>JAVIWC010008519.1:0-90426 GCA_031894815.1 Creontiades dilutus | reverse complement strand
TCATCACGTCAGGGTCTTACTTCTTGTAACTTTTTATTCAAGACTACATATTCTAGGGTGGAACTCATTGTCAAAGCCTGGAGTGAATGCGCACTCAGCAATCAGCAGTGCACTCGGATTAAGCAAGTGTCACAGTCCATTCAGGGATCACTTTACATTTTCACCGTAAGTTGTTTACGGAAAGTTTTCCTGTTTTGTGGGAAATGGACGGAGGAATTCCTATTTTCCTTCTCAAACTGGTTGTTAACAGTTTTGAAAGGTTGCTGTTCTTGTTTATCGCGAGCCTAGTGGTTAGTGATGTTTTATGTTCATTTACCTACCGTGTCATTGTGTTGTACCGCCTTGGGAAAGATGAGAATGACTTATCGTGAAGAAGAAAGGTTACTATTACGACAACTAGTTATGGAAAATAAAAGTTTTATTCAAGTAAAATAGTGACTCTACAAGCTAAGTTGATAAGAAAAAGGCATAGATAAGCAAGGTTTATAACGCTGCGCATGCAGTGATAACACTAAGTGGGTTAGGAAGTTTGTCGAGGAGTTCATAGTAAATCCAGGGAAAGTCCCGTTTCTCTGTGCCGATGGTTCTTTTCCAATTAGTTATCATTAAATTGTTCCACGAAACAACAAACACTTGCTAGCCCTAACAAAAACTTGCACTACACACTTGTTGTATATGTATCGCATACAATTTCGGAACGACTCGTAATTTGAGCTTTGAATTGGTTTGGACTCCTTCAGGTAGGTACGTGATAGGAAGTGGTAGTAAGTCTCTTTTCTGAATCTAAATTTTCTGCGGAGCTGTTCTCATTCAAATTCAAAACGGCTCATATGTGTAACTAGTTTAATGGCCCTGCTGCGCAGGTTAAAAAGAAATAGGTGAATAACACAATGAGGGAGTATCACACTATATAAAGACGAGCTTATCAGAGTATATCGACGTTTCAGGTTTTGGGAGTATAATAACAATATGTAAATTCAAAAAATCGTATATCTCAAATCCCCGAGGAGAGGACCACGTCGCTTGCCCTGGGAGACGCTTCCTCCCGCTGGGGCCCTCCTTCCTTCACTGGCGGGGTCGGGGCCGAGAATTCCACCCGCCCAGCGTTACCACCCCCTGAAACGTCGATATACTCTGATAAGCTCGTCTTTATATAGTGTGATATAGGTTGTCTTTTTTGTCGCCAAGCTTCAACATAATACTCGTCTAACTCAAACAAATCACTACTGGATACAAGATAATCAAATTAAAAAAAAAAACGAATTAATAAACCAATGATTAACAAAATAAAATATAAAATTAGGTACCTACAAACCACAGTTATCGCACTCAATTGACCAATCACGATATTGCACCGTTGAGCTGAAGGTGAGCTTCAACCCAATCCATTTTTAGGCCGTCCCTCTGAAGCAAGGCTTCTTATTCTTCATATGTCTCTATGTCTATTCTTCGATTCTATATACAGAGTGTCCCGCACTTAGTGTAAAAAAAAAAATTGGGTGAAACTACATGGAAAATGGAGTAAATCGCCGCCAACCGCGATTTTTTTTCTCAACCCGTTGCGGAGATATGCTATTTTTAAGAGTTTTTTCAAAAAATCGCGTTTTTCGCCATTAAAACGCTTTTTTCTCGGCAATTTCCCAACATTTTTGCACATTTGACCGCATTTTCGGAATCTGCGTTAAATTTCCTATAAGATGAAGTTACTTTGATTTCCAAAACGCATCTTCCAAACACCGAAATTTTCAATCAAAGATGAACATTTTCCGCAAAGTGAAATTTTTCAAAAACTTGGAACGCTTGGCGTGACCACAAAAATAATTTTTTTCGTTGTCAAATTTGATGAAAACTTCTCCCACTTCTAAGCTTTCCAACGGCGTCTCAACCATTTAATTCTGATTGGAATTGACGGAGAAATTAAAGTTCGAATGCCAGAAAACGTGTAGTTCGTTTTAACGTAAGTTGGTAGGTGACGTACGATATGGGCCACAGAAACTGATTTTTCTCGATTTCAATTAATGTTTTCCGGCATTCAACCACAGGTTCGAATCGGGCGTTAAATTTCCTGTAAGAAGAGGTTCATTTTGTTTCCAAATTTTTTTTCACAATTCTCAATTTTAATTTTTTACAGTACCTGGAAAAAACATTTTGGAAACAAAATGAACCTCTTCTTACAGGAAATTTAACGCCCAATTCGAACCTGTGGTTGAATGCCGGAAAACATTAATTGAAATCGAGAAAAATCAGTTTCTGTGGCCCATATCGTACGTCACCTACCAACTTACGTTAAAACGAACTACACGTTTTCTGGCATTCGAACTTTAATTTCTCCGTCAATTCCAATCAGAAAATCACGCCGTTGGAAAGCTTAGAAAAAAGTTTTCATCAAATTTGACAACGAAAAAAATTATTTTTGTGTTCACGCCAATCGTTCCAAGTTATTGAAAAATTTCACAAAATGTTCATCTTTGATTGAAAATTTCGGTGTTTGGAAGATGCGTTTTGAAATCAAAGCACCGTTCTTATAGGAAATTTAACGCAGATTCCGAAAATGCGGTCAAATGTGCCAGCAAGGCTTTTATTCTTCATCGATTTTTTGAAAAAACTCTATGTCTATTCTTCGATTCTATATATATGTGTCACCCAATTTTTTTTATTAAGTGCGTGTGTATGGAACGGTTGCAAGCAATCAAGAAAAAGCCGCTAGTATTGAGGACGGCAAATTTTAAAACCTTTTGACAGCAATGTCGTGATTGGTCAATTGATGCCCAATAACTATTGCTCTAATTTTATATTTATTTTGAATCAGAATTGGTTTATTAATTCGTTTTTTTTCCAATTTGATTATCTTGTATCCAGTAGTGATTTGTTTGAGTTAAAGTATTATGTTGAAGCTTGGCGAAAAAAGACTTATCACACTATATCAAAAAAAATCAGAGTTTCATCGACGTTTTACTCCCGACGCTTTTCCGGAATTTCGGCCCCGACCCCGCTAGCGAAGGATAACTCCAGCGGGATAATCTATGAAAGTGGGGAGATATACGATTTTTCCGTTTACATTTTTAATTGTTATTGGACTCTGATAAATGCAATTCTTAACAAATGTGTTGCATGACTCCCTCTTGTGATTCACCTATTTCTTTTTTTTACCTGCGCAGCTAGATCGAGCCAATTAAATTCTGTTACACATATGCTACAATTTGAATTTGAATATCGTCACTTTATTTATGCTCACGCTCATGAAGGATTACTGTCTTCCTCATGTACCTACCTGAAGGAGGCCAAACCAAAAAGCTCAACCAATTTTCGGATTGTATAGGATACATATACAACAAGTGTGGTGATATTTCTATTAATTATCGATGTTTGTATGTCGTCAAATTTAATTATCGAAGACTAAAACGTTTTCCCTGGATTTACTATCGGAGTTGGGTGATATGCATAGAGTCTGTCTGCTTTTCCAGGCTTTGTTATGGGTGACATCAATGTTATTTTACTTGAATAAAACTTTTTTTTCCATAACTCGAGTTGTCTAAACCTTCTTCTTCACGATAAGTCATTCTCATCTTTCCCAACAAGAAATAAACAACACGGGTAAATAAATGAACATAAAACATCACTAAATCACTAGGCTCGCGATAAACAAGAACTTTTCAAAACTGTTAACAAAGTTTGAGAAGGAAAATAGGGCAGACGTCCATTGGCCACAAAACGCAGGAATAATGGCGCCTTCCGTAAACCTAAAATAAAATGTAAAGTGATTGATTTGACACTTGCTAATACAAAATATTATACTTCACTCCAGGCTTTGACAATGAGTTCCACCCTAGAATATGTAGTCTTGAATAAAAAGTTACAAGAAGTAAGACCTGACGTGATGAGTATAATTTCATAGAATGAAGTTTGTGACAAATTCGTAGCTTTTTTTTCCGACCTTTTCTTTTTTGATAATCAACTTTTGGAGTCATTGCAATAGATCAATTTACTCCATTTTCCGTGTAGTTTCACCCAATTTTTTTTTTTACACTAAGTGCGGGACACCCTGTATATGTGTAATAAATGTGTTGGACGCTGCCAAGCCTGCAATTCTTAACACATTTTCATGATTCTTTCTTTCGATCCCAATATTGCTCTAATTTTACAACGAACTTCGAGAATTTCAAATTTCATGACGGAAGAGAAGAATTGGAATGGATATATGCGGAAAAGAAGTGCTTTTTCGGACAAATTACCTCAAATCTCAACCAATTTTCATTCCGACTTTTAGGGTGGTGACCTTTTCTATTTTCTCGCTGTTTATATAACTCATAATAATTATGAAAGTGGGGAAAACGTTTTTAATTCGGAGTTGGGTGATAAATTAGAGTCTGTCTGTTGCTCACATGGCTTTGTTATGGTTTTTTTTTTTTTTTTTTTTTTAAAGCGTATATTTATATATTTATTTATATATTATATATTGAACATAACAACTAGTTACATCATACATACATACAGTAAGTAACTATCAAGTTATTTAGCTATAACATAATTACGCAATTTTTATGGTGAGAGTTCACTAACTAGCACCACACTACACTATCACATCTGTATCAGCATCCCAAGTCCAAGGGTTTGGTCCTCTTCTGGCGCCGAATTGTACTGGAGTTGTCAAGAAGCTGAATGGCTTCCAAATTAGTATGAGTGTGAAGCCGCTGTTCATATCTTCGAGCTAATTTTTTCGCAGTATCTCTTACGGTTTCCACTCTGAGATCTTTATGGAGGTCGTCATTTCTGATGTACCATATAGCGTTTACTGCACCACCTCTACTTTATTTTGAAAAGTTTGAATCATTTGCATGTTGGATTTTGCTGTGCAGCCCCATAGTTGGATGCCATAAGTCCAAATAGGCATTAGCACTGTCTTATACAGAAGAATTTTGTTATAAACGTTGAGTTGTGAGTATCGCCCCATAATCCAATAAAGCTTGCGAAATGTGCTTCCTTTTTTTCTTTATGTGTTCCTTCCATTTCAACTTTGCGTCCAGGGTCATACCCAAATATTTGGCAGAGTTGGCATGTGGGATAATGCACTGGTTTAAGAACAATGGTACATGGGGTATCCTTTTGTAGGTAAAATTCACGTGAGTGGACTTTGCTTCATTCAATTTAAGACGCCATTTTTGAGTCCATTCATTTACTGCATTTGTGGCTTCCTGCAACTTCTGAGTTGATTCTTCCACCGTGTCTGCTACGGCTAGAATAGCTGTATCGTCAGCAAATGTAGCTAATGTAGTTTCTTCTGTGCTCGGCACATCATGCGTGTACATACTGTGAGAGAGAGTGGTCCAAGCACATCCCCTGCGAGATTCCTGATGGATTTTTCTAAGGTCAGAAATGCATCTTCAATTTTAATTCTCCAGTACCTACGTCATATTCTAATATATGACAGATATTGCTGGGGTAGATGCCCTTTTTTTATTTAACAGCTTCATGCATCGTTTTGTCGAAAGCTTGTGACACGTCTAGAAACACAGTCTCACTGCAAACTCTTATTCTCCAGTAATTTTCAATTATCAGTTATTCTGTGGACTTGTTCAATTGTCGAATGTTCCGTTCTGAATCCAAATTGATGTTGCGGAACAGGCCCCTTGGCTCTATTATACCAATGAGTCTTTTTTAGTAACTTCTCGATTTTTGAAAGAACTGGGAGTAGTGAAATAGGTCTGTAGGACTTCACATCAGTTGGAGCTTTACCAGGTTTGAGGACCATGATGACTTCTGCAATTTTTCACAGTAATGGGACGTGTTTGAGACGAAACTGCTGCATTTATGAGGTCGGAGCTTCCGTAGCCCTATGTCAGGTAGTTCTTTTATCACTTGCCCTGAATAATCATACAAGAAGCTTGTCAAATTCATGTTTCACACAATCAACCAATTCTTGGAACTTCACGGGTTTAATAGGAAGGTTATCGATTCTAGTATGCTGGATTAGGGCTTCATCCCAGTTTTGTTCTGGAATGGAGTGAATGTTGACAAAGATGATTCGAAAAAAGTAGCTTTCTCTTTCGCATTTTTGCCCAATTATTCCCATCTATCCGAATGGGTGCTATCTGTGGATGCGATTTTTTATATACCTTTTACTGCTTTGTACAGCGAATAATCCGTTGATTGATCCGATGTAAGGGCGTTAATTTTTTTAAACGATACTTGCTGAAGCTTCATAAAGCAAGAATTTCGTTGTGAACGATTTAGTTCAAACTGACGTTCCTTATCACCAGGATATCGATTAGAGCCTTTTTTTTCTCGCTTTACGCTTTTTTCTAAGTTTTCTCGAACTGCAATAGGAGCAGTGATACATCATTACTCCGGGTGCCCCTTTGTTATGGGTGACATCAATGTTGATACAATGGATCTTGTTCCCTCTTCTAGTAATTCTGCATAGACGCTACAATAGCGACAGAATATCGTCACGGTATTTATGAACTCACGCTCATGCAGGTTCTGTCTTCCTCATGTAAGCTGGTCCTGTGTTGGCCGGAATAATCGAATGCAGTATTACCCGCCATTTTGCTACGGTTCTAGCATTGGGAATCGATAGGCCTGCTAGTGTATGTACCTGAGGTTGGGATATTCACTAGATGGTTTATGTCAAATGTGCTGCCTTTAAACACTATTAAGATTAAGTATCTCTTATTTGGAAATATAGCGGATATGACCACCTCTCAAGCAAATAATGGCTGGTGTAGGCAGGCAACTGTACTAGTATTGAGGAAGTGTCAAATTTTAAGTATTTGGAAATTATATTTGACAGCAAGCTGTTACGGAAGTCGCATGTAAATTGCATGACCCAGAAATTAAAAAAAATTGTCTACTTTTTCACTTTAAGGGGTTTCCTCAATGCTCAGAAGTTGAGGATTGTGTACAAATGTTTGGTCCAGGCTTCTTTGCTGTTCGGAATTTTGGTCTGGGGAGGGTGTTTTATTTTCCAAGTCGGTGGTCAAAAAAGCTATCCTTAAGGTTAGGCGTAACAAATCAAAAAGATCCCCGTCTGTAGATGTGTTCAATTTAGCCCGGAATTTACTATATGGCAGCTTTCAGTGACGGCAATGGTTTTGTTCTATTAAAAACACCCGGACATACTGGCACAACCTTATGCACATCTATACTACGAGATTCCGGATGATGGACAATTTCGTGAACATGCATTTCAATAAGTCTCCATTACGTCATATATGTTATTCACAAAAAATTCCCCAGTAGTCTGGAATTCGATCAATGTGAGTAAAGAAGGATATAAAAAAGAAAAGTGTATTCATGGTTAATCCAACTGGAAATTGATTGGGCAGAAGATTTGATCGGAAGTGTTCATGTTTCAACTGTTTGTTTATGTTCAAGCTGTTTGTTCTTCTTTTTCTTTTTTTCCGGCAACTGTAACAATCCCAAGTATTATTATTTTGGCTTTAAAGACCATCATGTTAGTATTTTGATTCTTTTGATATTTATTTGACATTTTTTTTACTTTGATGTAAATAAAAATGAGATAACATTTAATGATTTCCTTGTAGAAATAGTGTGATTTAGTGTGCAGCTTGTGACTCTTGCTAGCACCACCTGCACCGGCCTACTAGATGACCTGTAGTAGATGGCAATATTATTGTATTCTAAGTCATTCTATCGTAAATTCATGTAAAATGCTCTACAATAAATTTTCATTTCATTTCAATTTTGTTTTGCTGACAAGCGGGCGTAAATAAGCCAGTCTTTTCGTTTGCTGCTTAAGAGAGAAATTTCAACTGATTCATGTCTGTTATCGTTTAATTATAATTTGGGTTTACTATTGAAAACTATTTCAGCTCATTCAATTTTCATTATGAAGGGGAGAATGGGAGGGGGGGGGGCTAATAATGATAGATCGTTATTTCTTCACTATTTTCATCTGCTGTTATTAATTTGGGCGGGGGGGGGGGGGGGGGTTAACAATCCATTCTATAGTTGTTCATATAGGTTACACTGCCGATTTTAGTAATTATTTTTTTACTAGTTTAATGGCCCTGCTACGCAGGTTAAAAAGAAATAGGTGAATAACACAATTTTTTTTTTCGTGATTCATTATTGCGAGTGAAAAATCAAATACATTTCATCTAGCAATTTTACATATCAATAAAGGTACACTCCAAGAGGGTAGGTTTACAGCAAAATCTAGCCCTTTATTATATAGCTCAATTAATTAGCACCGAGTTCGATTGCACTTCTATTCACGCAGCACAACTAAATCCAGTGGTTTGTTTCGCTTGAGACGTCGGATTTCACCTTCGTTGTCCAAAACGTAGAGCATCTCCGGGTTCACGTGTTTGTGGAGGCGATGTTCATGCTTCCTTGCGTATTTTGCAATAATTTCATAGACTGTCTCCATCCTCAAATCTCGATGAATATCATCGTTTCGCATGTACCAAGGGGCTCCAACTATACTTCTCAGTATTTTATTCTGAAAGGTTTGGATTTTCTTAATATTTTATTTCTTGGCACAGCCCCAGATCTGTATCCCATAGGTCCAAAAAGGGCGAAGGATCTGCTTATATATAAGCAGTTTGTTGTGAAAAGAGAGATGGGAATTCCTTCCCATTAGCCAATACATCCTTCTGCACTTGATTTTAAGTTCTTCTTTCTTCTTTTATATGTGTTTATTCCAGTTTAATTTGCAGTCAAGTGTCAAACCCAAGTATTTAACTGCTTCAGTAAGGTATTTTATTCGAATTGATCTCAACATCCAAGATTGGGACTTTTCGATTAGTGAAGTTGATGTGGGCTGATTTTGATTCGTTCAGCTTCATTCTCCACATCTTGGTCCATTTACAAACCTCAGTAGTAGACGTCTGTAGTTTGCTTGTTGCAGCTTCTATATCATCTCCAACAGAGAGGATAGCCGTATCATCTGCAAAGGTGGCAACAGTTGTGCCTTCTTGTTGGGGTAAGTCACAGGAGGTAGAGTACTAAACAACACAATGAGGGAGTATAATAACAATATTAAAAGTCAAAAAATCGTATATCCCAAATCCCCGAGGAGAGGACCACGTCGCTTGCCCTGGGAGACGCTTCCCCCCGCTGGGGCCCTCCTTCCTTCACTGGCGGGGTCGGGGGAGGGGGGAGCAGGTCGGTTGCCCTGGGAGTCGGGGGCGAGAATTCCACCCGCCCAGCGTTACCACCCCCTGAAACGTCGATATACTCAGATAAGCTGGTTTTTATATAGTTTGATTCGGTTGGTCTTTCTGTCTGGTCTTGGTGTTCTGATTCAATTATGGAACTGCCTGAACTGAATGGCTAATAATGTAGTAGTGATAAGTCGTTGTCTTCACTATTTTCCTTTTCCACAATAAACCTCAGAAATGTTTAATTTGATGTGGGAAAGGTGATTAGAGAGGGGGAGGGGGATCTGCGACTGATTTATTCAACCTCTCTTTATATTCTCGGCCAATTTTTGTGCTTCTTTTTCAATAAAAAATTCTGTCTAATTTATAGGAATATTCATTGGCGTTTATAATCAAGTTTATAAGTGTGATCATATTAAAAAAATGGCACAGGGCGCCCCTGTCACCATCATGTTTAGTATATGGATTCTGATGAGTGTGTGTTTCTGATGCGCACTCAAATCACAACTCTGAATCGAGTGGTGTGTTTGATTTTCCTTAATCCATTCACCAGTTAGAGCTCAATCCACACTCAATTTTCGTTTATGAATTCTGACCCTACCCTTAATTATAGTTCAGAATCGAGCTCCTCAGAGTGACCGATTTGACACTGCTTCAATGCAGTTTATTAATGACCCTTCCACTCGAGATTCGGGTTTATTTGAAATATTTTCCCGAGAGGAACACGTTCAACTTCAAACTGAATCAAGATAGTTCGTGGTATTGAAAATAAATCACGTTCACTTCACTTTAATGATATCGAACACCTTGTGTGCTGTATCGCTGTGAGTTTAGGTCTCGATATCTAATCGATGCTCATTGTCATTTATAAATTCCGTGTCATGTACTAATATCTTCGTTGGGAATATCTACCATTGGTACTTCATATAAATATATTTTGGTTTTTTTTTTATAATTTTTTATTGCACCAAAATAACTTATTAACAATATTATTCTGACTTAAATTCTCTACATAATTATTGGGACTCAAGATCCATTACTCCAGTCCATGTCCTTCTGAGGTTCAGCACATTCACTTCCTACACAAGTTCATGTGGTTTTGTGCGCTTAAGGCGCCTAGTTAGGTCTTGCACATCAAGTAGCTTCACAGCTTCTTCGTTGACATGACCTCGTAGTCTGGCTAGATGAGCGGTAGCCCTCTGTTTGATTATTTCGTCTATGCTGTCCACTTCCAATTCGCGGTGAAGAGCATCATTTCTAAAGTACCAAGGTGCATCAGTGATGCATCGTAGTACGGTATTCTGAAAACGCTGGATAATCAGTCTATTGGTTGGAGCTGTACAGCCCCACAACTGTGCTCCATACGTCCAAACTGGCTTAAGCACTTGATTGTACAGAAGCAGCTTGTTACCAATGGTCATGGAGGATTGCCTGCCAATAAGCCAGTACATTTTTCTAAGTTTTATCACCAGTTCGGCCTTCTTCTTTTTCACATGTTCTTTCCACCTGAGCTTGGCGTCAAGCGTCATGCCCAGGTATTTGGCTTTATTCGCGTAGGGAATTGCCACGTTGTTGAGGTAAAGTGGGATGTAGTTGATTTTCTGGTTGGTGAAATCAACATGCACCGACTTTGCCTCATTTAACCTTATCCTCCATGTGGACGTCCAATGACTGATTTTGGAGATAGATTTGTTGAGTTTGCTGATCGATTCATCATTGCTGTCTCCAACTGCCACGATTGCAGTGTCGTCAGCAAACGTAGCTGTGACGTTTCCTGGGAACTCTGGTAAATCGCATGTGTACAGGAGGTATAGGAGTGGGCCTAATACACTACCTTGTGGTACACCTGCGTTTATTTTCATGAGCTTAGAGTAAGCATTATCCTGTTTGATACGGAAATACCTCTCTGAAAGATATATATATATTTTGGTGAGATTCTGACTAGTGAAATATCTTTAATTGAGGCTGAAAAATGACCAGGCTAGTCTTTGGTAGAGAGATTTTTATTATACTACGACGTTTCGGTCCTGAAGCAGAAAACTATTCTTGGGGTGAAATCCATAACTGATAGTAAAATAAAGAGAAAAAAAAAAAAAATACATCGTACATACATACATCATACAGCTTGTTGTGACTTCAAATTTGATGTGTAGTACCTATCTACCAAATGTGTCTCCTCCACGATCAGTTGATCACGCTCATCTGCCATATTCTGTTACCTACGAGTTTTATAATTCCTTGATTCCTAAAATTAAATTTCATAGTTCACGTTCGTTAATAAATATGAATATTATATAATAGTTTTAAAATGTGAGTAATCAATTATCGAGTTACAACACAGCTATTGGTATTTACATTTAAAGTTTTCACCGAGTGGTTTTTAGATTAAATAGACGGAAAATATTCATGAACACTTGCGACCAGGAAATATGAATGTAATAACAATGTATATCGAAATGATGGAAGTTTGTATGGGTTGAAAATAATTCAAATGGTTGATCAATGATGCTTGGTAAATGGTGGGGCACTTTTTCAGTAGTTATATACACAATGAGACACCCTTTTTTCTTTATTTTACTAATAGTTATGGATCAATCATGTAGGTGCTACACCTCCATCTGAATACTGTCCTGTTTCAGGACCGAAACATCGTAGCAGTATACAGGGTGTCTACACTTGTAATAGGCGGAAATCCAGGGGTCGATTCTACAACTAATTTGCAACATTTTTTGTCCTCTAACTTTTTTTTTTTACTCCGCTAAAAATCCTACTTTTTTTATTTCTAAGATTTTTTTCGTGTTTTCGACATTTCCTCACTAAAACGGCTATAACTCTCTTGTTCTAAAGCAATCTTAAATCTGATGATACCGTTGGAAAGAGCGTAAAATTTACTAATTGTTTAATGGAAAACGCAATTTTTGTATGTATTTTTAATTGGTAAAAAAATAGGCCAAAGTCTAAATTTTAAAATTATTTCGGAAATTACCATTTTTCAAGTTAATTGTTTGCCTGTAATTAATAGAGGTATCGTCGGGCACTCTTCAGGAAAAACTTCCTCAAACTGTCAGCTTTCTAACGGTATAATGTAACAAAAAATTTTATGGGGAAGTTTCGAGAGAAAAACTGCGTTTAATGCAAAAAAACGTGGTTTTGTCGGTCCAAATAAGTACACGTTTTTCCTCAGATATCAGCTACATACGTTGGCAAATTTGAAAAATGCAAGTACTTGATGTTATGAGATGGGGTGGATGGAAATGCAGTTGTTTATGTCAAATCTTTTGTATTATAAAAAAAATGTACTTCTTAAAATTAATTAATCAATTTTTTTTTCACAAAGCCATAAATAAAAACCAGATCGGCTAGCTCCTGAAAAGAATATAACGCCATCTCAATGATAGTCAAGTGCACAATGAGATGACTCACTTTTATCTTAGAAATAATCACAAGTTTGATCCTTAATTTTAGGAAATGGAATACACTACTTACATCGAGTTTAGAGGATCAAACTCCATAGGCCCATTCCTCTGAGACGAGAGAACAATGAGACCCAATGTTATTGGAACTGAGAGTGAATCCATTATGAAAACAAAAAGGTCGCACAGATTTTCCAACGTATGAAGCTGATATCTGAGGAAAAACGTGTACTCATTTGGACCGACAAAGCCACGTTTTTTTCGCATTTAACGCAGTTTTTCTCCGAAAAATTCCCTGTAAATTTTTTTTTTAAATTATACCGTTAGAAAGCTGACAGTTTGAGGAAGTTTTTCCTGAAGAGTGCCCGGCAATAACTCTTCTAATTACAGGCAAACAATTTGCTTGAAAAATGGTAATTTCCGAAATAATTTTAAAATTTAGACTTTGGCCTATTTTTTTACCAATTAAAAATACATACAAAAATTGCGTTTTCCATTAAACAATTAGTAAATTTTACGCTCTTTCCAACGGTATCATCAGATTTAAGATTGCTCTTAGAACAAGAGAGTTATAGCCGTTTTAGTGAGGAAATGTCGAAAACACGAAAAAAATCTTAAAAATAAAAAAAGTAGAATTTGTAGCGGAGTAAAAAAAAAAAGTTATGGGACAAAAAATGTTGCAAATTAGTTGTAGAATCGACCCCTGGATTTCCGCCTATTACAAGTGTAGACACCCTGTATATATGATACTGCGGTAACTGGTTAGCTGTTCTACTGAACTATATAACGTTTGTTAAAAAAATAGTACAAATTCAACAGATATAAAGGTGAAAGAATTCGTTTGATATTTCGAAAGAATCTTTGTCAAAAATTAGAAGAAAATTCTAATGTGGAGATATTGCGAAAATGTGTTTCCTTTCATTCCGGCTCTACTTCACATGCGCCCACAAACATCAGCGGTCAGATCGATTGTTTCCCCCCCCCCCCCCTATTTTTTGGGTTATGATTACGAAACCTTATCATATAAAAGAACAAACCAAAATCACGGTGCAAACATTTTCTTTAACAGAATATTTGTGCAGGTATGTATAATTCTCCATCATGGCGCTACAGAAAGACATGTCATCTTCATGTTCACTTTTCATCCATTTCGTCTATTGTAAAAAATTTCGTTTTCCATCAAGAAGATAGGAAATTCAAGTTCTTTCAAACGATATAACCAAATTTGAAGTTACTCCTTCAATGTAGGGAGTTTTGATCATTTTAGTGTGATAAACTCGAACAAAATCTTATGATTGGCATAATTCGCAAATTAAGCGAGGTATAGAATGTTAAGGGACGACTTCGATCAGAAATGGGCTCTAAAAACAGTAAACGGTACAGCGATGAACTTTATTGTGAACAACTAAATGCTCTTGCGAGTACAAAAATGAATACTTGGACCTGAATAACTGTTTACTGTTGACTCTCCGCTCCGCACCTACCCGCAAGACATAATGTGCTAGACAAGGAGTATCTAGCGTGATTTATATTTATAGATTCGTCCAGCTCGTCGGTTTACATGTGGGTTGTATTGTTATGAGGTTTGAGGTCCTGGGCATGATACAGTCCCTTGCATTTCCTCAGCGAGCACTCCTTGGTGATGTCATCTCATTCCTTGGGCTTGTCGTCAACTTGAAATGAGGGGTTTCGCTCATATTCGTTCGCTATTCTCGCCGTTGTATCTCCAAATAACTATGTACCTACGTCTGAGTACCTACGTTACAGCTCATCACTGTTTCCGTAGCCAAGAAAAAGCCGATCGACGAATGTTATGTTTTCCTCTCAACGGCCCGTCAACAGTAGGCATGCCCGGGCATTTTTCGTATTTGAACGTGCAGACTCAGACAGGATCATAAGCTGCCACCCTATACATTAGCTCACAAAATAAGAAAGAAAGAGTGAAATGAAATGAATGACGTCACAAGTGCTAAACTTTCTTGGACGGAGAATCGCTTTGGCTACGTCCACATATGTAATTGCATATAACTAAAGGTTAAGAAGGCACTTCGTATACACCCCTCTCCACCCTGTCTCCATATTTTCAAACCCAAGTCGCGTCGAAGATTTATCAAGGAATGTAGGCACTTATGTAACATAGGCGGGTATGTTACTTGGTAATTGGTAGTATTAACCCCGGAATGGAACGGTGATTTTGTTATCACTTAACTCATTGGTGGGGGGGCTTTGCAACATTTGAAAGTCGAGATATGTAGTATTGGAATTAAAAAAAAAAAAAAGAATAATTTAGAGTGTTCAAAAAATATGTTAATAGAGAAATTAAAAATAACATTTGGAAAAAAAAGCATTTGGCAATATTGCTAAAATTACTTCACGTGACTTGGAGGAATCACAAAGTAAAAAAAAAATTACATTTTAGCTCAAAATATTATTGAGTTTTCCTAGAGCATTAGTCTTAATGTACTAATCAGATGAATTTTTTGGTTAATTCAACATTTATAGCACATTTTGCCTCGCCGTTCCTGGAATGAGTCGGTGTCATTCAATATTGGACCAATTTCCGAACGTGGCTACCGAGTAAGTGAAGCTGCCGATTCGCGAACCGTGGATGTGGGTCCACCAAGCTGTATCCCAAATCAAACAAAAAACTTGAGAAAATAAAGGTAGGCATGTTCAACTATCGAACAAACTATAAAATATACCTAATAAGTCCAAACAATCCCTGAAAATTTCATCGAAATCGGTCAAGAACTCCCGAAGGTATGCTTGTGGCAGGGATTTCACGTTTGCGCATGCGCAGAGTTATTGATCCGGGGGTTATGAAACTCATAGGGGACCATCTATACCCTTGAAA
Organism: Creontiades dilutus; assembly: GCA_031894815.1. Classification (NCBI taxonomy): domain Eukaryota; kingdom Metazoa; phylum Arthropoda; class Insecta; order Hemiptera; family Miridae; genus Creontiades; species Creontiades dilutus. The sequence goes on along the minus strand of JAVIWC010008519.1, from coordinate 75,034 downwards.
ATTTCATCGAAATTGGTCAAGAACTCCCGGAGTTATGCGCGTAACAAAGATTTCACGTTTGCGCATGCGCAGAGGCTACCATTGATCCGGGGGTCATTTCCTATAGGGGACCCCTAACCCGCACAATCCCTGAAAATTTCATTGAAATTGGTCAAGAACTCCCGGAGTTATGCGCGTAACAAGGATTTCACGTTTGCGCATGCGCAGAGACTACTACTGATCCGGGGGTCATGAAACCTATAGGGGACCATCTACACCCCAACCCGAACAATCCCTGAAAATGTCATCAAAATTGGTCAAGAACTCTCGAAGTTATGCGCGTAACAAGGATTTCACGTTTGCGCATGCGCAGAGGCTACTATTAATCCACATGAAACTCATAGGGGATCTACACATCAAACCAAACAATCCCTGAAAATTTCATCGAAATTGGTCAAGAACTCCCAAGGAGTTATGCCCGTAACAAGGATTTGCTGACAGACACAGACACACAGATCGACACACAGACAGACACACAGACAGACACGGAACCAAAATTGTTCAGAAAGGTCTAAAACGCAAAATGCGAGTGGAATTTTTGATTTTGGAGACAAAAAAATTTTCACATTCCGAAAGTGAAAATGCTTCCGCTACTTTAGTAAATCAAACAAAAAATCCTTCCCCACAAACTTTTCATTCCAGTTCACCATTGAGTAGAGGACTCCAGCTTTCACACCTGCTTCGTCCGACATACCAGAATCGTTTTTGCTCAGGAAAACATTCAATTTCTGTACTTTTGGCAGAATTTCGCTGTTTTCGATGAACCGAGAGCGATTTCCTTCACAGTAGCGTCCGGGAAGACTATGGTACAGACTCCAGAAGATCGTTATCTGCCTCTTCTTCTGTCGACACAAATTGTTCTCCTTCCACATGATCACTTTCTTCATCTGAGACTCCCAAAGAACTCCTTTTCCTCTAACTCCAGTAGAACGCGGTTGAACTCCTCTGGCTCGGTAAATACCTTCCTGTGGGGCATTAGAACAACAAAAAAGAGAAATTGCTGCAAAAACACAACCAGGGTGATCGCAGAAGGTAAGCTCCAATCATGAAAAAAACTGATGATGACAAGGATCACCGAGGAGCATCTGGAGACGAGGGATGGTGCAGCGTCCCGAACGCTGCCCAGCGAGATAGAATCGCACCTCCCACTCGTGTAATATCGAATCGAATCTTTTGCGTGGCATCGTTCAATAGAAGAAGAAGAAGAAAAAATGCTTTATTATTCTAAGTTATACACAGTGTAAACATACACAGTAATTGAAGTGTACATATCGATACCTGAACAAATAATGTTTACGAAAATATAATTATCATTTATTTATTGTTTTTATTTCATTTTTTTTTTTAAGTAATATGTATATCACCATGTATCTTTTTTTTTTATATAAGCATTAGACGACAATGGGTTAAAGAAACCCGTCTGTCGGAGAGCGTGATTGGTCCCCAATTTTTCAAGCTATCACTAATTTTCAACAAAGAACAACACAAAATAAACCTGTATACTTAATTACATGAACATTTCAAACCAATTTGGTGGGTCTCAAACTACCAATTAAATTCTACTATCAGGCTGTTTCTGTATTTCCATGCCGTTCTACAATACCTTGCAATATTATGCCAATCACCATAGTTCAACATTTGCATAACCTGCTCTCTATTCAGCCTACTAACTCCAAAACAAGGAACCCTGAACTCCTGCAACACCGGACACACCCCAACAAAATGATACACATCCTCTACTTCTCCCAAATTGCACATTGCACATTCCTCTCGTCTTGCTTGATTTGCCAACAGGAAAGGTTCGTGGTTCAGCCCCATTAATGAACGCCTCAATTTCACGATCCATCTTAGGATGTGAAATGGATGGCTTTGGGCTTCCTTCTTCATATTGATGGAATGGACGTTGAGATCTAGCTCCCTGTACATTGTGCATCTGGAGGACAGGGCTCTTAGCTTTATTTCCTCCTGTTGAGTTTTCATGAAACCCGACATAATGTTCTCGGTTTCCGTCTTCCAAAGGTCTGGGTCAGCCAAATTTAAATCGAGAGGACAATCTTTGGCATTAGCAACACTTTTCATCTCCTGTGCCCAGAAGATTTCCTTTTCCATAATCTCCACAGCCACGATTCTAGGGTATCTTGATTCTGCCATTCTCAACGCTTTTCGTACATAATTACAGTGTATCCTAAGAGTGGTGAAATAGATAGGGTCAACATTTGCTTCCAGGTGGACTATATAATTTGGAGTATTGGATGGGAGACTGGCCAGCATCTTCACAAAATGTGTCTGAACTTGTTCGATGTACCCGTGGTACCCATATCCCCAAATGTCTGCTGCATAGGTCAAAATAGTTTGGACAGCCGCCATGAAAACTTTGTATTTTGAGTTCAGAGGGATGTTATTTTGCTTAAAAAATCGTTCAATAGTTAGGTGATGATCGATACTCCTTCGACGCCTCCTCCTTGTTTCTGGGTTACCACTTCTTCCATCTTAATTTAAATCGGCCGGTATCATACACAGAGTTTTTTTCACTGCTACATTGTGTTCGTGAATATAACGATGTTCTCTTTCATACGATGTAATCAGATTTCAATCCACACATTAAAAGTGAGGAAGCTACGGCCGTTTTTGTGAGGAAAGGTCGAAATCATGACTAAAGTAGGTTCGAGAAAAAATATATGGAACGAAGTTGCAAATTGTTGCGAATTAGTCATAGAATCGACTCCCGACGAATGGCCAGTTGAACGAATGAAATCCAAGTATTGAAACAACTATCAACCAAGCCATGGTTACAAATTCCCAAATGCAAGACATTTATTCTCTCCAAATCTGTGATCAAGAATAATTCGAAACCTCAGACTTACTTTCTATTCTTCTATTTGTGAAATTTCTCTTCAAAATTAATTGACTATCACACTATATAAAGACGAGCTTATCAGAGTATATCGACGTTTCAGGGGGTGGTAACGCTGGGCGGGTGGAATTCTCCCCCCGTCTCCCAGGGCAACCGACCTGCTCCCCCCTCCCCCGCCAGTGAAGGAAGGAGGGCCCAAGCGGGGGGAAGCGTCTCCCATGAAGCACGTGGTCCTCCTCCTCGGGGATTTGGGATATACGATTTTTTGACTTTTAATATTTTTATTATACCTCTCCTCGGACTTAACTCCCCAACATGAAGTTCACAACTGTTGCCACCTTTGCAGATGATTTGTTGGAGATATATAGAAGCGATTTTTTAACCGCCAAGGTGTGGAGAATGAAGCTGAACGAATCAAAATCAGCCCACATCAACTTCACTAACCGAAAAGTCCCAATCTTGGATGTTGACACTTTGGGTTTGACACTTGACTCCAAATTAAACTGGAATAAACACATAGAAAAGAAGAAAGAAGAACTTAAAATCAAGTACAGAAGGATGTATTGGCTAATGGGAAGGAATTCCCATCTCTCTCTTCACAACAAACTGCTTATATATAAGCAGATCCTTCGCCCTATTTGGACCTATGGGATACAGATCTGGGGCTGTGCCAAGAAATCACATATTAAGAAAATCCAAACCTTTCAGAATAAAATACTGAGAAGTATAGTTGGAGCCCCTTGGTACATGCGAAACGATGATATTCATCGAGATTTGAGGATGGAGACAGTCTATGAAATTATTGCAAAATACGCAAGGAAGCATGAACATCGCCTCCACAAACACGTGAACCCGGAGATGCTCTACGTTTTGGACAACGAAGGTGAAATCCGACGTCTCAAGCGAAACAAACCACTGGATTTAGTTGTTGCGTGAATAGAAGTGCAATCGAACTCAGTGCTAATTAATTGAGCTATATAATAAAGGGCTAGATTTTGCTGTAAACCTACCCTCTTGGAGTGTACCTTTATTGATATGTAAAATTGCTAGATGAAATGTATTTGATTTTTCAGTCGCAATTAATAAATCACGAAAAAAAAATTGTGTTATTCACCTATTTCTTTTTAACCTGCGTAGCAGGGCCATTAAACTACTATATATATACAGATAGATTAGTAATCGATGGATTAGAACATTTAATGGATTCGATTGATAGAATATTGGTAATTGAAGGCTGAATAAAATAGTGCAATCAATCATGAGTTTTGGATTTATTCTTTTATTGTGATATCACTATTTTAGTTCTACTCGTGATGTGTACCAACGTACTTGACTGTGATGTAGGTAATGCAGAAAAACGGTGGAAGGTGGCGAGTGGTAGGGAACGGGCTGAGGATATCATGTGGGACAAGGCGCCGATCCGGCTTCCACCCAGCAGGTTTTCTTTCGCTCTGTGTCCAACAGGAACTACCAATTAGCTGCCGGCCAGCTCTCGTCCCAGAAAAAGGAATTAGGGACTTGGGATCCTGTTCCCTGGCGTGCTTTCCGGAAAAACCAGATCTGATCCCCTCGTTTATAATGTTATTGGAGGGTACATTTGTACACAGAGGATGCCAAAACTGCCGTGGGAGAGGGTGATCGCTGACACTGACCACACTCCCTCGATTTCGGCGTTGACCTCTTTCTGTCCGACGATAAATCTTCTCGAATGAGATCGCTGCTCACCTGTTTAATTCAGACATCCAGCTAAAAACCTTGAACATTTCCCGTTCAATTCCTCATTCTGAATGCTATTATTCCTTGTATTTTAATTTAAAAAATCCAGATATTTTAGCGTATTTTCCGAAAAAATTAAGTTATTGCTTTGGCTCCAAATTGTTGAAATACAATTTTCTTAACTTTTGTTCAATTTAACCTGATTTGGACAAGTTCGGGATGATTCCAGGAATTCTTTTTCATATACACACGTACTCGTCTTCCTCATGGCTTTTAACCTCAGCTCCTACATTTCAATGTTCATGTCGTTTAAGCGGGCTTTTTGTTATTTTCTCTTCATCGAGGAGGTTAAAATAAGTTGTGTAATTAAACGCAGCCAATGTTAGTTATGGTTCATTTGTTGAGGTGTTCTGTGGGCTCTGGAACTCTTAATTACGCTTCTAACTTAATCACCTCACCTCCTCCTCGGTGATCATATAATGTTTACATGTTTAGGAATAGGTGTTGTTACGCCGTGGTTCTTCGGTGTTTCCTCGACCTGTTCCGAGTTCCTGTTGGTTTTAAACATGTAAGACACACTGCGTACTAAGCTTTACTCAGCTATCGAGGGCAGCCTAACAGAACATATCTAGCTAAAACTGGCAGCGATTGTGCCAAGGTAATTTATTCACTTTGCTGTTGTGTGGGAGAAAATTCCAAACATTAACACACTAGCGTCAAGTCGACAAAGATGACACATCCATGTTAACTTGACTCCAGTCATGTGATTTACATCTAGGTTGAATTTCAAACACATCTTTGGGTGTTTATTTAAAATAGTGCCTTTCTGTTTCAGGTAAGTTGAATTTGAAAATTATTCAAGCGGAAGTGACGATTTCCTCACTCTTCCAAACCGTACGTGAGTCAGTTTTCATGATTTATTGATCCTGTCTGGATAGATATGAAAAATATTGAATGTGACTGGCGAGATTTTTGTTAAAGCTTTTATTACACTTATTTTTATTTATTTATTTTTTCTAATAAGGGATGGGAGGAGCCCCTGGTCACTGAGACCGCTAGGATCTATTGTGAAGCTGTCCCCATTTTTAATTCAAAACCTTATTAATAACCTCTTCGTTCACAAAGTGTAGGAGGTTTTCAGGCGTTTCCAAGCCAATATCAGAGGGTGTTAGGGCACCCTTCCCGAAATGCCGGAATCTAGTTGATGCAACAGCAGGACAATTACAGAGGATGTGTTCTGCTGTTTCCGCCTCTTCGCAGCAGAGCCGGCATTCTATTGTCCTGGCCTTACCCATTTTGTTTAGGTGGTACCTTAGGGGGCAGTGGCCAGTCAGAAGACCCACTAGTTTACGAAGGTCTTTGCGCCTCAATGATAGAAGGGCTTTTGCACGTTTCCTTGAAATAGAGAGGAACCGCTTGGCCTGCCTCTGCTTAGGAGTGTTGTGCCAATATTCTGTGCGTGTTTTGTCCTCCCATTTCTGAACCTGTTGAGTTATATAACTCTTGGTAACCCTTAGTTGGGGTTCAGGTCCAATTGGATTGGACTCTGATCCCTTTTTAGCAAGGCGATCAGCTTCCTCGTTGCCCTCTATTCCCTCATGACCCGGCACCCATAGTAGCATCAGTTTGTTGCCCCGGGCCGCAGCCTTGAGGGAGTTTAGGCAACTCCAAGTCAGCTTTGAAGTTATACACTTATATTACTACAATACATTTTTCAGGATGCGTAACTTAGTCCCACGACACATTCATTCCACACATAGCACATATACAGTTGCAGAACCGTCGAGATTGCTCATCCAGCTTTCTCATCTTTTAGTGAAGTGAGCCATCGCTCACTTTTTGATCACGTCATCTGCTCTGTCCACTTGAAATTCAAGGTGCTACTCATTCACATATGATCGATACATCGTAGTGCAGAGTTATGGGAACGTTGAATGATCTGTCTACTGGTTGGAGCTGTACAACCCCACAACTGCGGTTGACGCATTTTGGCTCAAGTAGTTGATTGTAAAGAAGCAGCTTGTTACCTTATAGCCAGCACAACCTTCAAGTTCCAATGATAGCCCCGTTTTATTTTTTTGGCATGTTCCTTCCACCTGAGGTTACCATCTACCACACTTCAGGTACGTTGAACAGTCCGGTGCAGAAACTGGCCACGTTTCTATGAGGTTCGTTCGGTATCTATAGTAACAGTTCTGAACCTGTTCAACCAGTTCTGTAATTTGCTTTGCTACTTACAATACGTACACACTTGGGGATTAACTTACCTTCCCCCGTGATCATCATATTGATTTACATCTTCATGTCATTTTGTTTACAATGTCACTCATTGTATACCAGTATTCCTGTAGCTATGAATAAATTCATCAATTTTTGCATGTAGGCTGGTTACCATGGCCAACACTTCACTTTTCCGTCCAGAACTGATCCGGAATCTAGCCGAACAAACTACCCAATGACCCAATGATAAATGCGTAGAAATATTCAACAGATGGCAGCACCATCGAGGACAAAATCTTTGTTTGCTTCAAAATATTTCCAACAATGTATCTTTTCTACCTGTTTTACGATTTTTTTCACAGCTCGCAGTTTGAAAGGAAGTTGAAGATTCAATTATTTTAGATAATTATTCCTGCAGCTAAGAATAAAATGGGTTTACCAAAAAGTCATATTCTGTGATGCAGATTCATGTGTGCGGGAGTCATCAGGATTCCGATATGTTGTACGATTTCATCAATTTTTGAATAGATTTTGGTTTATTATTTTCTATAAGCGTTTGTTATCGTGTTGCAAAAATTTGTTGTAACTCCCCTCAAACGTAGATTTAAAATCTGCCATGTCCATCCACCGTACACTGCCCGCCATGCGGCTCGTAAAAGAACTTGGGATTGATATCAAAATTCCGTTCTTTCGCAAATGGACTCCACTGTGGGTCTAGTTGGGCCTAACTTCTAGCCCGCCCGATTGCCTCTCACGCTTAAATGCAATGGGCCAAAAGGTAATCGAAACGTGAGAAAAACTTGTTTTTGAGGGATCTTTCACTGGCACAGGCAAGTGGGAAGTCATTTCAGAGTGAGTTAGGACGAAAAGTCGATTGGGGCAGGTTTGATATCTGTAGAAATTCACCTATAGCAAATAGCCTCAATTTCCGAAGCTGAAAGTGATTTCACAAACCTCACAATGACACAAACAGTCATACAATATTCAAAAAATAATGAACCCAAGTGCTTTTTCAGTTGTATCAGAATAGTGTGAGATCTCATTTTTTATCGGTTTTGATCTTCTGAATTGAAAGATAACAACCACAGGTTGCCTTAACACTTAGATACGGAACTTTAAACAGTTTAAAGAAGTAAAAGAAGGATTTGAGGTTCCCTCATACGCAGCATGATAGAGCAATGATCGTGTTTGAACTTATTTGTAGCAGCCAAATCATCATTTTCCAATTACCTCCTGAATTCGAGCAAGATCCAACGTCTGTGACACATTAATGGATGCTCAGAGTGAGGTACTGAGTTTTAGGGATGGTATCGATACAAGAGACTGATCTCTGAAAGTCATCTTAGCCTGGTAAAAACTGTCGAAATTAAGCTTGTGTTGTTGTTTGTTAGCTTGCGTTTTCGAACACATCATACACACAGATAGACGGATACTTCTCCAAAGCTGTTCAAATTCCCACAAAAAATTGCCATCAACTGAAAGTTTAAAAAAATTATTCCACCCGGGAGCAACAAGGAGGAAAATTCGAAGAATAAAAAACAGGTTTTATTGCTTGAAGCGTTGTATCTCTTCAACAAAGCATCGTAGCGACCTAAGGTTGGTCTGGGAACAGTCGAACCCAAATGAAAAGCGTGGGATACGTCTATGGATTCCAGCGACTCTTTGTACGTATAATTCCTGAGGATATTGCCTTTCACTCCCGCACAACTACCCACGGCTTGTGGCAACAGTGACCCATTTGTGGGTAAGCCTGCCGCGCGTTCGAGTTGGATTCGCCATATCGTAAAAACGTTTATTTTCAGATACTTGAGGTTCGTCCTACCTCTTATGTTAACTCAAATGGGCAGAACTTCGTCTGTAAAATGCAGAAATCCATGGAACAACCCAAGCAACCCGACATTGCCAATCCTAGTACACGGGTGGACTTTTTTGTGTGGATAATTTGAGGTGCTGAGGTTTGGGGGAGTTACTTTTAGGCTCAAAATTATTTGCTATATGCGAATTTCTGCGCATCTGAAACCTATCCCAGTTGATTTTCCGTTCAAAACTCCTTGAAAAATAACATCCCATTTGCCTATATCAGAAAAAAACAGGTTTTTTAAAATCAGTTTTGGGTCAATCCATGCGTATGAGGCGATTTGGCTGGTGAGAAGTTAAAACCAACGAGACCCCAAGTGCAGTTTGAATGCGAAAGAACGGATTTTCCACATCAAGTTCAGGCCTTTTATTTTTATCTGTGTGTAATCTATTCACCATGGAATGTGAAATGAAAAAAATGAAGGGGGGCGTGCTCAAATGTTTTGCTGTGTGATGGCAAGGGAAGTTTCCCGTACGACTTTATCGATAGTCTGCTGATGGGTCTTCCCTCTCAGAAATGACGAATGGCAGCCAAATTTTAGGCTTTTATTACTTCAACGTTTCGGCAATGATGCGTATTCCGATTTAGTACCCATATAGCAGACCATGCCAAGACAACTTAAACTTGATAGATAATGAAGAAACGAGACCGCCTTTCAGGTCCCTCAAGTCGTTATAGGAAGGTCCAATGAACCCCAGCACGGGAAGATATCCTTCTGCTTTGGCAAAACGTATTGGCTTAGCCCAACACACTCACCAATTTGACCAATCGGACATCTACTGCAAAGAAACCAATTCAATACTGATGAAGCCATGAATTATACCAGGAATGTTAAAGGTCTAAAGAATGTATACCAGTAGTTGCTGTCTGACGTTAAAGCACACCAATTTAACAAGAACAATTATTTATTAGTCATCAATTAGTTTTATTTAAAAAATCAAAAATTCTCAGCTCTGTATGATACAATTTGAAAGTACTTGGCAATAACAAAAGGAAAGTCGACAGCGTTCGTTGAACCGTTGGGTTTTGCAGTGGTGTGTTGCGACGGGACCATTTTCCAAAAATTGTTAAAAATGGTCGCACGCAACGTGCAAAAGCCAACCTTGAACAAATTAGAATATAAGGAAATCCATCACCATTCATAACAATGTGCTTGGTAGAGTAATTTGCAATGTTTTCAGAGAAATCTGAAGGAAGCCTTCAAAATGTAAATAATTTTCCACTGGAGGCCTTCCATGCCAATATTCACTTGCCCCCAAGTTGCCAAAACTGAGTGACAGGTGTTGTCGGTTCGTTCAATTTATTCATTTCCACAAACTCTCATAATTATAGCTTACTTAACATCATGAGAACAAATGAAGTACAAAACATGATATTTCGATGTAAATCGCAGTTTTAACTATGAAAGACCAACCATAAAAAAATTCGATTTACGCGTTTTTCAAGACGACGTTTTGAATTTTTTATCGTTTAAAAACTATCTTATTGAAGAAATTATCTAACATATATCGAACGTACTAAATTAGAGAAAAACACCTAATTCCCACTTACCTCCAACAAGCACTTTCACAACCATAACTCAAGGTCTTAGTTTTTTTTGTATTTGTTTTCCTACGTTCTAAAGAAAGACACATTTAATATTTAGACATTAACGTGTGCTATTCTTAGCTGAGAATCTTAATAATTTCTAATACCTATCGCTTTTATAGTGGCTGTTTCTTCCTGACAGGAAATTGCCTTCGTTGATATTCTCAATGTTTTCTTTCCAAATTTCAAAATTTATTACATTTGTTTGTGAAACGCGTGTGGGGAATTTCCCAACGCAAAACTCTCAAGTGAAAAATCGCCGTTAGCACCTTTTTCTGTTCCTGGTCCTGTTTCTCGAAAGAAACGACCAGTGGTGCAACCTGTGCCCTGTACAAAAGGCATGTTCTACGGTCGGAACAACATTCCCATTGTTGGCGTGTTCCTGGAGTGGAGTCTGATGAAAGAATGGGAGGCCCTTGGATGACGGCGACGTACAGGCGGCCTACAGTTAATGCTCGGCCCAGTCACCCAGACCCGCTGTCCTATTATATTCCTTTGTGGCCGCTTCCATTGTTGAACTTACAATATCCACCTTCTACGCTACGTACCTAGACTTGGCCAAGGCCTATGGTAGTAAGACTCAAGGGGTTGACGAGGGAACATCTTCGGCGGAGCTCATCGCAGGCAAATGCACGGCCTTTAAACAATTTGAGGATTGCATTTCTAGGAGTGGACGACTTCATCTGGTTATTTTGCAGTTGGCTGGAAGAGCCAAAAAGGTGCTATTTGGAATAGACCCGAAAAATGGTCGTAAAAGACGGAGAGTTTTGTAATAAAGGAAATAAGGATGTTTTGGTTTATTATTCAATAATAAACCATTGTAATCGCTCTGGAAAAAAATTCTAACCCCCCGGAAAATTTCATGGTTTACGTTTCAAAGGGTGTAGAATCCGAATCTGCGATAAAAAATTTTCCGTCCGTCCGCCGTACGCACGATTTCTCCCAAACGGCTGGAGCAAAAAATCTGAAATTTTCAGGAAAAATCCATCTTGGTCCGACGACGCTCCAATTCTTGAGCCAGCTCTCTCACTCAATTTAAAGTGCCCTTTAAGGGCTGTCAAAGTTTTGTAAAATCCCTAGAAAACTCAAAACAAGTCCAAGCGGCATGAATGTAAACTTATTTTAAGAACATACCGTCAGGAATCGAATGAACCCCTCCCCAGGTCCGTATGTCAAACCATTCCCGATGTATGGCCCGATTTATGGTGCCAACATTTGCGTTTTTTGGTTTATTATTGTTTGTTTGTAACCTAGTGATGTCCGGCCGATAGCGTCGAGTTGTAGTGAATGTGGATACTGGAGTGATAGCCGATGTGAATACTTGTAGTGTAGTTAGTAGCCGACACACGGGTTGAAGCATTCTGATATGCATGAAACGCTGATAATATATATAGGTAAATATTATTCAATATTATTACTGGGGTTTATTATTCAATATTATTACTGGGGTAAATAAGTATTCTTTCAGTGTTGTTTAATATTCAATTGGCTTGAGTTCATGATTTGAATCTTACTAAGCTTCGGAGTGTGCGTGTTTTACAGGTGATAGAGCGATTATTGAATTTCAGGAGATATGCATAGACCGCGTAAATCGGTTCTCATCCAAAACACCTGTTTGGATTGATCAGTTGATGATATTTGTGTGCCTCCTCTACATCTGTCTACCTTTGGCTACATCGTTTAAATTTGGATTTGGGGAAGTTTTAACGCAATACGAGTGCTAAAGGACTTGATAAATTATAGTGTAGTTTTTAATGTGGGGGGGTATTGAGGTTCAATAAAAAAAACGCTGCAAATTCTTTCACTTTGGTTTATTATTCAATTGGCTTACGTTCATGATTTGAATTTCTACTAAGCTTTGGAGTGTGCGTGTTTCACAGGATAGGGCGATTATTGAATTTCAGGAGGCACACAAATATGATCAACTGATCAATCCAAATAGGTATTTTGGTCGAGAACAGATTTACGTGCTCTATGCATATCTCCTGAAATTCAATAATCGCCCTATCTTGTGAAACACGCACACTCCAAAGCTTAGTAGAAATTCAGATCATGAACGCAAGCCAATTGAATAATAAACCCCAGTGAAAGAATTTGCAGCGTTTTTTGACCTGAATTCACTTATCCTAGTCTACCGACTCAATGCTGGTGGGTTGAAGTGTAGAAATGAAAAACTAAGCGTTGTTTGAAATTGCCGAAATTGGGCAAAATCGCAAGTACACGCTGTCGGAGACCTAAGGAGAAAATTTGAATGTTTTCGGGTTTTCGTAATTTGAGTCACTAAAACCATTCAACATGAACGAAAGAAATCCAAAGTTGATAGACTAAGTTCATTTGTTGAATCCGATAAACCGCAAATACTTTTAACGAAAATTGAATGAATGAATGAACCTATGCTTTATTTGTCCATTTTGAATTGCGATTCATTGTGACATCATATTCTTTTTAGGCTTTGGATAATCCGTCAGCCGGAGTTCCCCATTCTAGCGGTCTATCAAATTTTTATTTTAGAGCGATTTTTTGACACAGAAACTGGTGTTTGAACGTGGCAATCGTAAATTTTTTAAACGAAATCTGAGTTTTAGCATGATATGCGATGGTAATGCCTCCGGTGTTAGATGAAATTGAAGGGGGTAGGGGATGTAACTACATAAATTTTCTCGCTGAATCGATTGAACACATTTCTAAAACTGTCCGAACGATTACAACCAAAGAAACTCCGGGAGTTGTGATCTCCAAATAAATAATGTTTTTTTTTTTTTTTTTTTGCTGAAAACAAGATTGAAAAAATAACGGAAAACAGGAACAAAGTTTCATTATTTAGCCACATAAAAATAAATGAAAGTTGCATTTCAGATCACATCCTTTTTCTGCCAGCGGTTATTTGTTAATAGCACGCATTCTTGAGTTTAGAGACAGACCTGCGCCTTGTGAGCGAACGAATAATCCGACTGGTGCGGTTTCATTCGATTCAATCTATTTGATTTCCATCTGAATCAAACAACAATTAACGTCATTAACTTTTGACTTGGTTAGGTTCATTGTCAAGTTTATTGTATTTATTGTTTATTGTGTTTTCAACAATTTCTGGGTGATTTCTGACAGCACTAGCAGTGACAAACAGTTTCTATTGCCAAAATTTCAAAAGTCCGCGAGTTATTTTTATTTTTTTACAAAATTAACTAAAATTGGACAATATTCGATTATTCCGTCCGCCAATATTTCCCACTGGTGTAGCGCAGGCAGGCTAGGTTCATTTGTCTCCTCAACAGCCTCCATGGCCGTAATCCCAAAGTCCGCATGAAGTTTGTATTTCTGCACTCAACGTACAATTTACACCGGCCTGTATTTGTGTGCCTGTCAAATTTATACTTTAACCCACCAGTATTGAGTTGACAGGCTAGCATAATTAGATTCAGGTCTGTAAACCCCAGTCCCTCCTAATCCAAGTTATCCGCCTTTTACAATCACTTTTCCGAGCTGACTCCTGAACTAAAAGAACATTGGTTAAGGCCGAACGGAAGAAGTTTACACTTGCTCAATCATCTCTGCATCACCTAACGATGACGTAATTTCATTTTCATTCCACTCTTTTGGTTCATAATTTGCAATTAGGAAGCTTTGTAATCGACCAAGAATAGAACATTTCAACACCCCACCACCAAAGCTGTTAACTAACAGACACAGACATAGAATCCGAAAATCGAATTAAAAGAAAGCTGTCTGAAACTTTCCTCCGAAACTACTGTACCAATATTCACGAAATTACAGTAAAAAAATCCTACCTCGATCTCGGCTGTGCTAGTAACCTTGGCACCTTGATTAATCAACCCAAAGGGATTAATATATAACGATTAAGCTTTTGAAAATCAAAATCTGGAACAAATTTAACCTAAGACGTTAATTGTTGTTTGATTCAGATGGAAATCAAATAGATTGAATCGAATGAAACCGCACCAGTCGGATTATTCGTTTGCTCACAAGGAGTCTGTCTCTAAACTCAAGAATGCGTGCTATTAACAAATAACCGCTGGCAGAAAAAGGATGTGATCTGAAATGCAACTTTCATTTATTTTTATGTGGCTAAATAATGAAACTTTGTTCCTGTTTTCCGTTATTTTTTCAATCTTGTTTTTAGCAAAAAAAAAAACATTATTTTTTTGGAGATCACAACTTCTTTCTTTGGTTGTAATCGTTCGGACAGTTTTAGAAATGTGTTCAATCGATTCAGCGAGAAAAGTTATGTAGTTACATCCCCTACCCCCCTTCAATTTCATCTAACACCGGAGGCATTACCATCGCATATCATGCTAAAACTCAGATTTCCTTTAAAAAATTTACGATTTCCACGTTCAAACACCAGTTTCTGTGTCAAAAAATCGCTCTAAAATAAAAATTTGATAGACCGCTAGAAAGCCAATGAAACGTAGATGTTTTTAACGTTGAGTTCATCCATTTTCCACAATCAACGTTGAAAATTCCTAAAGAAAGCAGAAGGTTGACGAAAATTTCAAGTTTAAGCGAGAAAAATCCGTGTAGAAGATGACTTGGGAGAACATGTTATTGAAGAAAATTTAACGATCTTTCAACAAAATAATATAAAATTGATTTGTTTAGTAAATTAAGTTAGCTGTGGCTATTTTAGTGAAGTAAGCTCGAAAATACGAGAAAAAAACTTTGATGTAAAATAGGAAAAAAAACCTCTGCCAAGTGGGTGTGGCACATAGCTTCCTCGTATCCATAACATGACTGTATAGATCATTGAAAATTATTATTGACTAAAGAACTTCGTTCAATTAAGCGAAGTAAATGTTGAATTAGGGTAAATTTATTGTTATGCAGGAGCATAACTTGGGAAAATAAAGGTAGGCATGTTCAACTATTGAACAAACTATAAAATATACCTAAAAAGTCCGAACAATCCCTGAAAATTTCATCGAAATCGGTCAATAACTCCCGGTGTTATGCTTGTGGCAAGGATTTCACGTTTGCGCATGAGCAGAGGCTACTATTGATCCGGGGGTCATGAAACCCATAGCTGACCATCTACACAACAAACCGAACAATCCCTGAGAATTTCATCAAAATTGGTCAAGAACTCCCGGAGTTATGCGCGTAACAAGGATTTCGTTTGCGCATGCGCAGAGGCTGCTATTGATCCGGGGGTCATGAAACTCATAGGGGACCATCTGCACATCAAACCGAACAATCCCTGAAAATTTCATCGAAATTGGTCGAGAACTCCCAGAATTATGCGCGTAACAAAGATTTCATGTTCGCGCATGCGCAGAGGCTACCATTGATTCGGGGGTCATGAAACCTATAGGGGACCATCTACACCCCTACCCGAACAATCCCTGAAAATTTCATCGAAATTGGTCAAGAACCTCCGGAGTTATACCCGTAACAAGGATTTCACGTTTGCGCATGCGCAGAGACTACTATTGATCCAGAGGTCATGAAACTCATAGGGGACCATCCACACATCAAACCAAACCATCCCTGAAAATTTCATCGAAATTAGCCAAGAACTCCCGGAGTTATGCGCGTAACAAGGATTTCATGTTTGTGCATGCGCAGAGGCTACTATTGATCCGGGGGTCATGAAACCTATAGGGGAATTTTTGATTTTGGAGACAAAAAATTTTTCACATTCCGAAAGTGAAAACAATGCTTCCGCTACTTTAGTAGACTCGGAAGCAAAAATAAATGAATAAAAATTGCTAAGAGGTAAAAGTTTTTGCAAATCAGTTGCAGAGTCGATCCAATCGTACATTTAAGATGAAGCTATTCTAGAAGTAAATTACAAGGTGTGGAGACACACTGATCAGTTGATGAATCCTTGAGGCTAATCGATCTGAAATATAAATGGAGCTGTTTCTATGCCGTCTAGAATACAATTTCAATTCAAGGAAGAGCCGAGTTTAGATAATGTACCTACCACAGGCTATGTCTAGTAAACTAAGTCAGTGATTTACGAGTTCAGGTTATCTCACACAGAAATAATTAACCTTCATGTAATTATTTGCAGTGTTTTTCTTTTCCAAACACTTCTAGTTTTCAACTTATAATTTGAAATTGGATTGTTTCGAGGGCACTCAATCCGATTTTGTTTAGATCAGAACTGAAAAATTGAGGAGTGGGGGAGATCGAGTATGCGAAGGTATTGAGTATGCCTGAATCAGTTTATTGGCAGTTTTCAATTGAGTTCGATGGTTTGCCCCTTCAACCTTCAAAGCCTCCTTGTTTTTTTCTCTCCAATTATATGTTGTACGTGGTGTTTGAGCCCCACAGAAGACCGCAGATGTGAATGGGGTTTTCCCAGAGATCGGCCCTGGGTTTATTGTTAGCTTTAAGAAGGTTGCTTCTCATGTGGATGTGAGAAAGCTGAGTCCATCCGCCCGTGAACTCTTCGCACATTTTAGTGTCCTTCGCTTCATCCGTGATACCAATCAGGCAATCAGCCTTCTCTCGGACGCATGACATGTTCGGATTCGTCCACATTGTCGATGGTCAGAAGCAATCAATTGAGCGCTCTACCACTGATGACAGCTGCGAACGGCATTAGGAACTGTCACCTCGTGACATGGAAGGAAATAGAATGGTATAGTTGTCCCTTCCCAGGGCTGAGGCGATTAATGTCCTCAATACCCAGAGGATATCCCAGGCGCTCGAAGGCCTTTGGTATATCTCCAGTAGCGGGGGATTCGAGAAAAGGGAAGGGGGAATTAATCATATCCATCGCAACCTGTAGGATCTGTTGAACAGACTTACTGTTACAGTGAGTATTGCTCACTTACAACTTGCTTTGAGCTCACGCAAGAAGTTGAAAAAGAAACCATTCATATGTTCAGCACCTTGCCAAATCGCTTGCGAAAAAACCAAACGATTACTGGCGAGTGATCTAATATGACCCCAAAGGGAGGAACAAGGATTCTTGGGGGGGAGCTTGTTTGGAAAATTTATTGAATTTACTTACATAATGATAATGGAAAAGTTTTATTTTAAAAATTGCAAGTGCATGGGTACTCGTTGAAGTTTTGAGTCCTCAACATGATGCGAAAAGAAAACCTCATTGACCCCCAAGGTGACTCCTTGAAAAGAATTCTAACGAATCTTCTCTCATATTCTTCTGGGTTGGTGTACAGGAGGAGCCCCTAACATCGAGTAAAAAAGGATTGAAAAAGCTCGTCAATATAAGGGCCCCCATTCGTCAATATAAGGGTGAGGGGTAAAAGTTGAGGTATAAACCAAGAGATTGTGACACTTGGTTCAAACTACCGTTTGCGTTTGCCTTGTGTATAGGCCCTTACCCCAGAGATTTACGAAACTGTAGTTTAAATCTTAGAAGAAGAGCACAAGAAAGCAGAGTAAAGTCATGGGACACCAAAAGTTATAGTTCCTCGTAGTCAGCTGTTGTTTTCGGGCATCTTATACTTATAACCTTCTTAAAAGGAGCCGATTACAAGTACAGGTACATGTAATTGCGAGCTTTGCATATAAGTACAAATCCAAGAACATGTACCTTTGTGTTTTGGATATAAGTACAAGTACAATTACCTGTACTTGCACTCTCTTAACAGTGGAATTGCAGGTACATGTAATTTTACTTGTTCTTGGCAAGTATTTTCGAAGCACATGTGTCCTGTGCAGCTTCACCTACTTATTCTGATGTCCGAACTACTAACTGGTATCCTTGACTACTGTAAAATGTTGATCGATTTTTTCATTTAGTTGGTACCTGAGTTTTGCTCAGAACAGAGTGAATACCATTTTCAACGTCCTTCACCCTCAGACATCTATTGTTGGCTCCGTGACAGTCTCGAGATCACCCGTTCGTCCGCTTCACAAGGGGGACACCGATCGGCAGTCTGTCGAGTTAGAAAGCTGACTTGGGCCTGCAAGACTGAGTTGAGCGGCGAGTCTTACCTGCGAGATTTGACTTTTCTCTCCTTCAAGGATTACAGCTATCGTAGAAAGTCATCATGGCTGACGAAACCCCCCCCGGGCAACTTGTCACATATGGACATGCACAGACGTTTGGTACCTTCAACTCGCGATGAATGAGAGTGCTCGAAAATAGTCCTACCTTCTCTCAATGGGCAATCAACTTTTTCCACCCAACTTCAGTATGTACGAACAGTTCGCTATTTCAATCTCTCTCTCTCTCTCTCTCTCTCTCTCTCTCTCTCTCTCTCTCTCTCTCTCTCTCTCTCTCTCTCTCTCTCTCTCTCTCTCTCTCTCTCTCTCTCTCTCTCTCTCTCTCTCTCTCTCTCTCTCTCTCTCTCTCTCTCTCTCTCTCTCTCTCTCTCTCTCTCTCTCTCTCTCTCTCTCTCTCTCTCTCTTCTCTCTCTCTCTCTCTCTCTCTCTCTCTCTCTCTCTCTCTCTCTCTCTCTCTCTCTCTCTCTCTCTCTCTCTCTCTCTCTCTCTCTCTCTCTCTCTCTCTCTCTCTCTCTCTCTCTCTCTCTCTCTCTCTCTCTCTCTCTCTCTCTCTCTCTCCTCTCTGTCAACGCAATTCAAATAGGATCATTATCGTTTATCCTGATAGCCAGGGTTCGAAAATAAGACTTATTTGTCCTGTGAGAGTGATAATACACGCTTTTAGTTGTATATTGAAATGTTTTCCGACTTGGAAAGAGGCAATAACTTAAACCACTGATATTTCCTGTTGGGAATATGCCTCAATTTGACCTTTTTGGTTCAGGATAAAGAAAAAATAAATAAAAAAGGAACTGAGAATTTTTGTACTTTATTCTAAAAGTGAAGAATAAGAGTTATATTGGGATTTTTATTTTTTGAATCAAAATACAACAGTCTTCATGAGTCACCAAAAGTTTTCATTATTATTATTATTGAAAAAATAAGTTATTCTTTGATTCTGATTTTTGATAAAATGATCAAAATCATTTGATATTTTAAATCTGACTTTTTATAGAAAACCCTGATTACATCATTTGAAGGCGTGTACTGTGAAATTTCTAAGTGGCGGTCAATTCAAATGGTATTCCAAAAGTAACCCCCACCACCACCACTCACCACTCTTTTCCAAAAATTTTTGACATTTAAGCGAACATTGAAAGCGTGTTCGGAGTGCCAAACACACTGTGCGCTACCCTACAAACATTCCGTGGCAAACGTCCCTACTTGAAAATATTTTGCCCTAATTACGGATATATTACTCGTATATTATTCCCCCATACAATTTTATGTAAGATTATGGTCCTTTTTGAACTGTTGCTTCCTATTCAGAGTAGGAAGCAGTGTCGAAAGCACTGCACGGCTTTAAAAAAGATACGATTTTAACTTTCAGACTTTAAATAAAATCTTTTATTTGAATAAAAGTCAGACTGTGACTTTGATTTGAACGATGAAAGTCCAAGAATAACTCTTACTGCTGATTCAATTAGGAGCTGATTTTAATTTTTTAAACTGGTGTTTTTCATCACAAAAATAAAAAATAAATATTATTTTCGATTTTTTCCGGAGTCCCACGAACCTTGCTCTTGGCATTCAAATTGGTGCGGCTCAATCTGCAAGTTTATGGATTCTCATTTTTCATAGGTTAAGAAAAGGTCTTTCATTCCAAATTCCAAATAAATGTTATTATTTCTTAGTAGTAATTTCATGTCTTTTTGATTCGTTAGTCCGATCGAGCTGAATTTTTCTCAGTGCGTTTCTGTGACTTCAGATAAGGTTTTACGTTACTTCATCATCACCACATGCAGCAGAAGTTAGGTAGCAAAAGAAGAGAGAAGTATAAAATAAAATGAAAATAATACTTGCGGAGGGTGTGAGAGTATAAAACTAAACTTTTGACAGGAATTGATTCAAAAGGACAGATTTTTGTTATTTCGGTTTGATTGAATCTTGATGACTTCATTAAATCGCGCTAATCATGACTTAATATGAGGAAATGGCCGAAAATTTTTACATCAAACTCACAAACAAACACAATGCGCACACATTAGATACGATTTTAACCAAACATTACGCAGGAATTTCACATAATTTTAATGTAAACCGTCTTATAATTGTTATATAAAATGTTAGAAAAAAATAAATTCAGTACGGACAACTGTACTGAACTCAGTGTCGGCATAATTGTGCCTATTGTTGTCCGTCGAAAAAACCGCTATATTTCCCGTGTTTTTTCAAAGCTTTCTTGACCATACCACACACCATACTTCGCATTTTCCTCTCATGTTTGTAAAATTTGATTACTTTATGTGTTCAGTTTTTCTTCAACATATCTTCGGCAAGAACACTTTTTCAAAACCGCCTTTTTTTATGCATCCAATTTTTGGGTTTTGAATGGTTATGAGTATTATGGAAGAAAACAGCTCCAACAATTTATAAAATGCAGTTTTCATATGAAGTTATCAGGGACGTATATAAGGGGGGGGGGGGAAGCCCCCCCCCCGAAATTTGGAAAATAAAAATTAACATTGTATTTTTCGGTCCAAAATCACACTATATAAAGACGAGCTTATCAGAGTATATCGACGTTTCAGGGGGTGGTACCGCTGGGCGGGGGGAATTCTCGCCCCCGTCTCCCAGGGCAACCGAAATTTCATAGGTAATTATCCATTTCCTTTGTCCTTCCCCCCACTATTTGACAATTTTGGGGTTCGCAACTTTGTTGCTCGCTGAACTCCCCCGAATCTGAATAAAAAATTAGGGTTCTCCGCCAGTGAAGGAAGGAGGGCCCCAGCGGGGAGAAGCGTCTCCCAGGGCAAGCGATGTGGTCCTCTCCTCGGGGATTTGGGATATACGATTTTTTGACTTTGCATATTGTTATTATACTCCCTCATTGTGTTATTCACCTATTTCTTTTTAACCTGCGTAGCAGGGCCATTAAACTAGTAATGTTAATAAAAAGGAACCTTTGTATCAATCGTGTATTATTTTTTACACCTCCCCAAGTTATTAACTGAATATTATTTAGGCCTAAAATATGATTTCCCCTGGGAAAAGGACCACTTTTCTATCAGTTTTTTTTCTAGTTCTAGAATAGTTGAATATGTGATTTTGGTATTCCATACCCCCCCCCCCCCCCTCCCGATAATATTACGTATATACGGTACTGAAAGTTATCCATAAGATCGAAAGTCATTAGAGAGTTTCACTCAAGTCTTGAGCGTGGGAAGTGAACATCTGATTATCCTACGAATCTCTGCTTCAGGCTGTGAAAAGAAGTCATCGTGCCTGACTGATACACTTTTACCGAGATAAAAATTCGACCAGTTCAAGCCCCGCTTCACACCCCTTCTTGTCCTCCCCTTACATGCCTCTGAATCATTGACTGATTTTGATGCTTACCTAAATAATAAAGAAATTAGGAAGAAAATATCAGCAATGACTTTGATAAACGCTGGAAATACTCGGACCCTTCTTTTCCATTGATGTTTTCCTCATTAAATATCGATTGCCTGTAGGGAGAGAATTGGAAAACATCAAAACCTAATGGTATAGCTCGGACCCTTCTTTTCCATACTCCTCATTAAATATCGTTTGCCATTCACACAATCAAGCCCCATCAAACCATTCCGCATTTGGTCGCTACTTCATTCATGGAAATATATCCTGGTAGTACTCATTTCACCCCTGCGTTCGCTTCCATTAACTTTGTTCACCTCGAGGCGATCCTGACCTGAAATATAGTTCGATTTATCAATTAAAGGTGGTGGTCGGTTATACACCCGGTGGTTCGAGTGCAGCATATTTTATTTGTATCTGGGAGAAAGTAGAAACTCATTCGAATTGTTGAACTGCGGTCGTGGGCTGGAAGGGGAGAGTGAGTGAGAGGGCATGACAATGATTTCCTTCTTTCTTTTATTAGACGGGATTCCTATCCCTGGCCCTAGAGCTGGATTATCTTGGATCTCATCTCGATGTATGCATACGTGACTGGATTTGTCGTTTTATTGTAGGATCAAAGATTAAACGTAGTTTGGTATTTTACTGTCGAACATTTGTAATCGACCGGAGAACAAAATATTTACCCCACAAATTGATGGTTCAGGTTTGAAGAGAGATACGTTGATTCCAAAATTCAAATTTCAATGAAAATTCTTCATTCCGCACATTCGCTCAAGAAAGTCGGCTGAAATTTTCAGGAAATTTCACTTCTAGCGGAACACGTTCACTTGAAGATTAAGCCTTCTGAAAATCACAGCCAAATTGATGAAATAGAAGAAGATTGAAAAATCGCGGGCATTTTCAATAGTTGGACAGCTCTGAAATATTCACTGTATGTTCACCAAGCGGCCCGAACCTGGAGGGTTTGTTTTAATTTTTATTCCAAACCCTTCAACCATTGCTACTTCTGTAACACTGCGAGATTGCCCAGTCACCCCAAATTACCAACTTCAACATGTTACTCTCAGAACTTTGATGGGATCATCGTTTTCGCATATCTGACGTTTCTATTTGAGGGTTATAGTTTGGGGAGCATAAAGTGGAAAATTTAGCACCATCGGCACAATAGTTCTTGAAAAAAATGGGACAGGAGTGACCGTGGGTTAGGAAAAATGCCACTTTTCAGGAGATTGGATTTCCCTAGAAGGATTTTGGCGGAAGCGGCAACTAGATTGCACCGAGTTCTGAATCATTGTTATCTTGGTATTTATTATTATTTACGATTTTATTTTATTATTTTCAATACTGAAACTTTGTAATCGACCGAAAAAACGAATCTATTTTTCTAATTAAGTGAAGCGTGGGTAGGCGTTTTATTTTATCTAGGTAGTTGAATACCAGTTGTTCTACTCGTGGATTCCTATTTTGTACAAAGAGACTAATGAAGTTTTATGTTCACGGATTTTCCCGGAATTTTCACCAAGTCTAGACTAATTGACTAAGTAATTCTTTTGACCGGGTCTCTCACAAGCACATTTCTGGCAAGTTGTATTCTTTGGGTGTCCATGAAACTTTCCTCACCTGTATCGAGAGTTTTCTGTCGGACAGATCTCAGAGGGTTCGACTTATGGGTACACTTTCTGGGCCGTATCCAGGAACAATGGGTGTCCCTCAGGGTTCACACATTGGGCCTGCTTTTGCTCCCTCTGCTGATAAACAGTGTTATGTTACAGCTTTACTCAGATGAGATCACGATACTAATGTGTGCTGACTACTTTAAATATTCAGACGAATCTCTAGCTTGGCAGATTGTTGCCTTCTTCAGGCTAGCCTTTATTCGCTCCTTCAGTGGTGTTCAGCTAGTCACTTAGCGCTTAATCCGACCAAATGTACTACATCATCTTACACGAGAACATAAACTCAATTGGAGTACAGCAATCTAATCGGAGGAGCCCCTCCTACCAGAGTTGTCTTGACCAGGGACCTTGGAATCGTTCTGGACTCGAAACTGACCTTTATCGATCATGTGGATGCGGTAGCTCTGTAAGCTCTTAGAGCCCTCGGTTTCCTAAAAAGGCGCACGTGTGACTTCTCGTCTATTGAAGTATTGTGCTTTTGTACAAATCTTTGGTTCTCCCGATTTTGGAGAATGCTAGTATAGTTGGTCCCCATTTTATGCAGCAGACAGATATCCATTGGAGAGGGTTCAACGGAAGTTTTAGGCACCTGGTGGCCGAGTACGGGTTCCCCACTCTTGAAAGCCGTAGAGAGGTGACAGATACTATATTTTTGTGAATGGAGTTCTCGAATCCCCGTCGCTTCTCTCTAAAGTCAATATAAATGTTTTCATTTACATAAATAATGTTTTATTTGAAAATTTCGGCCAGCAGACGCTATAGTGTGTGGAGAGGTATTAAATATATAAGTTCTGTAGCGAGGCAGATTTATATTGACTTTAGAGGGTAGTTCTTCAATCACTATCGTGATTGAAGAACTCCATTCACAAGCTTGTGCAAAATATTATGTCTGCCACCTCTCTACGACTTTCAAGAGTGGGCCCGTGCTCGGCCTCCAGGTGCCTAAAATCAACCTACTCCATTGGTATTGTCAGTTTGAATGCAATGTAACGCATGAACTTCCGTTGAACCCTCTCCAAGGAACCCTCTTAATTATTAATGAAATGTTGAGAAAGAGCAAAAAGGAAATTGTTGGATACATTCTATGTTCACTAACGCGTATAAGCTGTCTGTCATATAAGAACAAGGCATTTGATTGTAAATTAGTATAGTTCATCTCCACGCAAACCGACCAGAACAAGTTAAGGAAGTGGCAATTCCGAATTAGCTGTACGTTGTATTTCATCCTCAAACATTTTCTTCTGGCCACTTAGGACACAACATGATAACAAATATAACAGGATTTTGGAAATGCCCATCTTCAAAATCAGGAGTTTAAATGTCATTCCACAGCTTACAACCCTTGCTTAGTATTTACAAATAAACATGCGAAAAAGTCAGTGAACTCCAACCACCCCGATTGAAGGGGGAGTGAAGACCCCAGCACCAGTACAGAGGTACCAATTACCTAAGAACGGAATTGGAGAAAAATTCGTCAACACTTCTGGCATGTTGGGAAACTGAAATCCACTACGTGTCCAAAATTTGTATGTGGATTAGCACAGCATGCCTTATGGTCCTTGCTGGCGAATTGTCATTTTTTCAAAATAGAAATGTTTCATTTTGCATTTCAGAACGTTGTAGGCAAAGAGTATGATTTCCAGTGAATGGCTATCTATAAACCTCTATAAATCGTATAAATGCATAGAACATAATTTACGGAATTGATGAGACTTTTTTACTTGCCAAAATGATGTATTTCTACATTTAAGCATAATTTTCTTCAATTTTGCTTTGGTTTGATGGATAATAAAGACTGACGGTTTGACGATTTCTCTGTTGAATTCCGTTGCGTTTATAGATCTTGCACACTTGCAAGCAAAAATTCCTTGTATTGAGCGTAAGTAGTTTTTGTACGATTTCGGAGAAAAGTTCAGGAATCACCAAGAGCCAAATTTCTCGCGAACCGATGGTAGCGTCTATCTTTGGTAGGGTGTTTTGCGTATAAGCAAGCATTGGATCCTGAAATCGCGCTCTCCTTCCCTGAACTGTAGCTTTTATTGAACTTAAATTTTAACAGTCTATGCATTCATGTTACGGATACGAGGTGCAACGCCCAACTTGTTTGTCATTTTACTTTTTTTAATTGGATGCTGAACAAAAAAATTTGGGATTCATTCAGAACATATTTAACCTTTGTTTTTGACAAATTAGTCGTTTTTTAATAGTCAATCTTAATCTATTGTTAATATAACGATCCAGTGAGTTAAAAAATGATTTTATCTTACAAAAATCAAGTGGGGGAGTTGTAGAGTCGATCTTATCCTTTTTGTCGGGGGACGTCATCTTTTTTGCATAAGGAAGGCTGAAATTTGGTTAGGAAAAAGTAATTTACCACTTTGGCGTTTTTTTTTTTTTTTTTTTTTTTTCATCACATTCGGGTCTATAGTTCAAAACATATCCGTCTTCTCAGATTAGTTTCTAACTTTGCACCATACCTCGTGCATCTAAATTACGAAGTTGACAGGAAAGAAATTCCACGGGAAAGTGATTCCGTCCTCGGCCGTCTATCCCGGTGGCAGTGAACCGGATGCACCTTCCGCTAGGCCGGCTCAGAAGGAATGGTGACTGGCGACCCCGGTCTCTTATTCATGGGGTAGGGCCCCTTGCTTTCTTTTCTCCCAGAACGTACCTAATTTATGCGCGACGGCCCGCCCACGTGGGTGCATGAGTCCGGTGTAGGTATACTCTTCATCCTCAGCTTTCCATCCGAAATCCACGCAAGG
This sequence comes from Creontiades dilutus, assembly GCA_031894815.1. Classification (NCBI taxonomy): domain Eukaryota; kingdom Metazoa; phylum Arthropoda; class Insecta; order Hemiptera; family Miridae; genus Creontiades; species Creontiades dilutus. The sequence goes on along the minus strand of JAVIWC010008519.1, from coordinate 49,000 downwards.
GAAGGCCCAGTCCATGGCAACTTTGATGTCTGAATTACTCTTATCCGAAACGAAGACTAATGAATTCAAATTCCCACGAAGAAGATGGATGGTTCGAATTGTAGTCCGATGCCGTTCATTTCGTGCATTGGTGGTTATCGACTTTTCTGTTGCTTGTCTTCCTTTTCAATGTCCAAAATCGGTAATTGCATCTATATTTATCATTCATTCGTATAAGAAGACCCAAGGAAGAAGAACAGTTAAGATGTGATCATTGTCTTTGGCGATTCGACTGCCGCTTTTAACATTTGAAAAAGTACCTACAACGCATAAATAATAACTTTTTAGGGTATTTTGCAAAGAGTTACTTTACTTCTTCTGTTCTACCAGTGGGTTTTCATTTTGTAAGTCCCTACCTAGGAAGCATTGTCTCTGGGTGTATAGTCCTGTGATCCTCGTAGGTCAAACCATATGTAATGCATGATTAATAAACCTTTGTGTTTTCATTTGCAGCGTTTTGTTGAGTTGAGTACTGATTGGGAGTGAGACTAGCCATATAATTTATTCAATTTTTCTATAACTATGTAACATGGCTATGATATTAACTAATATTGCATGGCTTTACGGTAAAAACTGACCCGAAGCCTAGCGCCAGAGCGATAAAGCAGATCTTATCAACCTTTCAAGAACATCGAATACGAATTGTTCGTCCTCTATAAAATACCGCCATTTCATTGGCAACAATTAGTCATTTTCGAGCATCATATTTTTCTCCGACATAACTGAGGGTCCTTGACACTTGTTTTTTACTGTTATCAAACTACTTATTTTCTTCATTTCATTATTCTTTGAGAATCGGTCACAATTGTACAACCCTGGAATTATTTTTTGTTTCAGATCCTGATGTCCGTCCTTCCTCGAAGAAACGCGACCGGCTGTCTGCCCCCTGAAGATAGTTATCTGGGATCTGCGTGCATCCTCTAGAATTTCTATATTTCAATTAAGCTCAATTCGCTTCGGTATATTTCTTTCATATGCATTTTCTAGATTCATCTCTATTGGAGTCCGATTTGATATCAAACTCCTACGTAAGAATTAGAAACAGTTTATTGTTCTCTCTTTAAATGCTTACGGATTTCAACGTTGGACAAAACAAAAAATTAAAATCAATTGTTGTTTCCATATCTCACTTAGTACAGACCCTCAGTTAAGAAATCATCTAACAAGGTGTTTAATTAGGTGTTCCACCCTCAAAAACACATTTCACCACAAGTTTCTGCCACTCGCTCATTCTCTAATCTCGTCGTTTTGTTTCCAGTGAATTTAGCTTATAATGAACATGATTCTTTTAATCTGTACGATCTGTATTCTAATTTGTACGATAAGTTGGTTTCATTATGTGTATTTCCTCTGACATCTCATTTGGGCTGAACTTTAACCACTATGACGCCAAATTCTCCATATGGCACCTTCTTTCACAATAAATTAAGATTAGGCACGTCTTTGTGACTCACAACATTAATAGGTAAATCTGAGATATTTGAGATTCTTACACTCAAACATGACGATAAATATGAATTTTCGTCAGATAACAACCGAGAAAATTTGAACAAATCTAGGTTTCTCCTTTCGAATAATTATTCAAAAGACAGAACATTCATTTTCGCTTATATTGAATTGTGAAACGCAAAATTATGAAAAGTCGGATAGTCTCCACCTATATAGGTTCCGGTGTTTTCAAAAGAACAGCTCCACCCCCTTCGCATCTTTTCCAATACTAGGGAAATATCGGAATGCAACTTTTTGTTTTTGATTGATACTCAGCAATATCCTGATCCGAATACGGTATGGGATCAATTTTGCCGTTATCCTCGAAATCAGTGTTGATAAAAATCTCCTTGGTCAGGAAAAATGAAAATTAACCCATAAATTTTAACCGAAGATTTTTTGAAATTTTCCAAGTTTGGCACATCTCTGGGGTCATGGGTAAAGTGCTTGACGGGGGGGTTTCGAAAAATGCAGCCTTCAAGATGATCGTGTTATGACATTATTGATTAAATCAAACTTGACTAATTCAACGTGATAAAACTTGGAAAATAATTAGGGTGATGGTCTGTTATTTAATTTCAACTTGATGCCAACCGATTTATGTCGTATTTGAGAGGAAGGAGTGACTTTGTCAACCGCTGCCCAACGAAATGAGAGACGATGATGGGAGCGGGCCCAAGGCAAGGTGTCTCGAAAGTTGAGGCGATCAGTGGTATACTCGTGACGTCACGACCGTCCTAGAGACCACTGAGCGTACCTTCCCTCTCTAGTCGCCTTGTGCCTGGGGGAGCCCTTTTGTGGTTTCCCCATCACCTCGGTCAATATTAGCGATTAAGTACTTATTAGGTATATCACAATAACCACTCGTACAGCACATAGTCCTGATATAATTAGAGATGCCATGGCTGTTGCTATATATTTTCCTGAAGTTTATAAGTTAGGTAGTATTCTAGTCTAAGCATACAAACATCCCATCTACCACTTGTTTTTATTAATCTCTAAATATTGGTATTAAGTTTGGCTACGGCTGGATCTGTCATTTTTCATCTACTATTTTCCACCTCAACATCAAGAACACTCAGCAATTTAACATCTCACCATGGATAAACATGGTAAGCGTGCTGGCATCTTTGTTTTTGTGGTTGACAAATTCTCTTGTATTCGTTGTACCGAGAAAAAAGGTTCATTACACTAACTGGACGTCAAAAATGTTACTCAACAGGTTCCCCCATGGCGACTAAGGTCAAGGTCGTGGGGAGCAGTAGTTCGCATCATCATTTTCAAGGTCACTGACGTAAAATATGACGTTAACGTAACGTATAGCCTGACGTCAACGTTAACGTCATTCAATATCACTGACATTGAGTGATGTCACGTTGACGTCATGCTTTATATTACGTTAACTTCATAATATGAACTGCATATTATGTTACGTTACGTTAACATCACTCAATGTCATGATGTGACGTTAACGTTGAAATAACGTTAACGTCATATTTTACTTCAACACTAACTGGACCATCCCCTTCAGTAATATGTTACTCAACACATCATGATGTTCAACATCTATATCTGTCAACACGCTTTATCTAGTGCCAGACCATGTAAATCTCAAAGAAGAAGAAAAGAGAGGGAAATTAGAGGTTCTTCAATAGCAAAGAAAGACCCTAAATGCCGTATTCGTTTCAAGGTTGCTTCGTTTGTATTTTTACGGAGTATGAATCAGATAATTTGTTATGGTGAGGAGAAAACTCTTTTCCCTCATTCTATTGTAGTTTTTTTTTTAAATCTGGAAACCTATTATTTTACTTTTATAAATAGCAGCACCCAGATTATGCTAAATTGTACTAAACTATTGGTAATTCAGTCAATTATTTCAAATGTTCACTAACCAGCTAGAACAAACCATTGAGTTGAAAGACACTGTTTTTACATTGACCTGAGTTTCTTACAACTGTTAGTTTCCACGCAAGGTGACCAAAGTGGGGTCCGCTTATACTCAATGGGGCGGGAAAAGCGTGACGTCACATTTCCCCAACTGGGAAAATGAGACACTTCGCCTTAGTAACTTCGGCACCCACGCAACGTATTGCGTCCACCACGTTAGACATCGACACAGAAAGCGAAGCAAGAAATACATCTAATGTGCAGGGCAGTTTGGTGGCTTTTCGACACTTATAGAGGTTAAAGGCATCTTTGTGTTTGTACTCAGTCTAGTTTTTTTTTGTGCAATAAAAAATTAATTTTTTCTATTGTCTGCCAACTCGCTGCAATGTATGGGATTGACCTAGTGGCAGCTCAACAGGGTCTATTGCAAAGGAGACAGAAGAGGTGCTTATAGGTAAAAATGTCAAAATGTCAACCAAATTATCGCCTTACTGCAGTAACTGCCAAGGCTGCTGCCTACTTGTCCAGCAAGAACCATCGTGGGATAGTTTAGTTCGATAAATTGCACTGAATTATTATTCGTAGTAATATTTAAATAGCATCAATAAATTTTAAAACGCAGAGGAAGACAACAGAAATGAAAACAAACTAAACAGAAATAGGATTGTGCGGTTAACAAAACACTGATAACGGAAGCAATTAGGACAAAATCGCTACTATTTAGGAGCAACGAGTTGAACGTGCTTGATCTTTGGCATTTCGAGCTCTCTGATTGGCCAGTCTCAATTCAAACTGTCCACGTTCTGCCTACTGCAGAAGAGCATTTGCTCCTGCTCGCTTCTGATTGGCAGGTTCTTGCTCTGGAGCAGAAATCCTCGAGGAGGCCCTGTTTCTAGGGTGATTCATAACCAGCCTTCTATCACTAGCCAACTTGACCCTGAAAGAGGATAAAGGGATTTTCAAACGATATTTTTCTATTTATTGACTGGGGGGAGTTCATACCCCCTGCCCTCCAATCAGTAGTATACCTGTTTATTTTTCATATAAAAGTAGTTTATCAGTTTCCCACCAGCATGTCAATTAATTATTCAATCCACCCTCGAATTCTTATTTATAAATAAATGATAAATTATATCGAGCGTAAAAGTAGCTGGCCACATGATACGTATTAATATAAGAAGCGACCTACATCCCTGATTCCGGCTACTGGTTGCCAGTCAATATTCTAAACTCAGGTTTTTCTTTTATTCTTATTTTATTATTTTTGTTTTTGTCTAATGAGGTTTATTATTTGTCTATTCATGAATTGTTTTACGTTTCCCACCCTTCAACCGAACGTTCAGTTACCCTAACTAGGGACAACAATTTCTTAGTTACCTATCCAAGATGTCTCTTTATAGTTTAAGTTGATAAGAAATGTGTAGCATCACAACTGAAGTTAATATTATCTGTTTAGAAAATTTCATGATGACAGGTGTTTGTTCATTGCTGTTTATTAGTATATAAAAGGGGAAAATTTTTGGGGCAGGATAAACCATCGAATTTGCTAAAAACTGTTGATTAGACGTGATAATATAAGCTTATTTTGGTAAGCTATTTTTTCTTCCAATGGGAGAAGTAGGAAGAGAATGTTAATCGTTAATAACTGTTATTATTGTAAATGACTTTATTTATCCATAGCTATCTAAATATATTTAAATGGATACCTAATGTATGATTGTACTTGAATAATAATTTGCCATATATGTTTTCTTGTATCATACGTCAATATATTTGTATTTTCAGTATAAATATAATTACATAAATGTGTATGTTGTAGTTGGCTTCATTCATGAACACCTTTCTCTGAGATATTCCTTCGTATGACGGTCAACTTCCTAAGGGGCTAATCATTTTTTTGGTGGAGAAATCGATTTTGTTGGAAAAAAAAGGAAAAGAGTTAGAGAGTGAGGTATTTTTTCGCATGACATTCTTGGGGTTCCTCGCTCGAAAAATAAGGATTTTCCATTTGAGTCCTGAGCAAATATCTTAGTAATTAAAATTGTCAACTATTGATTCATCCCTGAAAATCCTTTATTTGTCGAGCGAGGCCCGACAAGGTTAGGGTCAGCCAAAAATCTATCCATCTTCTATCTACTATATAAAGATCTACTATATAAAGACGAAAATATCAGAGTAGGTAGGTATATCCGTTTTTCAAGGGTCGATGGCGCTGGGCGGGTGGAATTCACCCCCCCCCCCCCCCCAGAACCCACTCACCCTCAAACCCGCCAGTGAAGGTGAGAGGGCCCCAGCGTCTCCCAGGACAACCAGCATGCTCCCCTCCTCGGGGACTTGGAATATACGATTTTTTTACTTTGCTTATTGTTTTTATACTCCCTTATTTTGTTATTCGCCTATTTCTTTTTAACCTGTGTAGCATGGCCTTTAAACTAGTGTAAACCTCCCTTTTCTAATCTTAATCGTTAATGTTATGAGCTTGAAGAGCTTACTGAAAATATTCAAGGGGGTAGCGGACCTGAATGGTCAATGGCTCCTGAAGGGAGGTTACTGAACTCGGGGAGTCCCGACCTATGCTGCAGGGAAAATAGGTAGGAATGAGCTAGACTCCAAAAGCTAGATCCTGCTACACAAGAAAATAGGATTGTAAAGCGTTTGAAAAATCGTTTATTTTGGAATTATAATAAAATTTACTTTTTTTGGGCTTGATTTCCACTCCTCGATTCTACCTGAAAAATTGTTAATGGGTTTTAAAGAGATAGGAAATTTAGTACTCTTTCCAACATTAACATCAAATGTGAATGTTTAGTAATTAAGGGAGTTATGGCAGTTATAGTGAGGAAAGGTGGAGAACACGAAATAAATTTCGATTGTAAAAAAAGTATTCTATTTTATTTCATCTAGGTAGTTTTCCGTTGATGTAGTTATATTCAGGATTATGTATTATGTATACTTAAAGGCAGCAATCCGCGTAGAAGATTTATCTCGTTCAAAAAGAATAAACCTTTGTAATAATTTGCAGGGTTTTTGTGAAATTTCACCCTTTAATGTGAAAATTCCTGAGGCAGCTTAGGTAGGTGCCTCTAAACTCAACTACCAAACATTTCTAGGTAAGTTATTCATAAATATTTCTCCATTTTGTACGAACAATATGTGTATTTATGTGATAAAACGTTACTATGTTACAAAGAAGCATACCACATGTATATACATTCCAAGAGATTTTCGATTTCATATTACTAAATTAGGTGGGTCCAGAAAATGACGAGATCGTTAGTTCTTCATTTCCAGTTGATGTTTCTCGACTTCGCAGCTCACCTGCGGTGTCGTCAAATTTCTCTTGGTTCCTGGGTAGTAATCCATTTTCCCATTTCTACAAAGGAAATAGATGACATGTCAACACGAAGTTAATGAGTAGATACCTTCTGCTTTCATTGGTTATCACTGAATCAACTGGTTGATCATTGGTTTTACTGAATCAACGTTGTAGATTAAATTTACAGCTTAGATGACAACTATTTATCCAGTAATAAGTGACGCCTGATGAGAATGCGTGATTGCTGCTGAGCTCATAGTATAAGAATATTGGAAAGTAATCACAAGGAGTATTTGTAAACACGAATTATCCTCGATTCAGTGGCTCCATCCCGGGCACAGAAAAAAATTGGCTGAAGTGAAGATCATCAGATAGGAGGAAGGGTTTGCCACATCCTTCCATGAATATGAACGTGATTTACCTCTTTCAGTGTTTGTCCGGGCATTGAGAACAAGTAATAGACGAAGTACAAGGGTATTAAGGCCATCGGCGTGAGAGCCATGGACCGCCCAATGTTGATGGCCCAAGTAGGATACACGTACGTTCTGTTGTATGTTAGTGGCTTGGCAGTCAATGAAGAAAATATGAGGATGCCCTGTAATTTGAGATGACATAGGTTATAATTCCGAAGTAAAAAACACATCCATTTCTTGGATTAATTCAGTTGACTAGGCTCTCAAAGCCTTGTTCTTCTATCTAGTTTAGCAGCACAACATTTTGAGAACTGATTGTGCCAAATACAATTTGATTACTGGTTTTCAGTTGATATCAAGATTTATACTAGGGATTACTGTACTTCAAGATTATTGCTTTCTATTTGAGGGGGAATAAACTCTCTTCCGGCAACTCCACACGAGGAAAACGGGGTGATTTACTCCTAACTCGCCTACGATGATTCAGTAATTCTTACAAATTACTTATTAATCCTAGGTTGTCCTTTTACTTCTGTTTTACGCCAATTTCAAAACACCCTGTATAATACTGGATTGAATATTGGTTATTATTACTCACCATAGTAACAATTGGTGTTAGCCAAAGCCAGCATACTCTCAGCAAACGGCCAGGAGTGTAGCCTATCATTTCTTTTATATTGCTATAGAATTTGTCTATTCCATACACGTGTGCAACTGCAATGCACTCGAAGAAACAGAACCACAGGAGAACCATTCCGCTGGCCCCATAGTAATCAAATAATTGGAACACGTACATTCCACCCTGCATCAGAAAAAAGTAACTTAGTTCAAAATTACTTCATTACTACATCACATTTTGAATGTATCACACTTCAGCTATATTCTAATAATCTATCATCTGATATGAGAGTTTTTCAAAAGGATGCGATATGTAGACTACAGGATTTTTTGGAATTGGTTAAATCACCAGTGGGAAAAATTTGAAGGACGCCGCAGGAGACATACCACACTCGGTCATTCGTTTGTGGTGGTCAACCTCAGCGGCATCAACTTATGACGTAATCTCATTTTCTTAAGTCTTCGAAGGCAGTTATGGGATTTCGAATCGTTAAAAAGTGTTTTTATGTATGGGATGTGTGTAATAAGTAAATATGTCGGTAATAACCTCTGGTAATGGGTAATCTAGCTAATGGCCGCGACCTTGTCGTAGCGCACGAAGTATTACTGAGCTTCTCGAGTTGGGCATCTCGACAGAAATGCTTCGTGGTATCCCCACCCGCCACCTTTGAGGTTCTCACCTCAACTGGTAGTCGTTTTATAGGGTTCCTTAACCCTGTCTCCCTGCTTCATGTTCCTTAACGTCTCAAATCCAAAGGGCCGGCGCAGGGTAAACCTAAGCGTCCTTCCCAACTTCTATTTTATAGCTTTTTTTTGAGAATTTTCCAAGTCGAATTGAGAATTTTCCAAACCAAATTGAGATTTTTCCAAACCAATTTGAGAATTTTCCAATCCGAATTGAGAATTTTCCAAAAAAATTAGATTTTTCCAATGATGATGATTTGAGAATTTTCCAAATCAATTTGAGAATTTTCCAATCTAGGAAACTTTCACTACTAAAAAGAAAGAGGGTGTTTTCCAAACCGAATTGACAATTTTTTTAAGGCAATCCAACACTTTTATTGAAAACCAAAGTAGTGAAGCAAAATAAAAGAATAGCACTTTATGGACAAATTAACATTGAAATCAGAATGTCAAAATGAACGGATTTTTGTTTTTGTTGACTTCAATAGACCAGCCAAACGCAGAGTAGCCTCGATTTTTTCTGTTCTTAACAAGACCGTAATTTTTATGAAGTATTCTTCGTTCATTTTGTCTTTTTGATTTCAATGTTAATTAGTTCATGAAGTGCTATTCTTTCATTCTGCTTCACTAATTTTGTTTTCAATAAAAGTCTTGGATTGCCTTGAAAAATAGTCAATTCGGTTTGGAAAACTCGCTCTTCCTTTTTAATAGTGAACGTTTCTTAGATTGGAAAATTCTCAAATTGATTTGGAAAATTCTCAAATTGGTTTGGAAAATTCTCAAATTGGTTTGGAAAATTCTCAAATTGGTTTGGAAAATTCTCAAATTGGTTTGGAAAAATCTCAATTTGGTTTGGAAAATTCTCAATTCGACTTGGAAAATTCTCAATTCGACTTGGAAAAGCTATATTTAGTGTTTGTTTTTTTTTTTTTTTTAATTATTGAATGGTGTACCCCCGCTGACTTATCGCATTTTTGTAATTTTTCGAATACATATAGAGATACGAGAAAAAAGAGCTATAATTCAATCCAATTGTCGTATTTGTAAAAAATAATTATCTCTTTTAAATGATGATGATGGTTTGATTGTTCATGTTTATCGTCAATGGCAAACATGAATGATTGATTAGAAATATGAAGAAATATTGATTCAACACTTATGGCAACCGTCGTCACATAGCAAAGCCTAAATGAAGTTATAAAAGAAATTTGAAATCTTTCATTACTAACTAGTGAAAGAACGTTCTTTTAAAGGTTTTAAGGTTTAATTGAAACTGTATCAGAAATGTACCTATGGTGTTACTTCTTCACTTGTAGCACGATACCCAAGAAACATACGCAAAGTTGGGTGTGGCACATGGCTTCCTTTTATAATATCATAAATGTGTAAGGTCATCAAATTTTTTTAAATATTTGTATAAGATTCCATAGCGGGTGCGTGGGGTAAATAGTGAATTAAAAGATAACAAATTTCAAATATGTGCCCACATCATCGGATAATTCAAACTTGGTCAAATATGTATGAAGCCGGCCATGTAATCAAACTGCAAATAACAAGAGAAATTCTTGAAATTAACCAAATGGAATTTTTTTACAGGGAGAGATCGCAGCGATGAAAGTGGTTAAATTGGTATGAGATGATTAAACCGAACTTCCCTAACTCTCTCAAAAGTTTTATCGGAGTCGGATGAAAACTGCGGAAATGAACTGAATACAATTTTGTGACAATCGTTTGTGAACGCACGGAAAGTGAAAATAATGACCGGAACAATGTTGGCAAAGTAGAAATGGTCATTACTATCCACTGCATTATGGTTGAGTCAGAAGTAAATGTTGAATTTATTATTTGTAGACATCAACGATGTAGGGGAAGGTGTTGTACCTTGGGACAATTTGTAAACAAATGTATTTTATTTTACTTGGGTAAAACTTATAGTAAAAATGAAAGTAGTAGGTTATTGCTTACCTTTTAAGGGATCTACTAACACTTTAAAACTTAAAAAATATTACTTATCAAGAGAGTAATAAATTATTTTGTTAACCCCTGCAGAGTGTCCCAAGGTACAACATACTGTTGTACCTTGGGACATAGGGTGTTGTACCTTGGGACCAGATGAAAAACAAACAAATTTTAACACATAAATCTTATAATTACATATAAAAATACAAAACCATTACAGCAAACTTTATATGTCAGATTAATACAAATAAATCTACTAGATTAGTCCAATGGCATGTCGTAACCATTAAAGTTCACAGGGAATTTAAGTGAGTTCTGTTGACGCGCTGAAGATCCTGCAGCTATGGGCGGAGGCAGTTTACAAATGATCTCTTCTTCTCCTATTTCATATATGATCTCATTTCTTGAGATGAACGTGTTTGTTCCTGTCTTAACCAAATACTGGATCTCATATACAAAGTCCCAAGGTACAACCTCAAATTAGTCCCAAGGTACAACACACTGCAACAAATGAAAACATGACCTTTAAAAGTGTTTGAGGTTAACATTACAGGTTAACTAACTGCACCATTAAATAGAGTACAATTTAAGCTTTAGTATACTGTCTTACTTTTTGACAATAATTAATTAGGACAAAATATAAAAAAAAACAATGAAACAACAAAAAATTTACTTACCTATGAGTGTTTCACTTTTTATTGTGTAGCTCCCATAAATCACAGTCCAAAGTGTCCAGTCACTCTACACTAGCACTTTTTGGCTAGAGGAACAACTACATCAGGTTAGTTTAGTGTTTCACCAACAGATGGCAGAGCTATGCTCTTTGTCCCAAGGTACAACTGTCCCAAGGTACAACACCTTCCCCTACTTGTCACAATGCAAACTCTACCTGAGTTACCATCGAGATTCCCATAAGGAAGCTCACGAGAGAGACGATTAGTATGAAAATCTTCCTGTTGTTCGGTACACGCAAAATGTTGGGGAACACGTCAACGACGGCAGTTACAAAGCCCTCAACCCCGACGAACTGCGAATCGAGGCCCATGAGGATTATCATGAAGAAGAACAAGGCAGACCAGACGGGAGCGCAAGGCATTTGACCAACAGCCTTGGGGTAAGTGATGAACACCAACCCTGGACCGCTCTCCGCCACCTGAGAAGTCAAAAGACAAACGTGGTAGTGTATTTTTTATTAACTCGGACATTCATTCTCTCCAACCAAATTTACGATCATATCTTTTGTAAACTGACTGTGCTGCTCCAATAAATTCACATTCAGCAAGAAACTCTGAAGAAGTAGTGTAAATTATAACTGTTCACATGGAAAAAACCTCTGCCAGAAAAAACATTTATTGATCAATATGGGGTGTTATGAATGTTGGTTCAACTATTGTTACCTATTGGGATCTGTTGAAAAGTATAAATTGATATGCCAAAAGCTCGATGTGGTATGTAAGCCAGAAGTATAAATTGAGTAGCCGAAAGTTTAAATTGAGATGCCAAAAATATTAGAAGTGATTCGTGCCAAAGGTTCAAATTAATTTGCCAAAATCTTCAATTTGATAGTATGCCAAAAATTCAAATTGATTTTGCCAAACTAATCTGATTTCATTTTTTTCCTTCACATGGAAAATAATCAAGGCATGAATACGTCTATATCTCAGCAACGCTTTGATTGGTTGCAAATGTACCACGTTGCGATGTTGTTCGTTTATCTGTGTTGAGTTACAATTTTGATATTACATGACGAATTTTATAAGATGAACCCCCAGAAAGACGCATTCAAGAGCAAAAAGAATTTCCTGTTACCTAATTTGACATTACGTCCCACTCTGTTGGAAAAGCAAACCCGGTTAAACGTTTAAGAAATATAGATTACTGAAATTCAGCACTAGCAGACTCTATGTTCATAATCATACACTTTTCAGTCAACATTATTTTCTGTTGTTATACTCTGTTGGGAAAACGAAAATGGACATTACTCTCCACTCTATTGGGCAAGTTAAATAATGACAATATTCATAATCACCTCTGCCACTGAAACTCCTTGCTCGTGAGCCATAAACCCTAAAACGCTGAAAACCGCAAAACCTGAGTACAGACTAGTGCAGCTGTTGACGACGGATATGAAGAGGCAGTCTTTGATGAAATCGTTATCGAAAGTGTTGTAGGATCCAAGAGCTATCATGCAGCCGAGAGCGATGGCGTAAGAAAAAAATATTTGGGTTCCAGCGTCAATCCAAACCTGTAATAAATGAACTTCCAATATTATTGGATGGGTGGAAAGAAAATGTATACTAGGTTAGGAGGGCAATGAAACTTTCTCTATCCTATCAAGGATTTATTTATAAAGGGCAGAGCTCAATACAATATAGATATGCAGTTAATAATACATCATATATGAGGAAAATGAAACCTTCCCCATGAATAAACTATTCAAAAAGGAGTAAGAAGTAAAATGCCGATATAAAAGTGATGATTTCACAGAAGAAACATGAACAATTTATCGCGAAAAATTACATGGTTATTTAATATTCTACCCTACACTACACCCAATTGATGTCCGAGAACGGGAACTTCTCAATCTCATGAAGGATGGCTTCCTGCACAGTGGCCGATGGCAGAGACAGCTGGATGGGAGAAAACGGTGTCCAAAAGAGGGTTTTGGAACGGGAACTAGGATGGGGAACCTTTCCCAGGAGTGATAGTGAGTCAGCTATAACAAGGATATGTTGATGTAGAAATTTTCAAGTTAGAAAAACACCTCTTGGTCTCAAGTCACGGAGTGATAAATTTTACATCCAAGAACTCAAAATTTCATCATGTGGAATATTCAATTTGTAGGCTCTGTATGTAGTGGATTCTGGTCAGATGGCGAATATGTCATCTGTAGTAAGGGGTCCAAACAACTAAGGCATACTTCAAGATCGGAAGAATAAGTGGCTTACGAAGTGTCGTGACAGATGGGAAGTAGTCAATATTTAGAGTACCACGCTTGATGAATTCCAGTACCCACATTGCCTGGTAGAAATACCTGACTCATGGTCAAAGAGTGAGAATCTTGTGTCGAAAGTTACCCACAAATTCCGAAGTTAAGTAACACGCCAAGGTGCTCAGACCCAGGCATATGATCCACAGGTTGGGGACCATGGGAACAGATAAAAGTTATAACAAAGCACCCTGACGGATTGAGTTCCAAGCCATTGAAAGGGCACCACCAAAGGATTGAATCAAGGTTGTCCTGTAGAATAACACAATCTGATAGAGACACGATCCCTCGAAATATCTGAGGTGTTTGGCAAAGAAGAGAAACTGGATCTCTTCAAGGACTGAACAGACATTATTGATGACAAGTAGGAATAGTAACAGTCTAGGATGAGATCCCTGAGGTAGCTTGAAGTAGCAGGTAAAGGTTCTGATATGACAATCTTGAAACACACGGCCGTTGTGCGATTGGTCAAGTAACTTGCATCCAGTCCAAAAAGCAACCTAACAAGGTAAAGATGTATAGAATCAGTTGAAAAACAAAACAAACAGTCAAAATTATGAACAGTAATGAATAAATACTAATATGGAGATGTACGGCTACAACCCACGTGTCCCCATGAATTCTACTGCCTTCACTAAATGAGGCATATAAGGAACCAAATAAGATCTATCTGGAGCATCATCAAATTACATGCCAATTCAAAAAAGTCGTTCATTACGTCCAGAGTTCCGCTTATAACATCTGCTCCCAGGTTTGCGCCTGTGGAATGATTGTTGGATTAGAAGGAATAATCGAAAAGATTTATGTCCACAGTGTACCAAAAGTTGATCACCTGAAAATGTTATATCGTCTTGTTCAGTATTTTTCGTCCCAGATGTTTTAATGCAAATGTTTCCTGTACACGATTTCGTTGTTAAATACAATTTAATTATTACGATCACCTAAATTTCATTTCTTCGATACCACGGATCTTAACAATGATGAATACTTCCAATCGCAAGGAAATTCCTACCACCATCTAGGAAACTGGACCCCAATACCCTCCAAGTTGAATCGAATCAGATGATAGGTAGATCGTGAGAAAGAAATCCATGTCGAGATCACGTTCGTGTATATGCACACGCTATTATTCAACCACATTATGTGCAAGAATAATTTTTTGAGATTTGGTTTTAAAAAATATTTTCGCAAGCATTGAATGCTTGAATATGAATTTTTGAAATACCCGCTTTATTTATTTTTTTCAAATTTCTACAGGTATATAAAACGTTCAACAAGTTGGGTGTGGCACAAAGCTTTTTCGTCTAGGTGTAGATGTTTTCAAAGGTTTCAGAAAATGCCGGAAGTTGTTGAATGCATATTGTTACAACGATTAATGGGAGAGGGATGCTGTGGGACATGTTCCAACACATATCATCGCCTTCAAAACTCTAGTCAATATGAATTTAGGGTCTGTCGCTCTAATTCTATCGCAGATGGAATGATGACACGATCATGTTGTAATAGATACGAGATTATTACGCGGTTCATCCCTTAAAAGTTTTAGGTCGAACATGAGAACCTGAGAAAATGATGTTTGGTGGATTTTACGTTTTCTCAAATTGATTGGTTGAGATTTATGTATAGGTTGTGATCAGTGAAACTCTTGGATGATATTTACGTTCCAACCCGCACATACCCTAGAAATGCCATCAAAACATATGAAAACAAATTTGAGACCCCCAACATACATATGACAAGTTAGATTTCTTGTACAGGAATGAGTAATGAGCGACGCAAACTCACTCTAGTAGCAAATGTTGGGTAGAAACTGTTCAGTTGACCGACGTCACGTGACTCTTTAGTTCATTGATATAAAAATAGCTAGACGCAAGTGCTAGTTAGTTGAAAACATTCGTACTTTTCATTCAGTGATGGAAATCTTACACTTACATATTTTACATTGCCCGCTGAAAGCACATCACATTGTTGTTAGCAAATGAATTTATGAACTGACATAGTTTTCTAAAGACGTATTTTCAGTTTGGGTTCACACCTTTGTATTCGTGAAATTCCATAAAACTAGTTTTCAGGGCATGCTCCCCTCTACTCTTGGAGTGTTAGGATGTAAATTGAGTTGAACTCGAAGAACAACGACCAACTTGACATTTTTTGAGTGAGTGAAAAAATCAATAAGAGGCATGCCACCTGAAAATCAAAATATCATCATGACAATCGTGTTGCTCCTGGGTTTTGTAAAGCATCACCTACCCAACATAATATGCAAATATTCAGTGATATGTATTGATGTAGGATATATATATGATATATGACGGTCAACCTGTGACTCCAATAACTTGGAGAAGTCTGGCATGAGGTAGAACTTGATCCCTTCAGAAGCTCCTTCTAGAGTGATGCCACGTATGAACAGGGCCGTGAGCATTACGTATGGAAATATAGCTACAACAGAACCACGACAAACAACCAAACATAAGTGCATTGCGGTGTCTTTTTTGTTCATGTTGATTTCACAATATTCCATTTATGCATCAGGAAGTTGGGAATGTAACGAAATTTATCCTCCACTGTTTCACTTCCTTTTGATACAGACATTATGGAAGGTGCTTCTTAAATTATTTGCTACACAGCACGGCTGCTGGGGTCAGTCAGGGGACGCTTTTCGGGTGTTTTTTTTTATTTTTTATTCAACTTCTCTCAATCGCAGACAATATACTTTCTTCATGACTTAATCGGTTCATGTAAATAATGTCCAACCACAGTTGGGCGTATTGAATTAGATATGCTCGGCAGCAAATATTTGGTATAATGACGACAGTTTTACTAAGTCAATTCATAGAAGTTTACAAGAACAATTATTGATTGTCTGCAGCATCTCCATTCCAAACCACTAAGCACCATGCTGATGAAAATTGAAATTCAAGAACCGATAAATGATAATCCAATAATCTGATTTAAGAAACATTGTGGAATCAGTAGTACTTCAAAGTTCAGATTTTTTCATTCTTTTAGAATCACAGATTTATTACTGCCGTGCCTACCTAAATTAGAGGAATTAAAATTTCAAAGTAGATAACTATGTAAGAAATAGATGGTGATTACCCGTGAAGTATACTACTTTCCCAGATGATTTTATCCCCTGCCAGATGCAGAAATATATCACGATCCAAGTGACAAAGAGGCAGAAGACTAGCTCCCACTGTACTTTCCCTGGTTCCTCAATCCCAGAGCTAAGTCCCAGTACATTATTTCTGTTACGACAAACACAAATCTTTGCTAAATTTTACATGGAAAAGAACTTCGAATAGAGTGCTATATACACAATATGTATTATATACATTATAATACATGCAGCAGAGGCATACATATGTGCAGAGGTTTGTTAAGTAATTCGGAATACAGGTTATCTCAGTCCTCAAAAATTCGGAATTTCAGTTTCAGTTGGATTTCTACGTCTGTATCCGAGTGTACCTTGGAAACATTTTCTCTGGCTGTACAGTCCAGTTTGGAGGTCCAGTGGTTAGCGTAGGAGGGTTATCTACAGAAATAATAAACCTTTGTGCAGTCGTTAGAAGCGTTTTACCTTATATTGGAATGAAATAAGGTCACAAGGAGGGGTCATTGAAAATATTCAACCAAATTTCTTACAGACGTTGGTGGGTTAATTAATTCATTTGGATTTTATTCCGCCTGAAACACTTATCACCCTAAATCAGGAGCGTTAACTTAGAGACAAGCATCGGTATCAACTCGGAGTGACTTACTCCCAGTATTCCACGACTGCATCCACACCGGTCTCATTGCTTGTGCTCCTCTTCACGAAGCACTTGGGGGTGTTCCAGGCATTTTGGCAATCTGACCAGGGTAGCTGCCACGCAAAGGAGTTGTACAGGTAGTGAGAAGCCCAAGCAAGTATCACGATGTAGTAAACATTGAGGATGAAGCATATTATCGACGTCCCAAGTCCGATACCTAGACATGTAAGGTAGGAGACAATGAAGCAATGACGGAGGAACTACTAACTAAAACATTGTACACGTGTGCGGTCGTAGTTGATAGGTTTTTAACGCAGTATCCATCAACGATACAGTAAAGTGTCCTTAAGATCCAATACAACTGACGACCGATGCTGGATCGAAATTTGCCAATTCATTCTCTTCGGGTAGCATTTCCCCAAGCCAACCAACCCAATTTTAGGGCTTCCGTTACGAAATTGCTCCAGCATCGGACTTCAGTTGCTCTGAATCTTAAATCATACCTTCCGGCAATGGCGTGCATGTGGTACGGGTCGTACACTTTTTTTCTTTTTTTTTCTTGCCAAGCACACCACGTGAACAAGTTGGCGACGGGACCACCTCTCTTTACTCCCCTTCCCCATTCTAGAGAAGAATTTGCACCCTTCCAAACTAGCTGGTAGTTGAGGTTCTCTGTCGAATAATCACACATAATGAGCGTACTCTTTTTAAATTTTGCATTCTACGATGAATGTCTATTCGGTAAATATTCGGAGATCAGTATTTGTGACATAAACGGATAACCCCATAAATTATCCATCCTATCAGAAATTTCTGGCTTTAAAAAAATTGACGATTCAGGAAAACAACATGATGTGCTAATATATAGTCCGGGAGCCCTGGGCTGTTCTTCTACCTCATTAGAAGGAAGAGGCTTGACCTTTGAAAAGGTGCATCTGTACCCTCTTAATATATTTCGTACTTAACATTCACTTTACGAAACATGAGTTTGTCCAGTTAGTTTCGCATCTCCATCACTGTGGGATATATTGATTTCTGAGCAACGAAAATTATAGGGGACCATTTACAGAAAAATACGCACATTCCCTTGAAATTTCATCAAATTCGGATGAAAACTGTAGGAGTTAGAATAACAGGAGAGACATGAAATGAATGTTGTTCAGAACGGGCTAAAACTCAAAAAGCAAGTGGAAATTTTGATTTCGTAAAAAAAAAAAGTATTCTTCTTCTAAAAGTGACAACAATGGTTTCAGTAATCTTACGCAGACTCGAAAGCAACTAACAAGCCGAATTAAGTGCCTCCTCCTTTTTGAAGTCGGTGAAAAATCGATTATGAAGTTATCTAAGAAGCTTTCCAACGGTATCCCAAAATTTGAAGTTACAAAGCAAATTTAAGGAACTATGAACCATTTAGAGACAAAATGTCGAAATCACGGGAGATAAAACAAGTGGGTGTGGCACATAGGTTCCTCGTATCCATAACATGACTGTATAGATCGTTGAAAATTATTATTGACTAAAGAACTTCGTTCAATTGGGCGAAGTAAATGTTGAATTAGGGTAAATTTATTGTTATGCAGGAGCGTAACTTGAGAAAATAAAGGTAGGCATGTTCAACTATTGAACAAACTATAAAGTATACCTAATAAGTCCGAACAATCCCTGAAAATTTCATCGAAATCGGTCAAGAACTCCCGGTGTTATGCTTGTGGCAATTATTTCACGTTTGCGCATGCGCAGAGGCTGTTATTGATCCGGGGGTCATGAAACTCATAGGGGACCATCTATACCCTAACCCGCACAATCCCTGAAAATTTCATCGAGATTGGTCAAGAACTCCCGGAGTTATGCGCGTAACAAAGATTTCACGTTTGCGCATGCGCAGAGGCTACCATTGATCCGGGGGTCATGAAACCTATAGGGGACCCCTAACCCACACAATCCCTGAAAATGTCATCGAAATTGGTCGAGAACTCCCGCAGTTATGCGCGTAACAAAGATTTCACGTTTGCGCATGCGCAGAGGCTACCATTGATCCGGGGCTCATGAAACCTCATAGGGGGTCATCTACACATCAAACCAAACAATCCATGAAAATTTCATCGAAATTGGTCAAGAACTCCCAGTTATGCGCGTATTTCCGGAAGCATGCGCAGAGGCTATATGAAACCTATAGTGAAACCTATAGGGGACCATTTACAAACCCGCACAATCCCTGAAAATTTCATCAAATTGGTCAAGAACTCTAGGAGTTATGCGCGTAACAAGGATTTCACGTTTGCGCATGCGCAGAGGCACTATTGATCCGGGGGTCATGAAACCTATAGGGGACCATCTACACCTCAAAAAAGAATCCCGCAAATTTAATCCCTGAAAAACAAAATTTCACATCAAAATCGGACAATGAAACCTATAGGGGACTTCACCCCAACCCGTGTAATTTCATCAAAATACGGACAATAACTTCGTGTAAAGCCCGTAACAAGAATTAGACAGACAGACAGACAGACAGACACAGACACACAGACAGACACGGAACCAAAATTGTTCAGAAAGGTCTAAAACGCAAAATGCGAGTGGAATTTTTGATTTTGGAGACAAAAAAATTTTCACATTCCGAAAGTGAAAACAATGCTTCCGCTACTTTAGTAGACTCGGAAGCAAAATGGTAGGATACAGGTGTTGCTATTGTATAACAGGGTCGTACGGTTTGGTTGACGTCTTGTGACTATTGTAATAACTGCGAAGAAGTTTGCTTATCCCGTCAGGAGCACAATTTCATATTGTAGATTGACCACTTTAAAATTCAAATTCACAGCGGGCTGTTTTCAATTTGAGCTGTTGTCAAAATGACATGTAACCGGTAAACCTACCTCTAAACAGCGGACAGATGTTCCAAGCCGTGATACCGCCCTCGCTGGTAAATTGCCCCAGGCCAATCTCAAGGAAGAAGATTGGTATTCCTCCCGTGAGGAGGCAGATTACGTATGGCACCAAAAACGCTCCTACGAAAAACATACAATCACACCTATGACACCTACGATCGGTATGACAAATGTTACAATCTGGTATATAATATATTATTTATTTATTGACAGGTATAAGAGTACACACAAGAACACATACACATGAAGAATACATGAAATACACATACATATACATGAAGAATAACATTTAGAAATCCACTCCTGCCCACCAGCATAATAAGTTCTCACGAACTTGTGGGCGCTGGTGGAGTCACTCTCATCCAAAAGCAGAAATACATGATAATTTAAGAAAGCAAATCCAGGCTTGGCAAAACCAGGCAAACGGTTTGGGTTTTATCAAGCCTAGTTTTGCTTTCTTAAACGATTATGAGTGATAGGTTTGGCAAACCTATCACTCAAAATCGTTAAACATAACATGTAACTACAACTTCGATTCTTCAAAAAGTAAATTCTCTTAGCCTAAACATAATATCCTGTTTAAAAATACTAGAACTCTTATATGCATCAGCTTTAATTTTACATGCATGAAAACGCGTTTAAAATGTTACATGCGTAACACCTTGCAATAAGCAGTTTTTCTCACTTTCTCAGTGTTCAACTTAGGTACAACAATGTCAGAAGGCAGTGCAGCACGTACGAATGAAGTACGACTCTGTGTTCTGGGCGAACGGCAGTTTTGAACACTAAAATGGGCGATTGCAGCTAAACTAATTCTCGTACATTAAGTTCATTAAACTCCCGGCTGAGTAGAAATCTAGGGTATTGAGATTTGAGTTGTGGGCAATTCTAATAACAATATTCTAAATGGCCTGCAAGGACGACAGCAGCATCTTACCTGCACGGCCCTACACAATGATGACTTTACATTTTAATAAAGAAAACACCAAACCAAAGTAAATAGATCGCAGCTGATGGAATGACAAAAAGCTTCTAGCCTCTTTGAAGACATAGAATAACTTTCCCAGCTTAACAATCAAGGACTCGATATGGAGATTAAATTTTAGGGTATTATAAAAAACAACACCTAAGTATTTACATTTGAGGGGTAATGGAAAATTTATACAATTACCAGACCCCTTGCAATAAAAACATGAATTCTGCTGAAAAGACACCCCCGACAGATCAGCATACACTCGATTAGAAAAAGGAACCCGCATCATGAGGTCTAATCGCATAAAGGCTCAAGCAAGTGGTACCTATCCATCCAATGTTTTACCAAACCAAGTTGGAATTCATTGTCTCAGTTAACCGTCCCTGATCCCTTGAGTAAAATAAAATGGCAGTATCAAACATATCAATCAGCAAAGCCTTCTCGCCTTCTATTCCATGATTTAGTTTTTCATTTATTTAAAATAGGGACAAAACTGGGCCTAACACAGTCCCCTGTGCCATTCCGTGGGTTAATACAACTGTATCACTGAGTACTCCACTAATTCTAACCACCTGAAGGCGGTCCAGCGGTTAATTGACTCTATTAACCCCCCAAGAATCAAAGGAGCAACTGCACTTTCATCTCAACCCAAAGAAAACCTCGTTTTGTGCCATAAAAATCCACATTTCTCCGTTTAGAAATGACTTTTTTCAACTTTTGACAACATTTTTGGATGAAGCCTAAATATGAATATTTTGTCTAAAGTTAGAATAGGTAGTCAACATTTTATACACGTTTAGTGTATTTTTACAGTAAAAGAAACTTACTTCTAACGGAGTTTCTCATTGCAGTTCCAACATTGAAAAGAAAATCAAGTTTCTGAAAATACTTGAACTCTACCTAACTCAATTCCCAAAAAACCATGTCAAATTTCAGGGGAACCAGGGGCGTAACGTACACCCCCGCCAACCCCGCGATGCGGGGGGGGGGGGGGGGGCCCGGGAACGGCCCCCTCTAGCAAAATTCATTTTTTTTTTTTTTTTTTTTTTTAAAGAATAAAGCGGAACAAACAATACACAGAAAAATTCCGTGATGTAACATCAAGTTTATAAACATCAACGCTGAAGACCAATTTTACCAGGTTCTGGCACAAACTTTTATTAATGAAAAGAAAAGATAAAAAATGAAATGAAGAAATTCTTAATGAAAAGAAAAGGAAAGTTCTGACCGTATGAGCTGGCAGTATGCGCAAATGCTGATTGTGAAGTTGAAGAGTGGTGAGGAATGAAGAAGAGCGTGTGAGCGACGAAAATCCAGGAAAGGCGTGGCAGACGCGTTGCTGCTGAAGAAAAGGAGATGGTCCTGTGGGCTGCTCAGGCAGAAATGGGATGCTGACGACCCAGTGGGATGCTGATGACCCAAAACTAAGCACTTCAAATGTCTATTTGAAGAAGAGCATGTGGCAAGAGAATAATGGCGGAGGCACACATGCAGCAGAGAATTTAGGATACAGAATGAGGAGAAAGTCGTGATCACTGCACAGAGGGGGCAATCCAGAGGGGAAACTTCACGGAGGGGGCACTGCACGGCGAGGCACTACACAGAGGGGAAACTTCAAAGTGCCCAGTGCACAGCTCATAATAATTGGATTAAGATAAAATCCTACCAACAAATAAGAAACGGAACAGAAAGAAGAATAAACTAAATGAAAACAAACTGGCGTGAACATTCCGCCCGCCAAAATTTAATTAAATTTTCTATGCCTTGATAAAGAGAAAAAAATAAAGAAAGGAGATGTGTTATTAGAAGTAGGTACGAGGAACAAAAAATAAAGGAAGGAATCTTGAAACTTGGGCTCTTATCAATGGACTCTTGATAGGAGATATTTAATCGTGGTTGGAACCTCTGATCCACTTGAGATGCTTCTTCTCTTCTGATTTTGGTGGATCATACAGCTGTTCTCGGTCTTCTTCTGGAGAGAGTAACGGTACCAGCTTTGATACAGGTCTGGTGAACGTTGAAGTTGATGTCTTCACAGATGCAACTCGGACTTTACCATCCGCTCCAGGATGTATCTCCACTATACGACCCCGTGGCCAATGCAGGATAGGCTGGTTATCGTCCTTGAGGAATACTAGGTCACCAACCTTAAGATTCGGGTTGTCGTCAATCCATTTGTTTCTTGACTGGAGGGTAGAAAGATATTCTTTGTGCCACCGACTCCAAAAATGTTGCGACATCCGTTTGATCAGTTGCCATCGGTCAAGACGATTTACAGGCACATCCAGGAGTGTGGGTTCTGGTACAGCGAGTGGTGCTTCGCCCAAAATGAAGTGGCCAGGTGAGAGATACTCACACTCTGAAGGGTCTGAAGAGATAGAGCAAATGGGTCTTGAGTTGAGAACTGCACTTATTTTGGCAACAAGGGTTGAAAGCTCTTCAAATGTAAGAACAGTCTCGCCTATAGTACGCAACATCAGTGATTTGGCTGACTTTACGCCTGCTTCCCAAATCCCACCAAAATGGGGTGCATGAGGCGGGTTGAAATGCCAATTTATATGGCGAATGGACGTCCGTTCTACGATCTGAGACTGAGTTTCGTCACTTAGAAACCAGCGATACCACTCTTTCAATTGGCGTGAGGCTGACACAAAATTTGAACCACAGTCTGAGTATAGGTCAGTGGGAAGACCTCGCAAAGATACAAAGCGGTCCAGCGATGCTAAGAAAGCGTCTGCTGTAAGACTGGTGACGGCCTCTATGTGAATGGCCTTGGTTGCCATACACACATAAATGCAAAGGTACACCTTGGAGATTTGTGATTTTCTTCTTCGAGAGTCTTTCATGTAGAAAGGTCCACAGAAGTCCAACCCAGTCTTCAAAAAGGCTCGAGCAGCTTGCACTCTCTGTGGAGGTAGATCAGCCATTACTGGTACATATGTTTTGGCCTTAAGTCTGTAGCACCTTTTGCACTGAAAGACACGCTGTTGAGCTAGACGCCTTAGAGAGGGAATCCAATACTCTAATTGTACGACAGCATGTAGAAGTGAAGGTCCGGGATGCAGGTACATTCTATGGAAATGATCAACGATTAAAATGGACAAATGACTATCACGAGGCAGTAGTACTGGGTGCTTGTGGTTGTAAGGCAAATTGGCGTGATACAATCGCCCGCCCGCCCTGAGAATTCCTGATGAGTCAAAAAATGGATTTAACTTGGAAAATTTGTTCATGACTTTCGACTGACTCTTTTCAGAAAAGTCATCATCGAAGAAATCGTGAGCTTGGACGGCTTTGACACAGAGCGCTTGCGCTGAACGTATTTCTTGAAGTTGAAGAGGTCCAATTCTTCGATTTTGCGTAAATTGAGCGTTATTCTTAAAGCGCAATACATACGCCAGAGAGCGAAGCAAGCGATTAAATGAGGAAAACCTGGAGATTATATCCATAACAAATTTGGAATTTAACTCTGTAGGCGACATAAATGTTACTAGAGATACAGTTTCTCTCTTTACTTCAGCCATATCAACTTGTATTGTTGGTTTTAAAAGACGCCAACTATCTTGAAGTAAAGAAAGCCAAGGGGGCCCTTTCCACCAGAGCGTGCTATCGAGAAGTTGTTCTGGAAGTAACCCTCTAGATCCAGCATCAGCGGGGTTGTCTTGAGAAGCAACATGATGCCATTCGTTGATTGAAGTTATTTGCAGGATTTCACTGACTCGATTGCACACGAACGTCTTCAGTTTATAGGTTGGAGTTCTTAACCACCCAAGAGCAATAGTCGAATCTGTGAAAAAGCACGGAGTTTCTAGGTTGGCAGGCTTCAACAAGCGCAAATATTCAGCTATCGATTGGTACAGTCTAGCTAAAAGAAAACAGCCGCACAACTCTAGGCGAGGGATTGTAAGTTTCTTGAGAGGTGCTAATTTTGTTTTTGCAACAAGGAGGGAAACCTTCAATACTTTTTCTGAGGTGACAGCTCTAAGATATAATGCTGCACAGTAAGCGGCTTCAGAAGCATCTGAAAAGCCAACTATTTGATACATGGAAGGGGTATCAGATCGCACAAACCGAGGAATGCTTACATTGGAAATACTTGGGAGCTGCTTCAAAACTAATTCCCAACGTGTAGCTAAATCATTGGGTACAGGATCGTCCCAATCCACACCCAGCTTCCACAACTCTTGAAGAAACTGTTTCATTGTTATGACAAGGGGTGAAATGAATCCTAAAGGATCATAAATCTTCGAAACAGTTGATAGGATAGCTCGCTTTGTTGGTTCGACGGCAAGTAACTTCAAATTGTAACTAAAGCTGTCGGTGCTGGGATTCCACTGTAATCCAAGGATTTTTACAGACGAGTCTTCCCCAGAAACTATCGTGACTGGGTGGTCAGAAGTTTCAGACACAGTTTGTAGTAGTTCAGGACAATTACTCGCCCACTTACTGAGCTTAAATTGTCCTTTTCCTAATAACTCAATTAACTGCCTTTGTAATTCTATTGCATCATTGATACTATCGCATCCAGTAACCACGTCATCTACGTATATATCTCGTCGAAGTACTTTACTAGCTTCAGGGTATGACGGACCATGGTCATCTACTATGGCTTGGATGACTCGATTTGCGAGAAAGGGACTTGAGGTGAGGCCATATACGACTGTATTCAACTCATACATGCGAAGAGCATCGTATGGATTGTACCGCCATAAAATTGCCTGATATTTTCTATCATCAGGATGTACCCATATACCCCGAAAACATTTAACGATGTCAGCTACTAAAGCGCATTTATGGACCCTGAAATTTAATAAAACATCTCGTATGTCAGTCTGCAATTTTGGACCGGCTAACAGAAATTCATTTAGGGATCCATTTATTGATTGGGCAGAACCATCAAATACGACTCGAAGCTTTAACTGATTCCTGTCAATCTTTGAAACAGCATGATGAGGAATTATAAATGCAGGTTGGTTTTCGGAAATTGTCATGTGACCCAAGTGCTCATACTCTTTCATGAATTCATGATAACTTTCTCGAAGTCTATCATTGTTTAGCAGTCGGTTTTCCTGGTTGCGAAAACGACGGCTTGCAATGGTATGTATGTTTGTGAATTCTGGAGGGGTTGTTCGAAATGGTAGACGAACTCCATAGCTACCATCCTTCAAACGATAATGGGTAGCCTTGAAATGATCTTCACAATATTGATCTTCTGGGTTTGAAACCTTAACTGGTTTGGGTTCTTCTATTTCCCAAAAACGACTTAAATTTGTATTAATATCGTTAATTGTTATTGGGTTAGTTGCAATTAAAGAAGTAACTTGAGAAGATCCAGTTATAGATGATTCCGAAGTAAATTTGCGATCACAACGTGTCCAAACACGGTAGGGAACAATTTGGGCGAATTTGAATCCAATTCAATCGGGCTGCCTAACCATATCTCGGAGAATAAATCGGCACCCAGTAAAACATCAACAGGTTTACTCTCGAAAAAGGTTGGATCGGCTAACGGAAATTTACAATATTTCATCCAAAGTTGACGTGGAAGCGACACAGTAGGTAGATGTGACGTAATAGATCTCATTAACAATGCCTTCAAAGAAAACGTAGGGTTCGATTTGTTGACTGGTTTCAACTCACAGTTCACGAAATTCTTTGCCCCTTCGGAACTTTGACCAATACCGGATATTCTATAATCACACTTATTGTGAATTAATCCTAGACGATTAGCACATCTATATGTCATGAATGAATAATGACTAGCAGTGTCAACTACTAATCGTATAATTTGATAGGTATTGTTGGCATCAAGTATCTCGGCTAAGCACGTACCAAGAACGACCTGTGATTCTGTACGCGTGACTGCGTAAGATCCTGGAGAAGCACAATACGAACCTGAATTGTCAATATTATTGGACGACTGAGAAGTGATAACATTACCTTGACCTTCAACATTCGTACAAAGCATAGTGTTATGACGCTGTTTACACCATCTGCATACCCATCTTGATTTACATGAGTTTAACTGATGAGTTCTGGAGAGACAATTCCGACAACCACTAAAATTATCGAGCCATGCGATTCGTTGTTTTACATCTGCTGTACAAAATTTCCTACAGCTTAACAATCCATGTGATTCTTGTTTACAAATAAAACAAGGAGTGGGATTATACGAACTAGTTTGTTTTTTCTGAACTTGACTGCTACCTGAAGTCTGTACTACCAAACTAGCCTTTCCTTTGGACTTGAAATTGAATTTGTTATCATTTTTATTAACTCTAAATGAGTTATTCTGTTTTTGACCTGAAGATGACGATGGAGTGTCAAAGGTTGAATTAGTATCGGCAGTAAGCTGCATGGAAAAGCAATAATCTTTTATAAATTTGAATAATTTATCAAATGTAGGAAACTCCGTTTCTCGATGAATGTTTTGGAATCGATCTCTGGTACCAGGATCTAATAGTCGGAAAGCCAAATGAAATAGAAGAAACTTCGATTCATTTTGAATACCAAGAAGTTCAAACGCTGAGATACTATCACATACTGACGTCATATATGACTTGAGCATGTCAAGAGAAGGTTTACCGTGCATTGGAGTGAAATTGAGAACACGGTTAAGGTAGGCTTGTGCAATAAGTCTTTGCTTGTCATAAGTGTCGCACAAAGCTGCCCACGCCAATGGATAATTATGTTCGGTAATTTGAAATTTGTTTACCAAGGAAAGTGCTGGGCCCTTAAGATTCGTTATCAAGTAATGAAATTTCTTCGTAGCGGTTAGAGATTTATCGTCATGGATAACTGAAGTGAAAACATCACGAAATTTTGGCCATTGTAAAATTTCACCATCGAAAGTGATCAATTTGATATGGGGTAATTGAGAAGATACATTTTCGTGAACAACAGTTGTCGACTCGAGCATTGAAGCAGAAGCAGCAGTAGGAGTGGAGACGGGTTCAGTCAAACGAGTATAAATAATTTATTATTTATTATTGTTTTAATTTCATAATACGAATTTCGCATTAGAGTTTTATCACTGCTATCTGATTCTGTAGGAAATTCTAATTCTTCAACTTCCTCTGCAAGGACTGCGAGATCATTAAATGCGTCTTCATAATAGCCGTAGTATTTTTCCAGAGCAGAATACATACCTTTTAGAAGAGGTAAGTATTTACTTACATCTGTTTTAGATTTCAAAGCAACTGAGTGTATTGAAGCCACCTCATCCTTTGAAGAAGACAAGGTTCTTTTCAATTTTGCAATAGTTCTTTTAGAACTATCACCCATCTCGTTCGTTATAAATGGAAGGAAGAGAAGGATTAGATAAGAAACTGGGTCAGTAGGATGTTTGATTTGAAGTTCAAGGCCAATTTAAAGGGACTGTTTGTTTTCACTTCAACAACAGCTTGAAGAGACAAGTGAGCGTAAATGTTAAAGGTACATTCGAGAAGTTGAACTGACTTGAATAAGACGACAATATAAATATATGAACTGGTTGCATGAAATATCGAGCAATTGAATCTTTATCGCTTAATACGGAATTGGCTTATAATCTTATGATGTACTTATCCAATGATATACGCCACCAGGAATGAACAGGAAGCGATCAGTATCGCCAACCTAATTTACTCACAACTGAAATCTGAAGCTTTCTCAAAATGAAGCGTTACTAAATGTTAGAAATTCTGTGAACATATGAACT
Source organism: Creontiades dilutus (assembly GCA_031894815.1). Taxonomy (NCBI): domain Eukaryota; kingdom Metazoa; phylum Arthropoda; class Insecta; order Hemiptera; family Miridae; genus Creontiades; species Creontiades dilutus. Next base: position 20,298 of record JAVIWC010008519.1, on the reverse strand, counting down.
GAGTACTTATGAACTATCTGAGTTGTTCTATGAACATGAAATGTACATGAGAACCACGCTCTGCTACCAAATGTTGGATACCAGAAGCGGGGCTTAAAAGCTGAAGACCAATTACTTCTGGCACAAACTTTTATTAATGAAAAGAAAAGATAAAATGAAATGAAGAAATTCTTAATGAAAAGAAAAGGAAAGTTCTGACCGTATGAGCTGGCAGTATGCGCAAATGCTGATTGTGAAGTTGAAGAGTGGTGAGGAATGAAGAAGAGCGTGTGAGCGACGAAAATCCAGGAAAGGCGTGGCAGACGCGTTGCTGCTGAAGAAAAGGAGATGGTCCTGTGGGCTGCTCAGGCAGAAATGGGATGCTGACGACCCAGTGGGATGCTGATGACCCAAAACTAAGCACTTCAAATGTCTATTTGAAGAAGAGCATGTGGCAAGAGAATAATGGCGGAGGCACACATGCAGCAGAGAATTTAGGATACAGAATGAGGAGAAAGTCGTGATCACTGCACAGAGGGGGCAATCCAGAGGGGAAACTTCACGGAGGGGGCACTGCACGGCGAGGCACTACACAGGAGGGGAAACTTCAAAGTGCCCAGTGCACAGCTCATAATAATTGGATTAAGATAAAAGTCCTACCAACAAATAAGAAACGGAACAGATTTACGCTAATTATCTGTTCTTTGTTCTACTAATTCAGCTTCTAAATTACTTTATGGGAATTCTGCTAATATTCTTGTTTTTTGATTAAATAATTTCTTTATTGTTGGTTTCTTAGGAATAAATTTTATTGAGGATATTATGATTTGGTTGTTCGAGTGATTTATAGGGTTATAGGGATTTCTAATGTTGTATTACTTTCTCTGTTAGTGTGCACTGTCTGTTGGTCATTTTCGTCATCAAAGTTAACAATTACTGATTGATTTTCTCCGTCCTGTTGTTCATTAAGCGGGTTTTGTACTGTTAGTAATTATTTCAAAGTATCGTCCTGGGAAGTGGGTTTTGATTTAGTAAAATCGTTAATTACATTTTCTGTCGTCTGGTCCACTTCCTCTAACTCTGTCATGTTTAGTTGGATTCTAGATAATGTGTCTGCGTTTGAGTTAGTCGATCCTTTTTTGTAGCATATCTCGTAATTGTATTCTTCTAGTTGCACTCTCCAGCGGAATAGTTTGGAATTGGGCTCTTTGATAGAGAAAAGCCATTGCATATGGTAGAAAATATTTTACAGCCCAAACTGTGGCTGCAAAGTTACTAGCGTCTGTAGTCGAATGGAATGGTTTGTCGAAGTCCGGGTACCTACTGTAATATCGGTTCGTTAGTTAACAATTGTTTAGCTGTTTCAAAAGCCTGAAGATAATCGGAGTCAGTAACGTTGATAATCGAACCCTTTTTTAGTCTTTTGGTTAACGGTTTTGTGATTGCAGCAAAATCTTTTATAAATCTCCTACAATATCCTAACAATCCAAGGAATCCTTTAATTTTCTTGGCCGTCTTAGGGATAAGATAACTCAAAATTGCTCTAATTTTGTTCGGATTGGGTTTTACACCATCCAGGGTGATTATATGACCTAAAAACCCTACTTCTTTTCTTAGAAACTGAGAAAATTTCCTTAAGTCTTTCAATGTGCTCCTGAAGACTCGTACTAAAACAAATTATATCATCCATGTAAACTAGGCAAGTTTCATTCTGGATTCCTCTTAGTATTGAGTCCATGACACGTGGAACAACCAGAGAGACTAGGAATTTTGTCCATGCTGTTTTGTCTAGCATCCATTTCCACCTGGTGAAAGCCTGAAGCCAAATCGATAGTGGTAAAATAATGACATTTTCCTCATTTATCCAACAGGTTTGTTATGTTTGGTAGTGGGTATTTGTCGGCAATTGTCTTTTCGCTCAATTTTCGGTAGTCGATGCAAATCCGAAATTTTTCCTTTCCTGAAGCGTCTATTTTCTTTGGTATAACTACTATCGGAGTATTCCAAGGTGAGTTGGAAGGTTTAATAATTTTTTGTGGTAATGTTCTGAACTGACTTGTGTCAGTTATTTGTTTTTGTACTTCTTGTTTGTAAATTTGGGGGTAGCTATAAGGCTTTGTGTACATAGGTGTTTAGTCTGTTGTCCGTATTTTAGGTTTCACCTTATTAGTGAATGTTAGAATGAAATATATCCGAGTAACCTTTAATTAGTTTCAAAATTTCTCTCTTTTCTTCTGAATTTAAATGGTCCAATCTTGGTTTAGAATAATCCAAGTTAAATCTCGCATACGAGTACATGTTTAAACTATTATCTTGATTTGGTTCTAAAGGTTCGATGTCTAATTCTTTAATAATTTTAACCACTAGTCCTGATCGCTTGGGTTGACCATAACACCATGGGCTTCATGATTTTTTACTGTTACTGCAGATTAGAGAATTTCAATTATTGAGTTTTCGGTAAAGGATAATTCCTTCTCCATCTTTTATGTTATTAATTTCGAATTTGACTCTTTGCATTGATCTAGCTTCTATTTGGAAGCTAGTGGTATTTTGTAGGTGATGATACATTGCATTAGCAAACAGAATTAAACCTTTATTGACTTACTATTAAACCTTTTGTTGTGGTGATGAGCGACAGCGATTCAAATATTTCGGTCAGAGAAGCTTTAAAACGATTTGAAGGAACACTAAACCACCCTTTTAAACAGTTTTTTTCGGCTTTCCTCCGCAATATCTCCATTTTTTCTTATTGAAATTCAATGTTTTTAAGAAGGAGGGTTGGTCGAATTAGTAGTGATAGTGACTCACCTTTTGTTATTAGGAACACAACTCGAACAAGGCGCTGAAGGTTTAATTGTAATTGTGAAAGGTTTAATTCTGATTGCAAAAAGTTTAATTCAGTTTGCTAATGCTATAATATCGGCACAGTTTTCTTGGACGTGCTAAGTACGTTTTTAATTCAATCTATTTTTGCATTTATAGTTTTCAATCCATTCAGCCCTAATAATTAGTCAAATTTGTCATGAAATTGAAATACATAGAATTTTAAATTTAAATTCCTTTTTCCAAACAATTCTCCACAAGGTACTCTGGTACCCCATTTGCCATTGGTAGTACCATGCGCCGTAGTTACTTGAAATAATTTTTTCTGAAAATACTTAACTGCTATATTAGGCAGAGTTGAATGTTTTGAGTAATGAATAATTTTCCGATTACTTTCATTGTAATGACGTATATTTTGCTAGTAACAATTTCAGTAAAAAGGAGATTGAAAATCCGAAGTTTTGGGGTTGAAATTACTCCAGAAGTAATCGCGATTACCATTCCAATTACTGTAATGGTAATCGTTAAAACGATTACTTTTTCCGATTACAAGTAATGGTAATCGAAATACCAATTACTTTTTCCCGATTACAAATAATGGTAATCGAAAAACGATTACGATTACTTGTAATCGGAAAAAGTAATCGTCATTCCGATTACTTTTCATTAATTCCGAGTTTAATTAATTTCTTACAAAAAACAAGTCGATTTAGAAGGGAAAACACTTTTTACAGAAAATAACGAAAAATAAAAATTTTGCAGGAGAATTTACCAGGATATGTCATGACTCTATTTTCGAAAAATTTCAACTCACGGACTTTTACACTTTTACAATCGATGTACCTATAATGCATAGCAAGTAAAGCAAATAACAAGTATTAAATAGATAACATTGTTTCATCTATCATTGTGGCATCAAATTTGCATTCTACCAATGGAGTAATCGGATTAAAAAAAGTAATCGAATTAAAAAAAGTAATCGAATTAAAAAAAGTAATCGAATTAAAAAAAGTAATCGAATTAAAAAAAGTAATCGAATTACCAGTACTCCATTCCGATTACTGTAATGGTAATCGGAATGACGATTACTTTTTCCGATTACAAGTAATCGTAATCGGTTTTTCGATTACCATTACTTGTAATCGGAAAAAGGAATCGTTTTTTCGATTACCATTACAGTAATTGGAATGGTAATCGCGATTACCTGTCTTCAAAAGTAATTGGAATTTGTAATGGGTAATCGAATTACTTTCCTAACAACTCTGATATTAGGGTTAATGAAAGACTTAGTGCTCGCCGTATCTGTTAACATTCTTAATTCTACTTTAGGCATAATGATGAACGGAAGTTCGTTCTTCGCATATTCAAGGTTCATTAGGTTAAATCTGGGTACATATCCTGACCTATTTCTAAAAAATGGTCCTCTTTTTATACATTTTGTTCATTCGAATGACTTTCAATTCCTTGGTTAGCCGTCCCTTCTATATTTCTATCGTGAAAGTTAGGAGTTGACTGTTTTATTGTTGAGGCACCACTCATCGGCACGGGACCCGGCAGGTGGGGGCTTCCGACGATCTAGGTGCCGTCTGCGTAAACGACCTATCAGGTTTCTGCTGATGTTGGTAAGGGGAACGCGAGCTCGGTCCAGCCAGCGTGTTTCTTAGTTGAAATGAATAATTATGAGATGGACCTTGAGGAGGTCTGACGTTTGCTGCATCTAGGTCTGCAGGTCTCCTGGCTTGCAAAAGCCCTCCTTCAGCCCTCTCAAGAAAACTGTTAAGGCAAATCCTTTAAAAAATTGTACTCGCTGATCTGAATTTGGAACAGCATGATTTTTTAAGAACATTATTCGAAGATTTGAAAATTTTCTGATCTTCTCCATAAACGTAAATGGGGATTCGTTAGTTTGTTTCAACTCCGCCATTTCTATAGTTAACGTGAATAAGTCTCTTTTATCTGATTAGCCAGTAGTTAATGCATTTCTTACGCTTTCCCAACTATTACAATTAGCACCGATAATTAATTCCGCTGCCTTGCCTTTAATTTTCGCCAATATAGATCGCATTAAATATTTATTTTGGAAATTTGCTGGATTGGTCCGGTCGTAAAATTGCAGCACTAATTCTTCGCATACTTCCAAAAAGTCCATTAATAGTTCTTTTTCTTGGTAAAAATCCGGGATCATATCTAGAAAAGCCTTTTTTAGCTCTGGTACTGCCATGATTCTTAAGTTGTTTATAGAAATCGTAGGCAATTGAACTTGTAAATTTGGGTTTAGTGGGAGACTTACAGTATTAGCGTCGCCAACAGCACGTGAGGGTTTCCGAGTAGGCTTTCGGAAGGCGGGTACCTCTGATGAACAGCGAGCTTGAGTCCGGTCGATCTATTCTCCGTCGCGGAAATTTTCGTTTAGTGGCTTGGTGAGCAGTGTCCAAACGGGAGGGATTTGGTTAAGAACTTGCAGTGGTGGTTCCTTTGAGAATCGTCGTCCTCCGCTAATAGTCGGAGTGCGATGGAAGTGGATTTCTATGGGTAGAAATCGGCGTCTTCGGTTATTCGTTCAAATCGACGTAAGTGGTCCTATTGAGCAAGGTGTCTTCCATCAGATTTGAGTTCTTCCGATTACAGCTATTGCGAAATTTCTAGGCTCCAGGTGCGAAACGTTGAGACGTACGAATTAAATTCTTAATTTGAGTAGATAAATCCTCACACAGGTCCTACCGACTGCGCCAATTAGGTTTCGTGTATTTAGAAGTCTGTTTTCAAACAAAAAAACGGGACAGTAGACCTCTATGGTTCTACAGCCAGATCATTTAAATGATTAATTTTACACTAGTACCGAAAATGAAAAATTGCCTATGCGACCTACAAATATGGGATTCTAGCTCAGAGGAGGGGAGCTAGTAAACAGAGATGAAAGCTCCGAGAGAGGCTAGTGCTCACCAAGGTGGCAGGTACACTATGACCCCCTCGGGCGGAGGGAAAAGTGGTGATGCAGGGATAACAAAGGGCAGAAGAAGAAGCCCACCCGAAGTTTAGTTGAAGGAGTGTTGAGGGGGGGGGGGGGACTGTCGGGTCGGTACGGTCGCTAAGAACTGGATTGTACTCCTGTTAATCATTTAAATGATAACAATGTTTTAAGAAGAGGTGCTCGAATGATGACTCTACGAAGAAACTATATGTCATTGTGCAGAACATGTATCAGCGAGAGAGTAGGCAGAAATGGTTGGAGGCTGCAGACGCAGGGCCCCAAGTAAAGATTTGTTGTTCTACATTAATATAAATGCAATATTTTGTTATTCATTCTTTTCCTTAAAATTTTCTGGGGGGTGGGGCTATTCCATACGTACTGTTAAAGGGGACCAGGATAGATTTAGCAGGGGGACTCAAAATGTATAGATCCGGCCCGGAGTTATCGGGAATACTGGATGTAGTGAGCAGACTAGACGGTACTCGCACACATTCAAACGTATGCGCATTAGCGACCCACCTTCGAACAGCTGAAGGACAGCCATCTTTCCCGCTTCTATTCAACCTTTCGTTCATTGAACCAGCAGAACTGTCAACCTTAATTCCTAGGCCATAGAGAATAATAATCATTAAAATTCTTTGTAGGTACCAAAATAGTTTAGGAGAAGGAATTCCAGCTATCAACACCTTTGACCAAATTCTCAAGCCTGAAGAAAAGCCTTTAACATTTTCCCAGATTTCCCCCGTTACGGTTAATGAAATTAAGGCCGTAACGAACTTAACTTCTTAACTAATATTGATACATCCAAATGTAAATTTGTTAAATTGTCTACTGAAACTAACCAAGTTAAATTGCTACTAGAAATAAATAACCGGTAACCAACACCTATTGCATAAAAACCGGACTCTGTTCGCCCCTAAAAACGAACTAGCAGGTGAGCCGCTCATTATTGGAGATGTCTCTCTAAAATTACAGAGGGAACAATTACCTGATCATACGCTGAATTTAAAAGACTTGGATTTACACTCTGAATTTGGGCGTCCTCAAACTTATCACCCAATCAAAAATTATAAACTTCATCCAACCTAGTATTTGGACCATTATAGTGTACACTGACGTAATAAGCCTACTAATTTACATTACCTACGGTTATTTCAAGGCAACTAGGCATTTCGAATAACATTTAGATGCTAAATGGTTGTAATCAATAAATGATCATTCAATTTTAATGTGACTTCACTTTAATGTAATAATTGTGAGTTTATTGTAATAATTGTATTTTATAACGTGTTTTTGTTTAAATGTTGTACTATATTTGTCCAATAATTCGTAATCATAATTTCCGTGTTTGAATGTTGCACTTTAATTATTGGACAACTTGTTGTAACTCTCGACATTCACCAAAACTTTTCATTTTCGATTACCCACATTTCGGTCTTGGGGACGACGACTTTTGTTCGCTCCTCCTGCTGATTTTTATGGAACACCTCTTGTCTGAAGGTGAGTTTGTGTGCAAAATATTGCCTTTCCTGTCCAACCAGATATTCTTCACAAATTTTTTTTTTTAATTCTCATTTCGTTTTCTCCGAATTTTAGACCAGTTGTGCTTCAAACCTCGGAAATGTCTCCCTCGCTCGCTTCAACTCTAGTTGTTCATGGGGAGCCTACCCCAAAATCTCGTTATTATACTACAGGGCCACAATACGAAGCCTTTTCGATTATGGGTGCTTCCTCTATGGCTCTGCTGCGGCCTCCAAACTCGAGACTCTAACCAAAATACAATCAAGAGCCCTACGGATCATACTCGGAGCACTACCATGCACTCCAATCAATGCCCTTAGAGCTGAGGCCGGAGAACCGCCTCTTGAACTTAGGCGAGAACAACTTGCTTCGAGATTTCTCTCGTCTATCTATAGCCGCAAACCCAATACCTTCTCCAAAATTACAAAACTTTCAATTGATGTATTAACGAGGGAATTTTGGAAAAAGAAAAACGAACCCTTACTATGCACCTGTTTCACCTCACTTTCGCTGAACCTCCCATGGGTATACCAGTCTCAAACTCCCTTTCAATATTTGACTGATTACGAAGCTCTATGGCTACGTCCACCAGTATCCGAGCTCCCGGAGTCAGCGTATGTCTCACCAGAAATAGCCGAATCGCACCTTAGAGAGTACCTTTCAACACGCTACCCTGAATCAACTTATATATACCTACACAGACGGGTCTATCCATCACGGCAAAGTAGGATGTGCTGTTTATGCACCATCTGCAAATGAACTTCATAGATATCGTCTATGGGACCATGCTTCGATATACTCAGCCGAGGCATTTGCAATATACGAAGGTCTCAAGCTAGTTTCTCGCACAACGCCGAACTCAGCTGTCCTAATAACCGACTCTCAGTCTGTATTATCTAAGCTCCGATCGACTAACCCGTGGACGAGAATGGGAAAGCTCGAAATGGAAATCAGGAAGCTACTGCTTGAACTGAAAAGAAACGACATTCTCATCAGATTTGTATGGGTCAGAAGCCACAAGGGAATTATAGGCAACGATATCGCCGATCACAACGCTAGAAGAGCGGCCTCCCTCGCAAATCCTCCTAACATAACGGCATGTTTCCCTCCTACAGACCTAAAAAAGAATACCGCGGCCGAGCTAACATCCAAATGGCGCGCAAAACGCCAAACCTACCATGCAGGACGACGATATGCCCGCGACATATCGAGGACATATCAAGGACGACCCGCGGTTCGAGGACATACCGGCGAGGCCCAAACGTTTTTTCAAGACGCTGGTGAGATTGAGGACAGGACACTGCTGTACCAGAACGTACCTACACAAAATCGGTAGAGCAGATAGCGATCTATGTCAGTTTTGTAATATTGGCGAAGACGAAATCCATATCATTATGGAATGCCCAAAGTATGCGACAAACCGCACCAAGCTTTTTGACATGGTGTCGAAAGTTTTACCCCAGCCCTTCGATCTCGACCTGATTTTACAACTTCAAGACGTCACTATCTATGACGCTATTATTGAGTACCTCAAAGACATCAAGCTGGTCTTGTGATGTGAAGTTATTTCATGTTGAATCCATTATGATTTTATGTTTTATTCGTGCTTCTCGTAAATCGTATAATTTTCTGTTATTTCTGAACCTTTGTATTACGTACATATAAACATGAGAGGCTGAATAGTTTGTACTGAAGCCAATAAAAAAAATAAAAAAAACTCTAGTTGTGCAACAAAACTTGAAAATTTCGAATTTCATGACGGAGAGAGGATTTAGAGGTTGTAAGTAGGTACCTTTAATTAAAAACTAATTTAAAAAAAAATTAAAAAAGGTAAGTAGATAATTAAAAACGTGGTACCTTTCCACGACATTCGTCGACTCGCCCCAGCCTACATTTCCCAATCGATTTTCCTGATTCATGTATTGTTTGATTTTAACATTAGTCTAGTTGTACACTGGATATTTCAATCGCTGCTCAAACAAGAATCTTTTGTTTTTTTTTTTTTTTTTTTTTTTTTTTGTTTTTTTTTTAAGAACTTGGTCTAGTTTTTGAACACATTTCAGTTTCAAATTTAATCACCAAAAAGAATATGGATGGAAGGGGTGTCCGACGTATTTTAGTGTAGTTTAAATGTGCTAAAAATCGAAGTGTTTATAGTTCCATTGAAACGCTCTGCGAATGGACCCTTGATGGTAATTCGAAACTTACCATTTAATATCTTCAGAATTGTCTTCAAGGAAGTATTAAAAAGCAACTCCAACCTGCCCATCTGTTGAAAGTGATCAAGTAAAACTCGGTTTTCTTGAGCCTTAGTAATCGGAATCAAGGGCGCTGTTCAGGAATGTGTCTTTAAATGTGATTCGATGGCTGGCAAGAGTAAGTGGTAGTACATTACCTCCTCCATTCTTGTAGCAGAGGTAGGGGAATCTCCAAATGTTACCAAGTCCAACTGCGAAACCGATTCCTGAAAGGACGAACTCGACTTTGCGACCCCACTTCTCCCGCTCCACGTTCATCATCGTCCAACGCACGATCCCAATCTAAATCGAATCAAGGGCAACCTCGTTTATATATATTAAAGCCAATTGTTATATTAGAAACTATAGCCCCTCTTCCTCGCTCAATGTATCCCCGTCAAGTTTTGAAAGCGCGGGGATGAATCGAGCAATAATAAGGTACCCACCTCAGTTTTAGGTGCAAGTTGTAATCCCTTTTTCTCTGACTTCTTGGAGGAACTGCAAGCAGTGGTGGGAGGGCGGCCAAAATCCTCGGAGGACGTGGAGAAACATACTATGTTATGTTATGCATGCATCACAGGAACGTCCTTCTGTTCCGTTTGTAGTGCTAAATGAGCATTGTCCTCAATTCACCGGCTCCAACACGGGCACTGTGAATATTTTGTTGATGCGAGCGATTATTGTCTGAGCAACAATCGAAAGGATCTAGAATTAAGGGCCCGTTCACACGCTCCCAAAAAAAGCACACAAAATTTCAGAGAGCACACGTAGTTGTTTGCCCATGCGCTACAATGCGTGCTTTAGCACTAGAAAATGCTAGAACCACCAAAACACACTCTTATCCTCTCATCATCTTATCCTATCATCAGTTGATTGTCCCCAACCCTTATGACTGAACTGTGTTAGCTATAAATACACGGTGAATACATTAAGTGCTATAAATGTGAGTACACTCAATTGGTGGTGGACCAAGGAGTGATTATTCGTGTTGCCAACCCCACTATTGGCAGGACTGCAACGAACCTCATAGGTAAGTACCTATTGATGAAAGAAAAATAGAACTGAGGATTAGAAAAAACTGACAGTAAGAAAAAATCAAACTTGAAAGTATAGAAAAAAACCTCTGCCAAGTGGGTGTGGCACATAGCTTCCTCGTTTCCGTAACATGGCTGTATAGATCATTGAAAATTATTATTGACTAAAGAACTTCGTTCAATTAGGCGAAATAAATATTTAATTAGGGTAAATTTATTGTTATGCAGGAGCGTAACTTGAGAAAATAAAGGTAGGCATGTTCAACTATTGAACAAACTATAAAATATACCTAATAAGTCCGAACAATCCTGAAAATTTCATCGAAATCGGTCAAAAACTCCCAGTGTTATGCTTGTGGCAAGGATTTCACGTTTGCGCATGCGCAGAGGCTGCTATTGATCCGGGGGTTATGAAACTCATAGGGGACCATCTATACCCTAACCCGCACAGTCCCTGAAAATTTCATCGAAATTGGTCAAGAACTCCCGGAGTTATGCGCGTAACAAAGATTTCACGTTTGGGCATGCGCAGAGGCTACTATTGATCCGGGGGTCATGAAACCTATAGGGGACCATCTACACATCAAACCAAACAATCCTTGAAAATTTCATCGAAATTGGTCAAGAACTCCCGGAGTTATGCGCGTAACAAGGATTTCACGTTTGCGCATGCGCAGAGGCTACTATTGATCCGGGGGTCATGAAACCTATAGGGAACCAACTATACCCTAACCCGCACAATCCCTGAAAATTTCATCTAAATTGGTCAAGAACTCCCGGAGTTATGCGCGTAACAAAGATTTCACGTTTGCGCATGCGCAGAGGCTACCATTGATCTGGGGGTCATGAAACCTATAGGGGACCCCTAACCCGCACAATCCCTGAAAATTTCATTGAAATTGGTCTAGAACTCCCGGAGTTATGCGCGTAACAAGGATTTCACGTTTGCGCATGCGCAGAGGCTACTATTAATCCGGAGATCATGAAACTCATAGGGGACCATCTACACATCAAACCAAACAATCCCTGAAAATTTCATCGAAATTGGTCAAGAACTCCCGGAGTTATGCGCGTAACAAGGATTTCACGTTTGCGCATGCGCAGAGGCTACTATTGATCCGGGGGTCATGAAACCTATAGGGGACCATCTACACCCCAACCCGCACAATCCCTGAAAATTTCATCAAAATCGGACAATAACAACGAACAATTCGTGTAGTTTTGCCCGTAACAAGGATTTGCTGACAGACAGACAGACACACAGACAGACACGGAACCAAAATTGTTCAGAAATGTCTAAAACGCATAATGCACACAGAGTGGAATTTTTGATTTTGGAGACAAAAAAATTTTCACATTCCGAAAGTGAAAACAATGCTTCCGCTACTTTAGTAGACTCGGAAGCAAAAGTCTCAAAATGAGGAGAACACGATCGTATTCAACTAAGCATTGGGAAATGGCTGTGGAAAATTACCGTGGTAACACCTTACGAGGGAAGTTGGAGACGGAAGAAGGGTTCATGAAGATGGTTGAGGGTTAAGGAGGGGAGGGGGGAGTGTCGAGCACACTCCAGCACATCCATGAGGAAACGGAAAATAGTTTGTACAATTTCCAGAAGACCGTAGGCAAATGCAGAAGCAGTCGGGAAAAACGGGTGGTCCGCTGCGAATGTGTTAACACTCTCAGTGAGGGCCTCTACCCGGGAAGATGCTCGTTCTTCCCTCCACAATGGGCGTCAACTCAGGTAGATGGGGTTTCAGAAGCGGTGCCTCGATTTTCAAGGTCCATAAAAAAAGTGAAACATCCATCTGAAGCTTCAGTCAGAGGGAAAATCACATCTTTACCTTCCTGGCAATCCAACAGAACGCGCCATTCTCGAGTCAAGAGGTTTCAAGCCACCATTTTTCCCGTTTGGGCACTGTTCATCACAGACAGTGCCATGGAGTAGCAACAAAAATGTAAAAAATACTCCTAAGCAGCCCTGATTTTATTTAAAACTAAAAGAAGATTTATGAAGGTATTAAAAACCATGCTGCATGCAGGCGCCAAAATCTTGGACAATATTCGAGCACTGTCATTGCCATATATACATTTTCGGATAGAAAAATATGCCATATTTAAATTATTTACTAGGTTCATCATTATTTATGTTTTAGCGATATAATAAATCGCTTCCGAGTCTACTAAGGTAGCGAGAGCATTGTTTTAACTTTCGGAATGTGAAAATTTGTTTGTCTCCAAAATCAAAAATTCCACTCGCATTATGCGTTTTAGACCTTTCTGAACAATTTTGGTTCCGTGTCTGTCTGTGTGTCTGTCTGTCTGTCAGCAAATCCTTGTTACGGGCAAAACTACACAAAGTTATTGTCCGATTTTGATGAAATTTTCAGGGATTCTTCGGTTTGATGTGTAGATGGTCCCCTAAAAGTTTCATGACCCCCGGATCAATAGTAGCCTCTGCGCATGCGCAAACGAAATCCTTGTTACGCGCATAACTCCGGGAGTTCTTGATCAATTTCTGATGAAATTTTCAGGGATTGTTCGGTTTGATGTGTAGATGGTCCCCTATAAGTTTCATGACCCCCGGATCAATAGTAGCCTCTGCGCATGCGCAAACGTGAAATCCTTGCAACAAGCATAACTCCGGGAGTTCTTGACTGATTCCAATGAAATTTTCAGGGATTGTTCGGTTTGATGTGTAGATGGTCCCCTATAAGTTTCATGACCCCCGGATCAATAGTAGCCTCTGCGCATGCGCAAACGTGAAATCCTTGTTACGCGCATAACTCCGGGAGTTCTTGACCGATTCCAATGAAATTTTCAGGGATTGTTCGGACTTATTAGGTATATTTTATAGTTTATGCAATAGTTGAACATGCCTACCTTTATTTTCTCAAGTTATGCTCCTGCATAACAATAAATTTACCCTAGGTAATTCAATATTTACTTCGCCTAATTGAATGAAGTTCTTTAGTCAATAATAATTTTCAATGATCTATACAGTCATGTTATGGATACGAGGAAGCTATGTGCCACCCACCCACTTGGCAGACGTTTTTTTAATGTCGTCACATCCCAAGAATTTCATTGACACAGTCTGCTCCAAGGGATCCTAGACCCTTCAGGCTACCATTCATTTTTCATAACAAGATCTTTGAAATGATCAGGGGATTTCCAATAGGAACGGAGGCCAACACTTTTAACAAGGTTATACAACCATAAGTAAGTACCTAATGATTTTTAATCACTACTTCTATAAGTAAGCACTTGATGTAATTTAATAGATACTAACTGATTTAAATTAAGAAGTAAGTAACAAGGTTGTGACACACTTTTACTATCACCAATATATTTTTGAAAATTCCTTAATAACTTTTTGCGTTACATAAAAGAAAAAAAAACTTATTTTTACCTAATAAGTGAGTAAATTTTTGAAAATTGAAAAAAATATGTTTCTTGAGTGTTATATTATTTGTATGAGTGTTTACATAAGTTTTTAATGTGATTTAAATGGTACCTACCAAAAGTCTTACCAATGGTTTCACATGGATATTTTGACGTCCAGGTTTGTTTAAATTTCATAATTCACAAAACAAATTTTTTTTTAAAATTTGGATTTAAATTCAAGTTTGAATGAATGGCTATTAATTTCATAATTCACAAAACAAATTTTTTTTAAAATTTGGATTTAAATTGTTTTGCGCGGTACCTAGTTTGTATCTTTCATCTTGTATCTTGATTTGCACTGACGTAAATCAGAAATGATGCCCTGAAAACCAGATGCAAGTTTAATATTACTAAAAATGTAAATTAGTTTTTTGTTTCTTCCATGAAACGTTGCAGCTATCAACCTAAAAATTTGACACATGTCTGAAGTATAACCAACATACACAAGGGTAAAATTTGAAGCAGACTGATGAAGATTGACGATTTTGTGGGGGTTTGGAAAAGGATGTAAGTCTACCTCAAAACTAGATTAAAAATGGGGTGAAACAAAAAAGAATCAGTGAAAAATTGCAGGATGGGTGAAGTCAACAAAAATTAGTCACTTACGTTCATTCAAACGCTTATTTCTCTAAACTTAAAACAGGTGGTTATTACAGGCCCCACTCCTACTACCTCAGTTATTGCTTGCTGCATGTCATTCGCATCATATTCACTCATATTAGCACTTCAGATCTGCTCCAAAAAATCTGAACATCCAGGATTATGGCAGATCCATGAGGCTTAATGGCAACGATACTCAGCTTCTTGCCCTGGTCACTTGGCACGGAGTCTCCACATCTCAGCTAATGAATGATAGTGCACCCACTACCTTCCACTAGCTAGGTAGACTCAGAGGCCATTTAAATTTAATGCAAAAAATAAATACATTTAAAAGAAGGTCAATATCCAGTAATTCGTATAATTCAACATTTTGTTATCATTCATATACATGGATTTCTTGCTGTATTGAGGCAACAAACCTGTGGATGAACTTTTTTTTTAAACCCACACACTTATACGTGGGGATATTTAGTACACTGGAACACTTCATGTACACTGCCTTTCCCCGAAGTAGGTGGAGTAATAAATCAGTCAAGGCTACGTGGAGAGGAGGACATGCCAGAATCCATTGTTCTCCCGATTCCATGATTCCACCATCCCCCATCATGGCAAACGTTCGGACAATAACTGGAGAAGAGAAGCTCAATTATGATCAATTATCAATTTGTTTACTAAATTCAAACCATGTTGTTTTAAGTGTTCGAATGGTATTGTGAAGTGAGTAATGTTCTGTTACACGTTGAAGGATATTTATTGCAACTACCTAAAGTAACTTGTTACTTATATAAATTTGGAACCTACCATTACGGTTGTTACAATTTTACCTATAATAATGTAGTCAATTGGAATTGGCAGCTATTTTTGGTCAAATCTTTCGATAAGTGCAGGCATTGAAGTACTCCTGTGTGCTGGGACCGGTTCAATTCCAAAATGAGGAGACCATTATTGAAATTGTTGCTGATCATCGTAGCATTTATTGGACTCACCGGTATGTTTCTCTATAAACTCAAGTATGAACAGATGAAGATAATAGTCGACGGTGCTGGTCTGGAAGCTGTCGATCGGTTCCTGCATGACCACTACTTGTCCACGCAATCAAACAACTACGGTGGAGGACCATTAGATTTTCCAATGGTCACCTGGAATAACATTTCCCAACATTTTCTTTTCTCAGCTTTCCACTGCCACTCGTCAGGTCACCATCCGTCGGAAACTAATTCCCAAGAGTTCTGCGCCCTTGGGTTTGGGCCAGACGCAGACCCGGTGCTCGGTTGTAGCGTTTGGTTCGATATTGGCAAAGAAATACTGTCAGTTCCCGGAACTTTTTCGTTTACATTTGAAGAAGCCGAAGGTACGCAAAACCGCATTTATGAATTCAGATGTTCCGTTGGCAACCTTAGACCATTTCACCGACATCCTTACATGTTTGTCCTTAAATCGGCTAATTCGAAGGATAAGATTCTGGTTCCCATCTATAATCCTAGGGCTCTACCGTCCCTCAAACCCAGCATATTATGCGTTTACCCCGACATCTCTGGTTACGATTGGAAATCGATGATAGAGTTCTTCACTTATCACAATATCATCGGCTTCACTGATATTATAGCGTATGATAGCGGTATCAATTTTGGGTTTCTTGAGAAAATGACGAAGATTATTAAATCTTCGAAAGGATCCCTGAAGTCACTCTCAGTGATCAGGTGGGACTTTCCTTCACGTGATCTGGCTTCGAATGTTTTAATTGAGAAAGACTGTGTTCACAGGAGTTCCGGAATCTCCAATTTGACGGCACTTTTGAACTGGAATCAGTTCATTCTTCCCTCTAAAGATCAAAATATTGGCGATCTTTTAACATCCCTTGGTGACATTGTACCGTTCAAGACTCGCTTACCTAGCAAAAGGTGCTGCACCGATACAATAGATGATCGCCGATCAGGGAAAACGTGGCCTGTCATACTAAGGAAAACCCTTTGTCTTCCCAACAGAGAGCCTGGGTTGTTATACGTCCGTCCAACAGGAGGATCAGAGTTGTCCAACGATAATGCCGACTTGGCTGAATTATTGACTTTTTCTCAATGCCAGGGACTCCCTCTCTCAGAACTTGTACCTGTGTTCTCCATGTGGAAGTATTCTTCGGATATCCGGTCAAGCGATGTTTTGAAAATATGGAATGAAAGCGATATGTTCTCCATAACTTCAGGCTAACGCTGGAAACATTACCAATACCATTCACATGTAATAGTGAATAGCACGGGAATACCTCCTAAAAAAAAAGAAGAAGAAGATAAGTTTCCTCTCTTTTAATCATGAAAAATTATGCGAGCAAGACCTGCAGACAATCTTCTGCATGAGGTTTTTGGTGCTCGACTTCTTGGCAACTTGGTGAGAAATATGGAGGTTGCCCTGCTCGTGGGCTAAGTTGGTACGTACACTATGTGTTGGTTGGTTCTTACTTGCTAGCTGAGTGTCTCCGCCATAAACACCACCTTCCGAAGTCCCAGCTTACTGATCCCAATAAGAGGGAAACGCAACATCTCGTCCACCCACATGGTCAACAGACCACCATCGTTGGACAGAACATTTTACTCCAAGTAATTGTTCTTCCCCACTGAAGTTTCCAAAACCATCTCATCGTCAGAGTAAACTTCGGATAATGGATTAAGCGGGTGAACAGACTGAAGAAGATATAACCATTAAAATCTATTAATATGGACATGGAGTCAGCTGTCAAATTATAATATATCAGAACGAACGATTGGAGGACTCCAAGCCGCCACGTATGGGTAAATTGCTACAACTTCGAATCAAAGTAAAATGTAAAATTGTCATACACATTATGTTACTATACCTGGCTACTTGATGATGTTATTGCTGAGCATTCTGATCTACCTGAGGAATAAATTTCCTGATTATTTTAAAATTTCAATCTGTTACCTTATTACCCACTACATTATAATAGTTATGTTATTAGTTGAATTGGAAGTTATAGCTGATTGGAACGAAGAGTTATGCATCTTGTGGTCTTGGATTTATCACGAAGTAAACTAACAAGAGTTTGATTCAGATGGTAATATGGATAGGATAGTGAGTATTATGTTCTGTAGATGCCTTTTCAATCATGCCGTCCACATAGTGTTCCAATCTATTTTTTAGTATTAAAGTAGGTAATTTTCTTTGAAAAAGTTATCGTCTTTTTTGTTTCTGAAGAGCCAACATTTCTAGAGAAGAATGTAGAAGTCGTTATCCGCGACTAGTTTTCAAATTTTAAGGAAAACTTCTTTGGCACCTTGAATTAGATTCTAAAATATGCTCCGCATGATACATGGATTATCTTGTGAAGTGATTACAAATTAGGGGTTGTTCGGTTTGATGTGTAGATGGTCCCCTTAGGTTTCATGACCCCTGGATCAATAATAGCCTTAGCGCATGCACAGAAATCCTTGCCACAAGCATAACTCCGGAAGTTCTTGACCGATTTCGATGAAATTTTCAGTGATTTTTCGGACTTATTAGGTATATTTTATAGTTTGTTCAATAGTTGAACATGCCTGCCTTTATTTTCTCAAGTTATGCTCCTGCATAACAATAAATTTACCCTAATTCAATATTTACATCGCCTAATTGAACGAAGTTCTTTAGTCAATAATAATTTTCAATGATCTATACAGTCATGTTATGGATACGAGGAAGCTATGTGCCACACCCACTTAGCAGAGGTTTTTCATATCTCACTGTGCAGTGGAAAATTGCAATTGGATCGCCCAACGTAAGTAAATGTAATATGACTTGTCAAATGATGGAACTTTGACCGATCTTGTTGAATTACGCAAGTTGACAGCAGATTCCAGCTCATAGATCATTTCTTATCAGTTCCATATAAGGATGAGAAATCTATCTTTTGAACCGATTCGAAAGATATTCCAAAAGATCGTGTTACTGAAAAATCGTCACAAAAATATAGATTTAAAAATCAGGTATTAAAAAGTTATTATTTTTCTAATGACCTTTTTTTTTTTTTTTTTTTTTTAATAACTAGCGTAATGATAGTAGCAAGTTCATGTTAGGTAGATTGTAGGGATGGGAAATCGTTTTTTAATTTATTTTATTGCACCAAGTTATAAACTTATAAGCAACATTATTCTGATATATAGTTGTCGTACATTAAGAAACCTTAAGATACATTAAAACATTAAGATACATCACTTAGTCCTCATTGTCCTGATATTTGCACTTTATGATGCTCACACTAGATGAATTAAATCGTGTGGCTTGGTTCTCTTCAGTCTTCTGAGCAGATCCTCTGTGTTGAGAAGCTGGACGACATCCTCATTTGCATGATCTTGTAGCCTCAAGAGGTGATGCATGGCTTGGCTTCGAATGACCTCATTGACAGATTCAATCTGCAGCTCGTAGTGAAGTCTGTCATTTCTAAAATATCTGTATGCGTCTACGCAGCTTCTTAGGACATTATTCTGAAAGCGCTGAATAATGTCACGGTTGCTCTGGGCCGTGCACCCCCACAGTTGCGCACCGTAAGTCCAGACAGGCTTTAGGACTTGCTTGTACAATAACAACTTATTGTGGACTGACAGTTTTGACCGTCGGCCCATCAGCCAGTACATTTTTCTGTATTTGATCATAAGCTCAGCTTTTTTTTTCTTGACGTGGGACTTCCACCTTAGTTTGGCATCCAGTGTCATTCCAAGGTATTTCGCTTCATTGGCATATGGTATCGGCTTGTTATGGAGAAAGGCTGGCACATAGTTGATCCTTTTGTTAGTGAAATCGACATGCACTGACTTTGTCTCATTCATTCTGACTCTCCATCTCACTGTCCAATCATGTATGCGGGAGATAGAACGATTCAACTTGGTAACTGATTCACTGTTAGTTTCCCCAGTCGCTATAATTGCAGTATCGTCCGCAAACGTAGCAAGGGTATTACCTTCAGTTTCGGGTAAGTCGGAGGTGTAAAGCAGGTACAGTAATGGGCCCAGTACGCTGCCTTGCGGGACTCCAGCTTCTATCTTTTTTGGCTCTGAAAAGGCACCATCCTGTTTTATACAGAAATATCTGCTGGATATGTAGGACTGCAAGAGTGTAGCATAACGTTCTGGTAGCATTTTACGAAGCTTGTGAATAAGACCTTCATGCCAAACTTTGTCAAATGCCGCTGGAAACGTGTTCTTTGCACTTCCTTGAAGTACCTGGGGTAGTATCTGGGCATCCTTACTAAGTCATCGCTCATTTGGAAGGAGCACGTATCTCACATTTACTATGAGCTCTCTAGATTTGTGTACGAGTTTGATAATGCGAAGTCTGTGCTATAAAGAGAGGTTGTGAAATTAGCATGCATTTACTTGGTCCACTCAGTACTTCAGTTCTACGTCGTGGCATGTGGAGGTGCTTATTCGAGCCAAATGCAGAAATGAATTGAACTTGTAGAAGATTTTATCGAATGAAAATTAAAGAAAATTTAACACTGTTTTCAAAAGTGCAATTGAAATTTCAATCTATTCAGTAAATTAGGGGATTTATTTATTGTTTTATGGCATGTCCCTCTTTTACACTACCAGCTACCACTTACATCTCTCCCCTGCTAATTGCCTCAGTTCTTAATTATTGTCCAAAAAAAGTAAAAACCTGCTTAACACTGTTTTTATTTCAACATTTGGTGGGATGAGTA
>JAVIWC010008497.1:0-88211 GCA_031894815.1 Creontiades dilutus | reverse complement strand
ACCCTCCCAGCGCCTATAAAACCCGGTATTTACCTTCCCCGATAAGGGACTGCGTTCCGCGGCCCTCGTCCCTGCCCTACCCCAACCCTCCTGGTATAATATTCATGGCGGAGCGGAAGATGCGACCTGTTCGAACTTGTTCCCGTATCAAACCTGTTTAAACCTGCATTAATCTTCCCCCTCTCCACCTAACCTAACTATTCGTTAAGTGGAGGGGGGCAAAGTACAGGTGAATATGTCCTTTAACTTCGCCGATCTAGACAGGAAACGCTCCGGGGTCGTTTGAAAATTCATGCGATATCAGATTTTAGTTTAACGACCTTAAAACGGCTAAAAAGCTTAACCTTTGCGTATGTTCCTACGCGAATTAATGGAGCAGCCCGTAACTACGAATATAAATCGGTTCATCTTAATTTATTAGGGTTTCCCAAAGAGGGAAATCCTGCCATGTATTTCAACTTAATCTGATCCTAGTGAACTTGATATACCGGCTGTATCAGACCGAACTACCCATTCTAATACTAATTCGCAGCAACTTTCGTCTAACAACTTTTTTTTCACAAACCATTCTAATCGCTCTTGAAAAAAAAAAAAAAAAAAAAAAAAAAAAAAAAAAAAAATTAACCGCCCCTTGAAAATTGTATGGTTTACGACATTTCAAAGGGTGTAGAATCCGAATCTGCAATAAAAAATTATCCGTCCGTCCGCCGTTCGTACGATTTCTCCCAAACGGCTGGAGCAAAAAATCTGAAATTTTCAGTGCTCTTAGCATATCTCCTGAAATTCCATAATCGCTCTATCATCTGTGAAACACGCAAACCAATTGAATAATAAACCCCAGTGAAAGAATTTGCAGCGTTTTTTTTTTTTTTTTTTTTTTTTTTTTTCAAGAGCGATTACAATGGTTTATTATTCAATAATTGTTCCAACCAGCCAAAACGGCTTTCGTGGTAGCCACAACAATGAAGTTTAAAATCGCCACGACAATGAGAAATCAACTTTAACCTTCTAAAGTTAGGAGGCTAATGAACACTTATAGAAATTGAAACTTGCATTAAATAGAGTTTTTACATCTCTATCCCAAAATGAATGATAAACAAATCAATAAGAGTGATTTTCAAACCCATAACAATGAGAAGTATGAAACGTACACACCTGTTTTACAAACGGATAACTTCATTTTTGAGCCCCAACTGTATAGAAATATGAGATTCCTCCCTACCCACCTCCTTCTATTCGTTCCCTTCTCCTTTACTACCCATATTCGTTGTCAACAAAAAAAAAGAAAGTGAACTTAATTTAGTTCATACATTTTTTACTGTTCTTGTATCCATATTGCAAATGAAATTCTTGCATACAAGTCTGCAACGCATTAGGACATTTCATGTTTTCCCCTCCATCTTCTAGCAATCTTGTCTTCCTCTGTGAATTACAGTTTTTTCAATATAATGAAAACAAAAATTAAACTCATATTTTTGAATATAGTATCAATACAACTACTAGGTATCCATGTAAGGTTGACATGGATTTGTTTACAAACCTAAATGGAAAAGTTTAGGAGCTATAATCATATAGGTACCTGACTACCTCACTTCTAAGAATCATAAATGCTTGCATACGAGTCTGCAACACATTGGGACATTTTCTTCTGTGTATTCGAGCCAGACTACATCACCTACTCCAGTAGCGTTGTTGTTCATGTCCTAACGAGACAAATTTCAGCTTCCTATGGTTGATAGGAAAGAAGTTAGCTTCAGTAGCCACTCTGCTGATCAAGACCCTGTACAACTTATTGTTCACGTCCTAAGGAGGCTACCAGCCAAATTTCAGCTTTCCACAGTTGATAGGAAAGAAGTTAGCTTCAGGAGCCACTCTACTGATCAAGACCCTCTGCACCTTATTGTTCTTGCCTAAGGAGGCTACCAGCCAAATCATAATAATCATATAACCAAATTTCAGCTATAATCATATAGGTACCAAACTACCTCACTTCTAAGAATCATAAATGCTTGCATACGAGTCTGCAACACATTGGGACATTTTCTTCTGTGTATTCGAGCCAGACCACATCACCTACTCCAGTAGCGTTGTTGTTCATGTCCTAACGAGACAAATTTCAGCTTCCTACGGTTGATAGGAAAGAAGTTAGCTTCAGTAGCCACTCAGCTGATCAAGACCCTGTACAACTTATTGTTCACGTCCTAAGGAGGCTACCAGCCAAATCATAATAATCATATAGCCAAATTTCAGCTATAATCATATAGGTACCTACCTCGCTTCTACGAATCATAATAATCATTGAGCATATTTCGTCACGTAACGTAACGTGACATAACGACAATTTGGTTGTGTGCCATAGCAAAGACATGAAATGTCAAAAACGACGCGAAATACGTCGACGCAAAACTGACGTCGTTCGTGGAAATTACTAGACGTTTGAAAGGCGGCGATGGAGCGAAGAGAAACGACAGTTAACAACGTGGAAATTCCTTTTCATTTTCAATTATTCCGGAGTTTTTATTATTATTATTATGTATTTTATTTATTTTATTTTATTTTTTTTTTTTCATACAAGAAAGGAAGATGGGAAAGATACGATGAAAGACTCAGAAAAAAACGTTCTCTCACTCTCTCTTTCTTTTTATATACATATAACTTTCTCTTCCACTCTGTGCAGTCACGTCGTCTTGTCGGTGGCATTTTTATTCTTTTCATTATTATTATTTTCTTTTTGTATCTCATTTCTTTTTTTTTTTCCTTTCTCAAGTTTGTTGGGAAGATGTGACGTGAGCGACGTGACAGGTCGTCAAGGGGAAACACGACGGTAGGACGGACAAGGGGGGAAACGAGGGAACAGAATAAAGCGGGAAGAAAAAGCAATAAGAGGGGAGACGAGTGAAAGAAAGTTGTCAGTCAGGGTGAAATATAACGGGGCGGGTTTCCGCGGTCGGAGGTGCTGAATTCAGCAAGACGGTTCAGTGACAGCGGGAAGGAGGCCACGCTGCTGACTGCAGTTGAAATGAAAGAAGAAATTCCTACCAAGAGATGAGGGAGGGGGGGGGGTAGTTGACAACCATCTTTTCGAAGGCATTTCTAATTATAAGAAGAAATGTTCAATAAAATTATATTGCACGTTGGACCATACATATCCTTAACCCTGTCGAGGGAACATACGCCTAAAAGGCGCATACAGTTGTTAGTTCCGCCGCTAGAGTGCTCTATGGTCGATATGATGCTCCGGGGCTCCCCGTGTAATGGGTTGTACAGTTAAACGTCAAAATCGATTCAAGTCATCATCAGTAACAAACATGAACCTATGAATAATAATGAATGGTCAACATTTTCGGATTTTTTTCTCCTTTCTTGTGTATTTCCGTGTCCCCAACAACCCAACAGTTTATTTCTTGTCAAGACCTGGATGGATATTAAATGCTTGGGTCTGATTGTAGAGAAGATCTCATTAATTACATATTATTTTTCTAATTGCAATTTCTCAAGGGCTTAAGTGACATTGGTTGCTCCTCCCAGAGTCAATAATTTGCATACGTTGTTATTATGTTATTTATATTGTTACGTATTGTTTTCTTTTGCAGTTCAACTTCGTCGGGAAGCTGTTAGGGCCCAAAGGGAACTCGCTGAAGCGGTTACAAGAGGAGACCATGACGAAAATGGCCATACTCGGAAGGGGGAGCATGAAAGACCGCCACAAGGTGAGCGATTAACGCCAAATTTAGGTCTACGAGAGGTACAACTTTAAATAAATAACGCACGGAGGTGCCCATAGCTCTCAATTTTCTTCAGAAATTCGTGTTAGGTACTAAATTATCCAAAATTCAGGATCAATTCATAAATAACAAGCCATCATTACTCGGAAATCAATACAATTATTGGAGAGCATGAGAAAGTCGGTGGTCTTGTAGGTTCAGCTCCCTGAGTCGAGTTAATCTAAGATTAAGTTAGATTGGATTAACCCTGGGTTATTTAGGTGGGATTAACGCAAGTTCTAGGTAGATGTTACTAACACTAGTTTTAGGTAGATGAGGTTAAAACTAGGATTAGTTTTTCGACAACTTTTACCTTACTTTTACGTATTACCAACATGTTTATTTTATAATGAATAATTGAATTAATTATAAATAATTTTAAAAAAAAATAATAAATGATGTTTTTTGCAGGAAGAAGAATTGAGAGGTTCCGGGGATCCAAAATTCTCTCACCTCCTGGAAGAACTGCACGTGGAAGTGAGTATTCCGCTAAGAATAAACGAATAAATAACAAATTTATCAATTATTAATGTATTTATGTTCATACAGTCGGTTCTGTCCTTTTTTTTTTTCAAAGTAGTCGAGGAAAAAGCGATCTTACACCGATATAGAGTGATTCTACTGATAGTCTCATATGGGGTTCCCAATTCTCAAATCAATAAACCCAAGTTACGCTAGCGCAAACGAAAAATCCGTCATTATCCGATGTTTTAGTAGTCCGATCTCACTACAATTTTACATAAAAGGAATAATTTGCTTTAAATTCACTCATTCTATTACTTATAAATTTTAATGAGTCAACATTTAACTAGTAAGGTAACGGTACCGGTAGTGGCCACAGTTAAGAATTGTTTTCTTTAGTTTTGACAATTGTGGGCCAACAGTAGTACTGACTTTCTTCAGGACTCATTTAGAATATAGCCCGACTCTTCCCTAACATATCCATTGCCTAAAACTATCAAAAGAACAATTTTTTTCTATTTTTTATTAATTTTTTCTCACACCTTTATTTTGATCTAGTGGTGGCCACATCAAATTACGAAATTTCCAGTAGTGGCCACGTGCATGTCTCAGTAGTGGCCACTTGACATTTTGCCCTCCTTACGTGTTTAATTCTACTCAAAATATAACAAAATGTTTATACTTACTTCGTTAACTAGAAGCTCTAGGATACAGCCCAACAAACGAGGAAACTAGGGACGGTCATATTGAGAAGTTTACCACAATTTCCAATGATGCTCTGCGCACTCCTAGTTCAACCTCTGACTACAAGATGACATGAGCTGTACCTCCTGCAAGTTTGAAGCCACTAGGAGACCGGGGATCCTTATTTCTCAAATATAAACTTTAAAATGGCCACTAATGGAGCAGTGGCCACTACCGGTGCCGTTACCTTACATTTAGTAAACATTTTTACTTGATTTATTATCTATTTCAATCAAACAGATAAATGATCGAAAATCAAATTTTGCAGGATTTTGAGTGTTTATAACGGGTTTTTGTGATTTTTTCCGCAGGTCACAGCTTTTGCACCTCCGGCGGAAGCTCACGCGCGGATCGCTTACGCTCTGGCTGAAGTTCGAAGATTCCTCGTTCCGGTAATAAAACACATTTATCAATCATTTTAATTAATTCGGTAGTAAATTGAAATTGAATTAAATTAATTATTATTTCCGGGAGGGTGGGAGTGGTGTACTGATTCATTTAAGCGCTGCTCATAGTTTTGAATTTCGGTGTAGTTTCGAATGTTATTTCGTAAGAACTGTCACGTTAATTGCGGAAGTTGTTGAACGGGTCCACATTTCAAAGATTTAGCGGTTAGCGTTCAATCTAAAATGGTTACCCTCATAAACTCGTTATAGGAAGAATAAGTTATTAAAGAATTTGATACAATATTCAAATCAAAACAATGTAATCGACAATATAATAACAACAATATCAACTATTGATGTCAATTAGGTAAAATTAAGGAGTTTTTATAAAATATTAAATAGTTTTAGCTAACGATACTTTTGACGTTTGTTTTGCAGGATTACAACGATGACATCCGGCAAGAACAAATGTGGGAGATGTCACATCTGAGGGGCTCGAGCAACGGGTCGGACTCCGCCCAGACCAACTCCGAGGGTGAGAATTCATTTATAAATCAGTATGAATGTCTATACATCAATTATAAATAACTATAAATTGCTTATAGGTCACCATAACTGTCTGTACATACCTACAAATCACTATAAATGTCTATACATCAATCATAGATTACTATAAAGGTCTATAAATCACTCATAAATTACTTTAAATGTCGACAGATTGCTCGTGGATCATTATAACTGCCTATACATACTTACATATTACTAAAAAACTTCTATACATTACCCATAAATCACTATAATTGGTAATACATCTTTTATAAATCATTGAGAACTTCTATACATCACTTACAACTCACTATAAAGTTCTATACATCACTTGGAAATCACTATAGAGGTCACTTTTAGATTACTATAAATGTATATACATAACTCATCAATCACTATAAACGTCTTTATATCACTTATAACTAAAAATAATGTCTATACATCACTTATAAATAACTATAAACGTATAAACACCACTTATAACTCATTTTAAAGGTTTGAACATCACTCGTAAATCACTATAAAGGTCTATACATAGCTTATAGATCACCATAAATCGCTATAAATGTCTATAAATCACTATAAAATTCTCTTTACACTACATGTCTATAAATCACTAATAAATTTATAATTTTCACTTTAAATGTCGACAGATTGCCCACTGGATCACTATAACTGCCTATAAATACTTACATACTACTATAAACGTATATACATCTACTCCCTAAACTATATATACATCTACCCACAAATCACTATAATTGTCTATACATCACTTATAAATTTATAAACTACTAAACGTCTATACATCACTCATAAATCACTATAAAGGTCTATACATCACTTATAAATCACTATAAATTATAAATAAACTCACCATTATAACTCACTATAATACTATCACTTATAAATCACTGTCTGTACATCACTCATCACTTTTATAAATGTATACATCACTTATAATCACTAAACGTCTATATATCACTTATAATACAATATACATTCAACATAATTACACTATAAATGTCTATAAAAACATCAAACGTCTATACATAACTTATAAATGTCTATACATCACTTATAAATAACTATAAATGTCTATACATCACATGCTCATGGATCTATAACTGCATATGCATACTATATACATACATACTACTATAAACTTATACATTACCCATAAATCACTATAATTATTTATACATTACTTATGATGCACTATAAAGTTCTATACATCACTTATAAATAACTATAAAGTTCTATACATCACTTAGAAATCACTATAAAGGTCTATACATCACTTAAAACTCACTATAAAGTCTAAACATCACTTATAAATCACTATAAAGATCTGTATATCACTCATAAAATTTTATAAATGTCTATAAATTCTAACAAAAACACTATAAATGTCTATACATCACTTATAAGTCACTATAAATGTCTATACATCACTTATAAATGTCTATATATATTGCGTATAGATCACCATAACTGTCTATACATTCTAACAAATCACTATAAATGTCTATGCATCACTACAAAACACTATAAACGTCTATACATCACTTATAAATCACTATCAATGTCTATACATCACTTATAAATGTCTATACATCGTATAGATCACCATAACTGTCTATACATTCCAACAAACCACTATAAATTCTATGCATCTCCTACAAAACACTATAAACGTCTATCTTATAAATCACTATAAATGTTTATACACCACTTGTAAGTGTCTATACATTGCGTATAGATGACCATAACTGTCTATACATTCTAACAAACCACTATAAATGTCTATGCATCATATAAACGTCCTACATAAACATTATAAACGTCTATACATTGCGTATAGATCACCATAACTGTCTATACATTCTAACAAATCACTATAAATGTCTATGTATCACCTACAAAACACTATAAACGTCTGTACATCACTTATAAATCACTATAAATGTCTATACATCACTTATAAATGTCTATACATTGCGTATAGATCACCATAACTGTCTATACATTCTAACAAATCACTATAAATGTCTATGCATCACCTACAAAACACTATAAACGTCTATACATCACCTATAAATAACTATATGAACGTCTATACATTAGTTATAAACTTAAGAGTCGCTTTAAATGTCTGAAATAACGTCTATATCACTATAAATATCTATTAATTGCTTATAAATCACAATAATTTCTATATACTTATATTTACATCACTATAATTGTCTATACATTATTTTAAATCACTATAAACCTCTATGCATTATTTATAGTGTTAACTTATGTTTGATTTTTCGCAGGTGACGATTCGCCGGCGAGATCCGCCCGGAAGCGGCCGCTCTTAGCTAGAACCCAAATGTCACCTACGAAAAGGACCGTGCTCAACATTCTGGCCAGAGCTGCCCAAGGGCAAGAGGCTATCGGGTGAGGCTAATAACCGATAATCTATCATCTAGGGCAATCAAAATCAATAACTGAATAGCTTACTCATATATACATAAACTGGAACCACAGCTGCTAACATTAACTATTGTAGATCCTTTTTGGTTTATTATTCAATAATGAACCATTGTAATCGCTCTTGAAAAAAAAATTCTAACCCTCCCCTGAAAATTTTATGGTTTACGTTTCAAATTCGTCCATCCACATCTTACGAACGATTGGAATCAACTACGAATATACGAAGCAAATACTTCGCAATTTCTTCGGAAATGAGGGCTCTTGTCCTGATTCTGCCCTCCTAATACCTTCTAAGGGTTCAAAACTGCAAATACTGGGCAAATTTCTTGAAAACGAGGCCCTGGTGGGCTCTTGTCTGATTCTGCCCTCCTAATACCTTCTAAGGGTTCAAAACTGCAAATACTTCACAAATTTCTTGAAAACGAGGCCCTGGTGGGCTCTTGTCTGATTCTGCCCTCCTAATACCTTCTAAGGGTTCAAAACTGCAAATACTGCGCAAATTTCTTGAAAACGAGGCCCTGGTAAGCTCTTGTCGCATTCTGCCCTCCTAATACCTTCTAAGGGTTCAAAACTGCAAATACTGCGCAAATTTCTTGAAAACGAGGCCCTGGTGAGCTCTTGTCGCATTCTGCCCTCCTAATACCTTCTAAGGGTTCAAAACTGCAAATACTGGGCAAATTTCTTGAAAACGAGGCCCTGGTAAGCTCTTGTCGCATTCTGCCCTCCTAATACCTTCTAAGGGTTCAAAACTGCAAATACTGCAAATTTCTTGAAAACGAGGCCCTGGTAAGCTCTTGTCGGATTCTGCCCTCCTAATGCCTTCTAAGGGTTCAAAACTGCAAATACTGGGCAAATTTCTTCGGAAATGAGGGCTCTTGTCTGTTTCTGCCCTCCTAATACCTTCTAAGGGTTCAAAACTGCAAATACTGGGCAAATTTCTTGAAAACGAGGGCCTGGTAAGCTCTTGTCACATTCTGCCCTCCTAATACCTTCTAAGGGTTCGAAACTGCGAATACTTCGCGAATTTCTTGAAAACGAGGCCCTGGTGGGCTCTTGCCTGATTCTGCCCTCCTAATACCTTCCATGGGTTCAAAACTCCAAATACTTCGCGAATTTCTTAAAAACGAGGCCCTGGTGGGCTCTTGCTTGATTCTGCCCTCCTAATACCTTCTAAGGGTTCAAAACTGCAAATACTGAGCAAATTTCTTGAAAACGAGGCCCTGGTAAGCTCTTGTCGCATTCTGCCCTCCTAATACCTTCTAAGGGTTCAAAACTGCAAATACTGGGCAAATTTCTTGAAAACGAGGCCCTGGTGGGCTCTTGTCTGATTCTGCCCTCCTAATACCTTCTAAGGGTTCAAAACTGCAAATACTGGGCAAATTTCTTGAAAACGAGGCCCTGGTAAGCTCTTGTCGCATTCTGCCCTCCTAATACCTTCTAAGGGTTCAAAACTGCAAATACTGGGCAAATTTCTTGAAAACGAGGCCCTGGTAAGCTCTTGTCGCATTCTGCCCTCCTAATACCTTCTAAGGGTTCAAAACTGCAAATACTGGGCAAATTTCTTGAAAACGAGGCCCTGGTAAGCTCTTGTCGCATTCTGCCCTCCTAATACCTTCTAAGGGTTCAAAACTGCAAATACTGGGCAAATTTCTTGAAAACGAGGCCCTGGTGAGCTCTTGTCGCATTCTGCCCTCCTAATACCTTCTAAGGGTTCAAAACTGCAAATACTGGGCAAATTTCTTGAAAACGAGGCCCTGGTGGGCTCTTGTCAGATTCTGCCCTCCTAATACCTTCTAAGGGTTCAAAACTGCAAATACTTCGCACATTTCTTCAAAACGAGGCCCTGGTGAGCTCTTGCCCGATTCTGCCCTCCTAATACCTTCTAAGGGTTCAAAACTGCAAATACTGGGCAAATTTCTTGAAAACGAGGCCCTGGTAAGCTCTTGTCGCATTCTGCCCTCCTAATACCTTCTAAGGGTTCAAAACTGCAAATACTGGGCAAATTTCTTGAAAACGAGGCCCTGGTAAGCTCTTGTCGCATTCTGCCCTCCTAATACCTTCTAAGGGTTCAAAACTGCAAATACTGGGCAAATTTCTTGAAAACGAGGCCCTGGTGGGCTCTTGTCGGATTCTGCCCTCCTAATACCTTCTAAGGGTTCAAAACTGCAAATACTTCGCAAATTTCTTGAAAACGAGGCCCTGGTAAGCTCTTGTCGCATTCTGCCCTCCTAATACCTTCTAAGGGTTCAAAACTGCAAATACTTCGAATTTCTTCAAAACGAGGCCCTGGTGGGCTCTTGTCTGATTCTGCCCTCCTAATACCTTCTAAGGGTTCAAAACTGCAAATACTGGGCAAATTTCTTGAAAACGAGGCCCTGGTAAGCTCTTGTCGCATTCTGCCCTCCTAATACCTTCTAAGGGTTCAAAACTGCAAATACTGCGTAATTTCTTCAGAAATGAGGGCTCCTGTCGCATTCTGCCCTCCTAATACCTTCTAAGGGTTCAAAACTGCAAATACTGCGCAAATTTCTTGAAAACGAGGCCCTGGTAAGCTCTTGTCGCATTCTGCCCTCCTAATACCTTCTAAGGGTTCAAAACTGCAAATACTGGGCAAATTTCTTGAAAACGAGGCCCTGGTGAGCTCTTGTCGCATTCTGCCCTCCTAATACCTTCTAAGGGTTCAAAACTGCAAATACTGCTCAAATTTCTTGAAAACGAGGCCCTGGTAAGCTCTTGTCGCATTCTGCCCTCCTAATACCTTCTAAGGGTTCAAAACTGCAAATACTGAGCAAATTTCTTGAAAACGAGGCCCTGGTAAGCTCTTGTCGCATTCTGCCCTCCTAATACCTTCTAAGGGTTCAAAACTGCAAATACTTCGCAAATTTCTTGAAAACGAGGCCCTGGTAAGCTCCTGTCGCATTCTGCCCACCTAATACCTTTTAAGGGTTCAAAACTGCAAATACCTTCGGGTTCAAAACTGCAAATACTGGGCAAATTTCTTGAAAACGAGGCCCTGGTAAGCTCTTGTCGCATTCTGCCCTCCTAATACCTTCTAAGGGTTCAAAACTGCAAATACTGGGCAAATTTCTTGAAAACGAGGCCCTGGTAAGCTCTTGTCGCATTCTGCCCTCCTAATACCTTCTAAGGGTTCAAAACTGCAAATACTGGGCAAATTTCTTGAAAACGAGGCCCTGGTGAGCTCTTGTCGCATTCTGCCCTCCTAATACCTTCTAAGGGTTCAAAACTGCAAATACTGGGCAAATTTCTTGAAAACGAGGCCCTGGTGGGCTCTTGTCGCATTCTGCCCTCCTAATACCTTCTAAGGGTTCAAAACTGCAAATACTGGGCAAATTTCTTGAAAACGAGGCCCTGGTAAGCTCTTGTCGCATTCTGCCCTCCTAATACCTTCTAAGGGTTCAAAACTGCAAATACTGCGCAAATTTCTTGAAAACGAGGCCCTGGTAAGCTCTTGTCGCATTCTGCCCTCCTAATACCTTCTAAGGGTTCAAAACTGCAAATACTGGGCAAATTTCTTGAAAACGAGGCCCTGGTAAGCTCTTGTCGCATTCTGCCCTCCTAATACCTTCTAAGGGTTCAAAACTGCAAATACTGGGCAAATTTCTTGAAAACGAGGCCCTGGTGAGCTCTTGCCTGATTCTGCCCTCCTAATACCTTCTAAGGGTTCAAAACTGCAAATACTGCGCAAATTTCTTGAAAACGAGGCCCTGGTGAGCTCTTGTCGCATTCTGCCCTCCTAATACCTTCTAAGGGTTCAAAACTGCAAATACTGGGCAAATTTCTTGAAAACGAGGCCCTGGTAAGCTCTTGTCGCATTCTGCCCTCCTAATACCTTCTAAGGGTTCAAAACTGCAAATACTGGGCAAATTTCTTGAAAACGAGGCCCTGGTGAGCTCTTGTCGCATTCTGCCCTCCTAATACCTTCTAAGGGTTCAAAACTGCAAATACTGGGCAAATTTCTTGAAAACGAGGCCCTGGTGGGCTCTTGCCTTATTCTGCCCTCCTAATACCTTCTAAGGGTTCAAAACTGCAAATACTGGGCAAATTTCTTGAAAACGAGGCCCTGGTGAGCTCTTGCCTGATTCTGCTCTCCTAATACCTTCTAAGGGTTCAAAACTGCAAATACTACGCAAATTTCTTGAAAACGAGGCCCTGGTGAGCTCTTGTCGCATTCTGCCCTCCTAATAC
This sequence comes from Creontiades dilutus, assembly GCA_031894815.1. Classification (NCBI taxonomy): domain Eukaryota; kingdom Metazoa; phylum Arthropoda; class Insecta; order Hemiptera; family Miridae; genus Creontiades; species Creontiades dilutus. Next base: position 75,622 of record JAVIWC010008497.1, on the reverse strand, counting down.
CTTCTAAGGGTTCAAAACTGCAAATACTTTTCTTGAAAACGAGGCCCTGGTGGGCTCTTGCCTGATTCTGCCCTCCTAATACCTTCTAAGGGTTCAAAACTGCAAATACTGGGCAAATTTCTTGAAAACGAGGCCCTGGTGAGCTCTTGTCGCATTCTGCCCTCCTAATACCTTCTAAGGGTTCAAAACTGCAAATACTGCGCGAATTTCTTGAAAACGAGGCCCTGGTGAGCTCTTGCCTGATTCTGCCCTCCTAATACCTTCTAAGGGTTCAAAACTGCAAATACTGGGCAAATTTCTTGAAAACGAGGCCCTGGTGAGCTCTTGTCGCATTCTGCCCTCCTAATACCTTCTAAGGGTTCAAAACTGCAAATACTGGGCAAATTTCTTGAAAACGAGGCCCTGGTAAGCTCTTGTCGGATTCTGCCCTCCTAATACCTTCTAAGGGTTCAAAACTGCAAATACTGGGCAAATTTCTTGAAAACGAGGCCCTGGTAAGCCCTCTTACCTTCTAATTCTGCAAATACTTCGCAAATTTCTTGAAAACGAGGCCCTTGGTGCCCTCCTAATACCTTCTAAGGGTTCAAAACTGCAAATACTGGGCAAATTTCTTGAAAACGAGGCCCTGGTGGGCTCTTGCCTGATTCTGCCCTCCTAATACCTTCTAAAGGTTCAAAACTGCAAATACTGGGCAAATTTCTTGAAAACGAGGCCCTGGTAAGCTCTTGTCGCATTCTGCCCTCCTAATACCTTCTAAGGGTTCAAAACTGCAAATACTGGGCAAATTTCTTGAAAACGAGGACCTGGTGAGCTCTTGTTGCATTCTGCCCTCCTAATACCTTCTAAGGGTTCAAAACTGCAAATACTGCAAATTTCTTGAAAACGAGGCCCTGGTGAGCTCTTGTCGCATTCTGCCCTCCTAATACCTTCTAAGGGTTCAAAACTGCAAATACTGTGCCTTAATGTTTTACACACTTTAATTCATCCATCCACATCTTACGAACGATTGGAATCAAATTTTGAACATATCATTACAACTTTATGCCTTACTGCCGAATATTTATCTATATTCAGTGCCTTACGAATCGGCCTTCAAAGGTTTCCTCATTCTTAATTATCAAATTTGCTTTTTTGTTTTTCTCAACAGTTACCTACGTGTATGAAACATATCGTTCATTTTCAGGAAACTTTGTCAAATGTAGAAGATAAATTGGATTTGTCAAAATCGAAGAAATCCGAGAAAAAATCACCGAGTGCCTTTTTTTGTGTGCATCTTTTGTGTCGTTTAATCCATTTTTTATTTCTATTGTATTTGGAATCGATCAGTTGTTGAGTTTAATCGATTGATGTGAGACTTTTTTGTTATTGTGGCGTATTGTACCCATAAAAAAACTGAACAAAAACATGAAATATATAAAAAAAGAGATTTTAAATAACAATTAAACGAAAATGTTTTGAATTGTGTGGTTTTCATTTGTGGAACAAATTTTGGATGCTTTCTATTGACATCCAACGCTCTCTTTAATGAAGAGAGGAGAGCTCTTGTCAGATTCTGCCCTCCTAATACCTTCTAAGGGTTCAAAACTGCAAATACTTCGCGAATTTCTTGAAAACGAGGCCCTGGTAAGCTCTTGTCGCATTCTGCCCTCCTAATACCTTCTAAGGGTTCAAAACTGCAAATACTGGGCAAATTTCTTGAAAACGAGGCCCTGGTGAGCTCTTGTCGCATTCTGCCCTCCTAATACCTTCTAAGGGTTCAAAACTGCAAATACTTCGCAAATTTCTTGAAAACGAGGCCCTGGTAAGCTCTTGTCGCATTCTGCCCTCCTAATACCTTCTAAGGGTTCAAAACTGCAAATACTGGGCAAATTTCTTGAAAACGAGGCCCTGGTGAGCTCTTGCCTGATTCTGCCCTCCTAATACCTTCTAAGGGTTCAAAACTGCAAATACTTCGCAAATTTCTTGAAAACGAGGCCCTGGTGAGCTCTTGTCGCATTCTGCCCTCCTAATACCTTCTAAGGGTTCAAAACTGCAAATACTTCGCAAATTTCTTGAAAACGAGGCCCTGGTAAGCTCTTGCCTGATTCTGCCCTCCTAATACCTTCTAAGGGTTCAAAACTGCAAATACTTCGCGAATTTCTTGAAAACGAGGCCCTGGTGAGCTCTTGCCTGATTCTGCCCTCCTAATACCTTCTAAGGGTTCAAAACTGCAAATACTGCGCAATTTCTTGAAAACGAGGCCCTGGTGAGCTCTTGTCGCATTCTGCCCTCCTAATACCTTCTAGGGGTTCAAAACTGCAAATACTGCGCAAATTTCTTGAAAACGAGGCCCTGGTGAGCTCTTGTCGCATTCTGCCCTCCTAATACCTTCTAAGGGTTCAAAACTGCAAATACTGGGCAAATTTCTTGAAAACGAGGCCCTGGTGAGCTCTTGTTGGATTCTGCCCTCCTAATACCTTCTAAGGGTTCAAAACTGCAAATACTGCGCAAATTTCTTGAAAACGAGGCCCTGGTGAGCTCTTGTCGGATTCTGCCCTCCTAATACCTTCTAAGGGTTCAAAACTGCAAATACTGGGCAAATTTCTTGAAAACGAGGCCCTGGTGAGCTCTTGTCGGATTCTGCCCTCCTAATACCTTCTAAGGGTTCAAAACTGCAAATACTGGGCAAATTTCTTGAAAACGAGGCCTGGTAAGCTCTTGTCGCGTTCTGCCCTCCTAATACCTTCTAAGGGTTCAAAACTGCAAATACTGCGCAAATTTCTTGAAAACGAGGCCCTTCAGGTTCTCCTCTTCTTAATTATCAAATTTGCTTTTTTGTTTTGTCTTCAAATACCTACGTGTATCTGAAATCGTTCAATTCAAAACTTTGCAAATCTTGTCCCTGGTGAGCTTCTGCCCTCCTAATACCTTCTAAGGGTTCAAAACTGCAAATACTGGGCAAATTTCTTGAAAACGAGGCCCTGGTGAGCTCTTGTCGCATTCTGCCCTCCTAATACCTTCTAAGGGTTCAAAACTGCAAATACTTCGCAAATTTCTTGAAAACGAGGCCCTGGTGAGCTCTTGTCGCATTCTGCCCTCCTAATACCTTCTAAGGGTTCAAAACTGCAAATACTGGGCAAATTTCTTGAAAACGAGGCCCTGGTGAGCTCTTGTCGCATTCTGCCCTCCTAATACCTTCTAAGGGTTCAAAACTGCAAATACTGCGCAAATTTCTTGAAAACGAGGCCCTGGTGAGCTCTTGTCGCATTCTGCCCTCCTAATACCTTCTAAGGGTTCAAAACTGCAAATACTTCGCGAATTTCTTGAAAACGAGGCCCTGGTGAGCTCTTGTCGCATTCTGCCCTCCTAATACCTTCTAAGGGTTCAAAACTGCAAATACTGGGCAAATTTCTTGAAAACGAGGCCCTGGTAAGCTCTTGTCGCATTCTGCCCTCCTAATACCTTCTAAGGGTTCGAAACTGCAAATACTGGGCAAATTTCTTAAAAACGAGGCCCTGGTGGGCTCTTGCCTGATTCTGCCCTCCTAATACCTTCTAAGGGTTCAAAACTGCAAATACTTCGCAAATTTCTTGAAAACGAGGCCCTGGTGAGCTCTTGTCGCATTCTGCCCTCCTAATACCTTCTAAGGGTTCAAAACTGCAAATACTGGGCAAATTTCTTGAAAACGAGGCCCTGGTAAGCTCTTGTCGCATTCTGCCCTCCTAATACCTTCTAAGGGTTCAAAACTGCAAATACTGGGCAAATTTCTTGAAAACGAGGCCCTGGTGAGCTCTTGTCTGATTCTGCCCTCCTAATACCTTCTAAGCGTTCAAAACTGCAAATACTGGGCAAATTTCTTGAAAACGAGGCCCTGGTGGGCTCTTGCCTGATTCTGCCCTCCTAATACCTTCTAACGGTTCAAAACTGCAAATACTTCGCAAATTTCTTGAAAACGAGGCCCTGGTGGGCTCTTGTCTGCATTCTGCCCTCCTAATACCTTCTAAGGGTTCAAAACTGCAAATACTGCAAATTTCTTGAAAACGAGGCCCTGGTGAGCTCTTGTCGGATTCTGCCCTCTTAATACCTTCTAAGGGTTCAAAACTGCAAATACTGGGCAAATTTCTTGAAAACGAGGCCCTGGTGAGCTCTTGTCGCATTCTGCCCTCCTAATACCTTCTAAGGGTTCAAAACTGCAAATTCTGCGTAATTTCTTGAAAACGAGGCCCTGGTGAGCTCTTGTCCGATTCTGCCCTCCTAATACCTTCTAAGGGTTCAAAACTGCAAATACTGCGCAAATTTCTTGAAAACGAGGCCCTGGTGAGCTCTTGCCTGATTCTGCCCTCCTAATACCTTCTAAGGGTTCAAAACTGCAAATACTGCGCAAATTTCTTGAAAACGAGGCCCTGGTAAGCTCTTGTCGCATTCTGCCCTCCTAATACCTTCTAAGGGTTCAAAACTGCAAATACTTCGCAAATTTCTTGAAAACGAGGCCCTGGTGAGCTCTTGTCGCATTCTGCCCTCCTAATACCTTCTAAGGGTTCAAAACTGCAAATACTGGGCAAAATTTCTTGAAAACGAGGCCCTGGTGGGCTCTTGACGGATTCTGCCCTCCTAATACCTTCTAAGGGTTCAAAACTGTAAATACAGTGCAAATTTCTTGAAAACGAGGCCCTGGTGAGCTCTTGTCGCATTCTGCCCTCCTAATACCTTCCAAGGGTTCGAAACTGCAAATACTTTGCAAATTTCTTGAAAACGAGGCCCTGGTGAGCTCTTGTCGCATTCTGCCCTCCTAATACCTTCTAAGGGTTCAAAACTGCAAATACTGCGTAATTTCTTGAAAACGAGGCCCTGGTAAGCTCTTGTCGCATTCTGCCCTCCTAATACCTTCTAAGGGTTCAAAACTGCAAATACTGGGCAAATTTCTTGAAAACGAGGCCCTGGTGAGCTCTTGTCGCATTCTGCCCTCCTAATACCTTCTAAGGGTTCAAAACTGCAAATACTGCGCAAATTTCTTGAAAACGAGGCCCTGGTGAGCTCTTGTCTGATTCTGCCCTCCTAATACCTTCTAGGGGTTCGAAACTGCAAATACTTCACAAATTTCTTGAAAACGAGGCCCTGGTGAGCTCTTGCCGCATTCTGCCCTCCTAATACCTTCTAAGGGTTCAAAACTGCAAATACTGGGCAAATTTCTTGAAAACGAGGCCCTGGTGAGCTCTTGTCGCATTCTGCCCTCCTAATACCTTCTAAGGGTTCAAAACTGCAAATACTGCGCAAATTTCTTGAAAACGAGGCCCTGGTGAGCTCTTGCCTGATTCTGCCCTCCTAATACCTTCTAAGGGTTCAAAACTGCAAATACTGGGCAAATTTCTTGAAAACGAGGCCCTGGTGAGCTCTTGTCGCATTCTGCCCTCCTAATACCTTCTAAGGGTTCAAAACTGCAAATACTGCAAATTTCTTGAAAACGAGGCCCTGGTGAGCTCTTGTCGCATTCTGCCCTCCTAATACCTTCTAAGGGTTCAAAACTGCAAATACTGGGCAAATTTCTTGAAAACGAGGCCCTGGTGAGCTCTTGTCGCATTCTGCCCTCCTAATACCTTCTAAGGGTTCGAAACTGCAAATACTGCGCAAATTTCTTGAAAACGAGGCCCTGGTGAGCTCTTGTCGCATTCTGCCCTCCTAATACCTTCTAAGGGTTCAAAACTGCAAATACTGCGCAAATTTCTTGAAAACGAGGCCCTGGTGAGCTCTTGTCGCATTCTGCCCTCCTAATACCTTCTAAGGGTTCAAAACTGCAAATACTGCGCAAATTTCTTGAAAACGAGGCCCTGGTGAGCTCTTGTCGCATTCTGCCCTCCTAATACCTTCTAAGGGTTCAAAACTGCAAATTCTGCGTAATTTCTTGAAAACGAGGCCCTGGTGAGCTCTTGTCGCATTCTGCCCTCCTAATACCTTCTAAGGGTTCAAAACTGCAAATACTGCGCAAATTTCTTGAAAACGAGGCCCTGGTGAGCTCTTGTCGCATTCTGCCCTCCTAATACCTTCTAAGGGTTCAAAACTGCAAATACTGGGCAAATTTCTTGAAAACGAGGCCCTGGTAAGCTCTTGTCGCATTCTGCCCTCCTAATACCTTCTAAGGGTTCAAAACTGCAAATACTGGGCAAATTTCTTGAAAACGAGGCCCTGGTTAGCTCTTGTCGCATTCTGCCCTCCTAATACCTTCTAAGGGTTCAAAACTGCAAATACTGCGCAAATTTCTTGAAAACGAGGCCCTGGTGGGCTCTTGTCGCATTCTGCCCTCCTAATACCTTCTAAGGGTTCAAAACTGCAAATACTGCGCAAATTTCTTGAAAACGAGGCCCTGGTGAGCTCTTGCCTGATTCTGCCCTCCTAATACCTTCTAAGGGTTCAAAACTGCAAATACTGCGCAAATTTCTTGAAAACGAGGCCCTGGTGAGCTCTTGTCGCATTCTGCCCTCCTAATACCTTCTAAGGGTTCAAAACTGCAAATACTGAGCAAATTTCTTGAAAACGAGGCCCTGGTAAGCTCTTGTCTGATTCTGCCCTCCTAATACCTTCTAGGGGTTCAAAACTGCAAATACTTCGCAAATTTCTTGAAAACGAGGCCCTGGTGGGCTCTTGTCTGATTCTGCCCTCCTAATACCTTCTAAGGGTTCAAAACTGCAAATACTGCGCAAATTTCTTGAAAACGAGGCCCTGGTGAGCTCTTGTTGATTCTGCCCTCCTAATACCTTCTAAGGGTTCAAAACTGCAAATACTGCGCAAATTTCTTGAAAACGAGGCCCTGGTGAGCTCTTGTTGATTCTGCCCTCCTAATACCTTCTAAGGGTTCAAAACTGCAAATACTGCGCAAATTTCTTGAAAACGAGGCCCTGGTGAGCTCTTGTCTGATTCTGCCCTCCTAATACCTTCTAAGGGTTCAAAACTGCAAATACTGCGCAAATTTCTTGAAAACGAGGCCCTGGTGAGCTCTTGTCGCATTCTGCCCTCCTAATACCTTCTAAGGGTTCAAAACTGCAAATACTGGGCAAATTTCTTGAAAACGAGGCCCTGGTGAGCTCTTGCCTGATTCTGCCCTCCTAATACCTTCTAAGCGTTCAAAACTGCAAATACTCGTAAATTTCTTGAAAACGAGGCCCTGGTGAGCTCTTGTCGCATTCTGCCCTCCTAATACCTTCTAAGGGTTCAAAACTGCAAATACTGGGCAAATTTCTTGAAAACGAGGCCCTGGTGAGCTCTTGCCTGATTCTGCCCTCCTAATACCTTCTAAGGGTTCAAAACTGCAAATACTGCTCCAATTTCTTGAAAACGAGGCCCTGGTGAGCTCTTGTCTGATTCTGCCCTCCTAATACCTTCTAAGGGTTCAAAACTGCAAATACTGCTCAAATTTCTTGAAAACGAGGCCCTGGTGAGCTCTTGTCGCATTCTGCCCTCCTAATACCTTCTAAGGGTTCAAAACTGCAAATACTGGGCAAATTTCTTGAAAACGAGGCCCTGGTGAGCTCTTGCCTGATTCTGCCCTCCTAATACCTTCTAAGGGTTCAAAACTGCAAATACTGGGCAAATTTCTTGAAAACGAGGCCCTGGTGAGCTCTTGTCGCATTCTGCCCTCCTAATACCTTCTAAGGGTTCAAAACTGCAAATACTGCGCAAATTTCTTGAAAACGAGGCCCTGGTGGGCTCTTGCCTGATTCTGCCCTCCTAATACCTTCTAAGGGTTCAAAACTGCAAATACTTCGCGAATTTCTTGAAAACGAGGCCCTGGTGGGCTCTTGTCTGATTCTGCCCTCCTAAATTTCTTGAAAACGAGGCCCTGGTGGGCTCTTGTTTCTGCTCCCTCCTCGAATACCTTTCAAGAAATTTGCAGTATTTGCAGTTTTGAACCCTCAGAAGGTATTAGGAGGGCAGAATGCAACAAGAGCTTACCAGGGCCTCGTTTTCAAGAAATTTGCGAAGTATTTGCAGTTTTGAACCCTTAGAAGGTATTAGGAGGGCAGAATGCGACAAGAGCTAACCAGGGCCTCGTTTTCAAGAAATTTGCGAAGTATTTGCAGTTTTGAACCCTTAGAAGGTATTAGGAGGGCAGAATGCGACAAGAGCTCACCAGGGCCTCGTTTTCAAGAAATTTGCGAAGTATTTGCAGTTTTGAACCCTTAGAAGGTATTAGGAGGGCAGAATCAGGCAAGAGCCCACCAGGGCCTCGTTTTCAAGAAATTTCGGCAGTATTTGCAGTTTTGAACCCTTAGAAGGTATTAGGAGGGCAGAATCAGGCAAGAGCTCACCAGGGCCTCGTTTTCAAGAAATTTGCCCAGTATTTGCAGTTTTGAACCCTTAGAAGGTATTAGGAGGGCAGAATCAGGCAAGAGCTCACCAGGGCCTCGTTTTCAAGAAATTTGCGAAGTATTTGCAGTTTTGAACCCTTAGAAGGTATTAGGAGGGCAGAATCAGGCAAGAGCTCACCAGGGCCTCGTTTTCAAGAAATTTGCGAAGTATTTGCAGTTTTGAACCCTCAGAAGGTATTAGGAGGGCAGAATCAGACAAGAGCCCACCAGGGCCTCGTTTTCAAGAAATTTGCGAGTATTTGCAGTTTTGAACCCTTAGAAGGTATTAGGAGGGCAGAATGCGACAAGAGCTCACCAGGGCCTCGTTTTCAAGAAATTTGCGAAGTATTTGCAGTTTTGAACCCTTAGAAGGTATTAGGAGGGCAGAATCAGGCAAGAGCTCACCAGGGCCTCGTTTTCAAGAAATTTGCCCAGTATTTGCAGTTTTGAACCCTTAGAAGGTATTAGGAGGGCAGAATCAGGCAAGAGCTTACCAGGGCCTCGTTTTCAAGAAATTTGCCCAGTATTTGCAGTTTTGAACCCTTAGAAGGTATTAGGAGGGCAGAATGCGACAAGAGCTTACCAGGGCCTCGTTTTCAAGAAATTTGCCCAGTATTTGCAGTTTTGAACCCTTAGAAGGTATTAGGAGGGCAGAATGCGACAAGAGCTTACCAGGGCCTCGTTTTCAAGAAATTTGCGCAGTATTTGCAGTTTTGAACCCTTAGAAGGTATTAGGAGGGCAGAATCAGGCAAGAGCCCACCAGGGCCTCGTTTTCAAGAAATTTGCCCAGTATTTGCAGTTTTGAACCCTTAGAAGGTATTAGGAGGGCAGAATCTGGCAAGAGCTCACCAGGGCCTCGTTTTCAAGAAATTTGCCCAGTATTTGCAGTTTTGAACCCTTAGAAGGTATTAGGAGGGCAGAATCAGGCAAGAGCTTACCAGGGCCTCGTTTTCAAGAAATTTGCTCAGTATTTGCAGTTTTGAACCCTTAGAAGGTATTAGGAGGGCAGAATCGACAAGAGCTTACCAGGGCCTCGTTTTCAAGAAATTTGCGAAGTATTTGCAGTTTTGAACCCTTAGAAGGTATTAGGAGGGCAGAATCAGGCAAGAGCTTACCAGGGCCTCGTTTTCAAGAAATTTGCGAAGTATTTGCAGTTTTGAACCCTTAGAAGGTATTAGGAGGGCAGAATGCGACAAGAGCTTACCAGGGCCTCGTTTTCAAGAAATTTGGAACTCAGTATTTGCAGTTTTGAACCCTTAGAAGGTATTAGGAGGGCAGAATCAGGCAAGAGCCCACCAGGGCCTCGTTTTCAAGAAATTTGCGCAGTATTTGCAGTTTTGAACCCTTAGAAGGTATTAGGAGGGCAGAATCAGGCAAGAGCTCACCAGGGCCTCGTTTTCAAGAAATTTGCCCAGTATTTGCAGTTTTGAACCCTTAGAAGGTATTAGGAGGGCAGAATCAGGCAAGAGCTTACCAGGGCCTCGTTTTCAAGAAATTTGCGAAGTATTTGCAGTTTTGAACCCTTAGAAGGTATTAGGAGGGCAGAATCAGGCAAGAGCCCACCAGGGCCTCGTTTTCAAGAAATTTGCGAGTATTTGGAGTTTTGAACCCTTAGAAGGTATTAGGAGGGCAGAATCAGGCAAGAGCCCACCAGGGCCTCGTTTTCAAGAAATTTGCGTAGTATTTGCAGTTTTGAACCCTTAGAAGGTATTAGGAGGGCAGAATCAGGCAAGAGCTCACCAGGGCCTCGTTTTCAAGAAATTTGCGTAGTATTTGCAGTTTTGAACCCTTAGAAGGTATTAGGAGGGCAGAATCAGGCAAGAGCCCACCAGGGCCTCGTTTTCAAGAAATTTGCGAAGTATTTGCAGTTTTGAACCCTTAGAAGGTATTAGGAGGGCAGAATCAGGCAAGAGCTTACCAGGGCCTCGTTTTCAAGAAATTTGCCCAGTATTTGCAGTTTTGAACCCTTAGAAGGTATTAGGAGGGCAGAATCAGGCAAGAGCCCACCAGGGCCTCGTTTTCAAGAAATTTGCGCAGTATTTGCAGTTTTGAACCCTTAGAAGGTATTAGGAGGGCAGAATGCGACAAGAGCTCACCAGGGCCTCGTTTTCAAGAAATTTGCGTAGTATTTGCAGTTTTGAACCCTTAGAAGGTATTAGGAGGGCAGAATCAGGCAAGAGCTTACCAGGGCCTCGTTTTCAAGAAATTTGCCCAGTATTTGCAGTTTTGAACCCTTAGAAGGTATTAGGAGGGCAGAATCAGGCAAGAGCTCACCAGGGCCTCGTTTTCAAGAAATTTGCGAAGTATTTGCAGTTTTGAACCCTTAGAAGGTATTAGGAGGGCAGAATCAGGCAAGAGCTCACCAGGGCCTCGTTTTCAAGAAATTTGCGCAGTATTTGCAGTTTTGAACCCTTAGAAGGCAGAATATTAGGGGCCTCGTTTTCAAGAAATTTGCAGTATTTGCAGTTTTGAACCCTTAGAATGTATTAGGAGGGCAGAATCATGCAAGAGCTCACCAGGGCCTCGTTTTCAAGAAATTTGCCCAGTATTTGCAGTTTTGAACCCTAGAAGGTATTAGGAGGGCAGAATCAACAAGAGCCCACCAGGGCCTCGTTTTCAAGAAATTTGCCCAGTATTTGCAGTTTTGAACCCTTAGAAGGTATTAGGAGGGCAGAATCAGGCAAGAGCCCACCAGGGCCTCGTTTTCAAGAAATTTGCCCAGTATTTGCAGTTTTGAACCCTTAGAAGGTATTAGGAGGGCAGAATCAAGCAAGAGCCCACCAGGGCCTCGTTTTCAAGAAATTTGCCCAGTATTTGCAGTTTTGAACCCTTAGAAGGTATTAGGAGGGCAGAATCAAGCAAGAGCTTACCAGGGCCTCGTTTTCAAGAAATTTGCGTAGTATTTGCAGTTTCGAACCCTTACAAGGTATTTGGAGGGCAGAATCTGACAAAGAGATATGCATAGAGCACGTAAATCTGTTCTCAACCAAAATACCCATTTGGATTGATCAGTTGATCATATTTGTGTGCCTCCTGAAATTCAATAATCTCTCTATTCTGTGAAACACGCACACTCCTTAGAAGAAATTCATATCATGAATGTAAGCCAAATGAATAAAATTGAATTATAAACCCCAGTAAAAGAATTTGCAGCGTTTTTTCACCAATTTTTTTTTTTTTTTTTTTTTCTTTATACATATAGATAGAGCGTTTATTTGTTAATATATCAACTAGTTACAATTGAGGTAATATACAGGCAACTATCTAGATATTTACTTCAAACAAATTCCGCAATATTTATCACTTCACATCAGCATCCAAGGTCCAATGGCTTGATCCTTTTCAGGCGTCGGTTTACTTGGGAGTTGTCGAGAAGCCTAATGGCTTCTGGGTTGGTATGAGCAAGAAGCCTCTTTTCGTAGTTCCTCGCGTATCTTTTAATGACATCGGTGACTCTTTCGATTTCGAGGTCCTTGTGGAGGTCATCATTACGAATGTACCATGGAGCATTCACAATACTCCTTAGTACCTTATTTTGGAATGTTTGAACCATTTTCAAGTTACTCTCAGCTGTACATCCCCATTGCTGAATACCGTAGGTCCAGATAGGCACAAAAACTGTTTTGTATTCACCAATGTTCATGCAGTATTTGTACCAATGAATATTGTCGTTATAAATAAAAGGGTTTATTTTCTCTCTCCATTACATGGTAGCGAGCTAAACGTTCTAAAACGGACCCTAATTGTCCCAGCAGTAAAATACCAGAATAAAATCCGCATCTTAAACCAGAAAACCCAGACAAAATAAACTGCCTTGAAATAGACCTGATAACCTGAACCTCAATACGTGAAAATCAAACGTGAAATCCTTGTTACGCGCATAACTCCAAGAGTTCTTGAAAAATTTCGATGAAATTTTCAGGGATTGTTCGGTTTGACGTGTAGATGGTCCCCTATGAGTTTCATGACCCCCGGATCAATAGTAGCCTCTGCGCAAGCGCAAACGTGAAATCCTTGTTACGCGCATAACTCCGAGAGTTCTTGACCAAATTCGATGAAATTTTCAGGGATTGTTCGGTTTGATGTGTAGATGGTCCTCTATAAGTTTCATGACCCCCGGATCAATAGTAGCCTCTGCGCATGCGCAAACGTGAAATCCTTGTTACGCGCATAACTCCGGGAGTTCTTGACCGATTTCGATGAAATTTTTAGGGATTGTTCGCACTTATTAGGTATATTTTATAGTTAGTTCAATAGTTAAACATGCCTACCTTTATTTTCTCAAGTTATGCTCCTGCATAACAATAAATTTACCCTAATTCAATATTTACTTCGCCTAATTGAATGATGTTCTTTAGTCAATAGTAATTTTCAGTAATCTATACAGTCATGTTATGGATACGAGGAAGCTATGTGCCACACCCACTTGGCAGACGTTTTTTTAAATTATTTTATTATCATTATTAATGTGAGTCGGGGTCCGCCCCGTTTGGTTTCAGAAGGTCTCTCGTCTTCCCCACGCTACGGGAAGAAGCGTTGATGGCTGGGAACCTGATCATGAACTAAATTTTTTTTAAGAAAACCACGAAGACGACCACATCGAAACATTCAAAATTTGATTCACGCCACCACCGAACGCCACAAGCGACCACAGCTCTTCAACAAAACGGGATAATAACATATTTCATTTAAATTTCGATTAATTAAGTTAAACTACGGTATATCAATGTAATTCAGTAAGTACGATACATTGAACTTTCCACGTACCTGTAATGTTAAGTGGAAATCACGCTCTTGTTGAGCGTTGTGGAATGAATGAATAACAAATGTGTTTTTATTGTGAAGGGGTACAGTTTTCTATAAAATAACATTCCATTTTAACGGTAATATTGTGTCATTTGTGTTGGATTTTGGTGAGAGTATGAATAGTGTAAATTAGGGGTCTTTTCCCGCCTTTGGGAAAGAAGTAAGCCATGTGACCAGCTCATTGAGTGATGACATCAATTGAATCAAGAATTTTGCCAGACAAATGATAACAATTTTCGGTTCAACGTATGTTTCCGAACAAACCTTTTCAGAAGTGACACATGTAAAATCCAAATATCGAGCGAATACTTTTAGAAGAACACTTAAAAAATGTACCGATGATTGGAACGACAAACATTGATCCTAAGTGGAAAGAAATTGTAAAGGTGTGGTTTCCCTGACGCGTCTGCGGCGCGCAATTTCTGCATGTACCTACACAGCTGCAAACCGAGCGATGACGGTTTTGTGCGCATTCTAGCGGGATTTCGTCCAACCATCAATCTTCTATCCGCTCTCTTTGGAGCTTGAATTTGAATGGAGAAAGAGAAAATGACTCGGACCACTAGGAGGACATTGTCACACAGAGTTTTGTAGCGAATTGATTTAGAAAAACGATACTATTCACAAGGAAATGACTAAACATCAATTCGGAATAATAGTTCACGAATCGGAATGTACAACAATCACTTCACAACGGGGAAGGCGGGTGGACGAAATCCCTCTAGAGGGCATCCAGAACCGTCATCACCCTCTTCGCCAGAGAATCTCCTACAGTGCGTGAATTTCATTGTACAAACACAAGTGAGGAAATACGTACTTAAAAATGAAAAATGCTATCAGCAATGCCGACAAAATGCAGACAGAAAAATGTGATTCACGAGTAGCTCAATTCTGTAATTCACGAAAAACAAGCGCGCCTCATTGGGACCCTCTAGCGATGGGGCAACGTCACCTTCCTCTGTCTGATTTTCTAAATTTTCCATTCCTGAAAATTCAACTGTTAATATTCCTTATTGAACAACGAAAAAGTAATTATGGAATTTAAAAAAAAATACAATCACCAAAACTGATGTTTTGTACCTATATCGGGCCTTATTTTGAATTTGTCAAAATCGTCTATGAGCGCTTAAAAACACCGTTTTCAAGTGTCTAATTTTCAAAAATATCCGGATCCCCGTTCAGCTGTAGATGAATGGTGTTTTAGAAAATAAAATAATGTGGATGTGAATGTAAATATGGAAGGAATATGCTCTACTGCAATTTGAACGGTTTTTTCTCTGATTTCTGACGTTTTAAATTTGTTGGAATATTTGAAACTACTCATTTCCAATGACTTAAATGTTAGCCACAAATAGCTCGCCTTATCTAACTATGCGGTTGTGCGGGTTTGGCCCACCTATATCGGATCGTAACCTTCCGTTCTTATTACCTTGTTCTTTTCGTCTTTGATGTGAATAAACCGTGAAAATTCGTTCATTTATTTAAATTCCAACTGGTTATGGGCCCAGCACTCTTCCACTTGACAAAATGAGTTCCTTGCAAACTATAATCAAATATGGAAAGATATGCTGAAATTTGGCCAAATTCACAATTCAATACTCACCAATTCCAATTTTGTAACTATTTGTACAAAAATCATTTTCAAGGTGGTTCGTAGAAAGCTGTACCCCGCGGTGGTTGATTGTGAACAAATTTAAAAGAATAAAAATAAAAATAAAACCAGAACACTTCTACTGCGTAAGCAGGCACGAAAAATTTAGGTCCAATGATTGTTTACGGTGAAAAACTCCCTTTAAAAGTTTTTCTATTTCAAATAGTTAGAAAAATCCACACGTAACGCTATACATTAGCTGGTTTTGGTTTTTGAGATTGTGATTTTCGAAAAAAAAAACCCCAATTGGGGTTTTTTTTTTGGATAGGAGCTCAAATTGTCAATTTGCTCCGATTTCAATAAAATTTGAAATGATTAACGTAAATTTTTATTAATCAATTGCATTGTCAAGAGTTCATAAGTTTTTATATAACTCTCGAGCTCATTTTGAGCTGAAATTGAAACAATAAACATTGACCATTGTTTTAGGAATCATCGTATACTTGATTTTTCCTATAAAAATCCTACAACAATCTCTCAAATAAATGCGCCAGCTAATACAAAAAAATAAAAACACCTTGTTTCATTTTTTTTTTTTTTTTAACTTAAAAATTCAATACGAAATATTTAAAAACCCGATTTTTCTACAATTGCCAAAAAAAAAAAACTAATATACTTTTAAAATGAATATGAAAGACAAATATTATTTACAAATCCGTGTACTTAACGACGATTATATATATTGAAAAATTGTTAAAAATTAAAAAAAAATAATAAAAACAGCTAACTGGACCAAAACTTGTAACCAAAAACCGGGCCAAGATGAATGTGGAAACGACGAATAATTTATTACAAGCTTGCTTGTGAATTTTACATTTTAAACATTAAAAAAAAAAACAAATTTAACGCGATATTTACCAAAGAAGTCGCGTTTTTAAAAATTAACTTTTAAAACAAAAAAAAAATTTTGCTGGACCAAAAAAGAAAAAAAAAGTGTGTTTTTTCGAAGAGTTTTTCGAGGTGAAAACGAAAAAATTATTATTGTGACTTTGATATGTTATATCTTATTTATAAAAATATGAATATGATAGTAATAAATTAATATTGCGTAATTTTAAGCTCGAATATGGGTTCAAATTGATTTTATCAGGGTTTTGTTTTTGATGAAATTTGAAATACGATTTGGAATTCGCGATGATTTTGAACAAAAATGGGTCCTTGGATGGAGTTGTTTTCTAAAAAGAAAAAAAAATTTATTTTAACTGGAAATTAAATTTTGAATCCAGCGATAAAAACTGCGCCAGACAAAAATTTGGGTAGTGGAAAATTAATAATTATCAAAACCCTCAATAATTGTTAAATTCTTTTAAAAAAAAAAAAACCACTTTTACGTTTCACATTCTCAAATAAGAAATCAATTTCGCTATTTTTTAAAACATTTTAATGACGAAATTAAAGTACCTAATACAAAAAAAAAAAAGTTAAAAATTCGAAGTCTCAATGAATGTTTTGCTCAAATTTTAACTCGGAATCCCAATTTCCAATAAAATTGGGTTGATTAATTGTGGAATAATTAAAAGTTGTATTAAAAGGGCTTGAAAATCAAAATTATTTTGAAGTAGAATTTTTTTTAGGTATTGAAAAAGGTGTTTTTTAAGTTTAAAAATGAGGAATTATGAGATTTAAGTGGATAATGTGTATTTTTGGTTAATTTTATGGGGAAAAATTTGGAATTTTTGTGAATTTTGTAAAGGGTTATCGTACGATGGTCAGTTTTTAGAATTTCACAATTATTTTATTGGTGGAAAATCACATTTTTGCAGGTCTAGAATGTTGGAGGAGATCTGGAAGGTCTAACGGGAGGATTTTGCCGAATTTTGAACTGAACTAAGATCAATCCTAGTTTAAACTCCGTTTGAAAAAACCCTGAAAATGGCTTTTCGGTTTTAGGAAAAGCTGTTCGATCGAAAGTTAGACAATTTCCAAGGGTTTTGGTGTTGTAAAGGATGAATTTATTTCTCGATGAATGTTAAACTGAACTAAGATCAATCCTAGTTTAAACTCCGTTTAAAAAAAACCGTGAAAATGGCTTTTCGGTTTTAGGAAAAGCTGTTCGATCGAAAATTAGACAATCTCCAAGGGTTTTGGTGTTGTAAAGGCAAAATTAATTTCTCGATGAGTGTTCAACTGAACTAAGATCAATCCCAGTTTAAACTCCGTTTGAAACAACGGTGAAAATTGAGGAAAAGCTGTTTAATCAAAAGTTGCCCAATTTTCTTGGGCCGTGGTGATGTCACTCAGCCCCGGAAAATTGGCCAAACTGGTTTCACAATAATTTTCACTTTTCAAATTTGAGATTTTTACTGTTTAACTGACCTTTGAACAGTGTTTAGGATTTTGCTCTTATTTGTGGAAATTCACATTTTTGCAAATTTAGAATGTTGGAGAAGATATGGAAGGTCTAACTGGAGGATTTTGGCGAATGTTAACTGAACTAAGATCAATCCTAGTTTAAACTCCGTTTGAAATAACCGTGAAAATGACTTGCCAGTTTTAGGATAACGGAAATTGGCCAATTTTTGACTTTCTAAATTGAAAATTGTCCACTTTTTAACTGATTTTGTACAGTTTTTCAAAATTTCCCTCCAAAACATATGACATAACGGTGAAAATGGCTTTTCAGTTTTAGGAAATGCTTCTCAATCGAAATTTGGACGATTTCCCGGTGTTGTGGCGATGCCCTTAGCCCCGGAAAATTGCCCAAACTGGTTTTACAATAATTTTCACTTTCCCAATTTGAAATTTCCACTTTTCCAACTGACCGTTGTACAATGACGCCTTCATTGATCACCATATGAAACCAGTGTACTATCAAATTAATCGCTAATTATTTCAATACTGGTAAACTCACTTCGTTGGAGTTATATTTTCACAGATTCTACCCAAATTGTTGAATTTCCTTTTCTATTTTTTATTTTTTTTATTTTTTTTTTTTTAATTTTTTAAAATGTTTAAACCAACCAATCTGTACATATATAATTGAGTATTCGAATTGAAATCACCTACTTTATAAATTAAGGAAGAAAAACAAATATAATAATATTTGAACAACGAAGAGTAGCTTATATTTAGAATTTTTGTGATTTTAACGTCTACAAAAAGACAAAAAAAAAAAAAAAAAAAATTGACTTCGTTTCGAATGACCATTTTAGCGATAATAAAAAAAAGAAATTAATTGAAAACCAATCCAAGAATAATGACGTCATTTTGGTTGATTGGAAATACCATTTTTTTTCAGTGACTGTGACAGTGTGTGACACCTCTGATTATTGTCATTTTAACTTGGTTTTTCTTTTAAATTTAAAAATTGATTTTTACAATAATATTTAAGTGGATAGATCAATTTTCAGATCGCGTATGTATTTACGTTTAATTTATACATGATTTTGTGCTCAAAAAATTCGTTAAAAACTGAGGATTATCAAAATTAACTTAGCAGAACGATTTAAAAACGATTTAATTGGACGAATTTGGGAATCGTGAATTAATAGTAAAAACTCCATTAACTGGGGTCCGAATTAACGAAGATGCTCCTATATAGGGGGTTGCTGAGGCCGTTCAAATGGATATTGGACATGGGTTAGAGCTACTGTGAGAAGCAGAATTGTGCAGAATTGTGGTATTTTTTCAGTGCAAATACAGCTCAAAACTTGAATCATCGAAGAACGGCTTACAATTGATTTTAAAATGACTTGAAGACAAGGTCTATGTGTGGCAGGATCTACGATTCAGGCGATATTCATCAGGGATTGCTTGGAAATATCTAAAAACGGACTTCTTTGACGGTCAATGCCCTTTTTCAGCAAGATATTTTGTAAGGCGAAGAAATAACAGGTGTTATTTTTCTTCTAAAATTGGTAGAGTGGTCCAGGCAATGGACCAGCTTCTGGGTTATGGAATAGTTCTAAATGAGCCACAGAAATCACTGTTACGAGAGTCAGTTCTTTGCAATGAAAACCAGTTTAGGTACAGTTGAAGAACGTTTGTACAAAAGCGTGACAAAGAGAGTCTGACTGATTGATATTTGGTTCATTCAATCCTAATGACATCATATGATGTCAAGGCAGAGTTTCTAGCAGGTTGATGGCATCGTACACTGCCCTGGTTAACAACTCAACTCTCCTTCACTCTCTTCAAAACCGCAGGATTTGGCCGGATCAGGAAAATATCAATGATGGACCGCTAAAAAAGAAAAATAAGCCAATAAAGTGAAATTTGGAAGCAAAAGTTCCTTGGCTGTGCGCCAATTTGTTGAATTTTGAGTGTTTTAATGCTCTTGAATGGCTTTAGGACCAGCTTGGAAGAACTTGCTGAATCCATAGAAGGGACAGAAGGGATTCTTGCCTGACTGATTAATCCCATGCAACGATGACAACATCATATGAAGTCGAAGCAGAGTTCCTATCAGCTCAATGGCATCATACAATGCCCAGGTTAAAACTCAATTCTCCTTCACTCTCTTCAAAACTGTATGATTTGGCCAGATTAGGAAAATAGCAATGATACCACCATTAGAAGAGAAGAATGAGAGAATAAAGTGGACTTTGGTAACAAAGAGTTAGTTAGTTTTGAGCCAAGTTGCGTCAACAACGAACAGCAGAAGGGATTCTTGTCTGACAGATTGTTCTTTAATCCATGCAACCAGGATGACATCATATGATGTCAAGGCAGAGTTACCAGGTGCTTGATGGCAAGATCCAGGATAACAGGAATGGAAGTTGAGTGTTTCAATGTTCTTGAATGGCATTAGGAGCAGTGTGGACGAACTTGTTGAATCCATAGAAGGCACAGAAGGGATTTTTGCCTGACTGACTAATCCCATGCAACTATGATGACAACATCATATGATGTCAAGGCAGAGTTTCTATCAGCTCAATGGCATCATACAATGCCCAGGTTAAAACTCAATTCCCCTTCACTCTCTTCAAAACTGTATGATTTGGCCAGATTAGGAAAATAGCAATGATACCACCATTAGAAGAGAAGAATGAGAGAATGAAGTGGACTTTGGTAACAAGGAGTTAGTTAATTTCGAGCCAAGTTACCGAGTTTTGACAACAACAAACAGCAGAAGGTATTCTTGTCTGAATGATTGTTCTTTAATCCATGCAACCAGGATGACATCATTTGATGTCAAGGCAGAGTTTCTAGGTGCTTGATGGCAAGATTCAGGATAACAGGAATGGAAGTTGAGTGTTTCAATGTTCTTGAATGGCATTAGGAGCAGTGTGGACGAACTTGTTGAATCCATAGAAGGCACAGAAGGGATTTTTGCCTGACTGACTAATCCCATGCAACGATGACAACATCATATGAAGTCGAAGCAGAGTTCCTATCAGCTCAATGGCATCATACAATGCCCAGGTTAAAACTCAATTCTCCTTCACTCTCTTCAAAACTGTATGATTTGGCCAGATTAGGAAAATAGCAATGATACCACCATTAGAAGAGAAGAATGAGAGAATAAAGTGGACTTTGGTAACAAAGAGTTAGTTAGTTTTGAGCCAAGTTGCGTCAACAACGAACAGCAGAAGGGATTCTTGTCTGACAGATTGTTCTTTAATCCATGCAACCAGGATGACATCATATGATGTCAAGGCAGAGTTACCAGGTGCTTGATGGTATCTTACAATTATGTACAAGGCCCTTTTCGAAACTGTAGCCCTGTATGCATGTCCAACCTGGGCTTGACAAGCGAAGACGAAGTAGAGGTGGGTGACCTTGTCTCAAAGAACGGAGTGAACTGGTGAACTTCGGAGCGACCCGCAGGTCGCATTCATTCAAGGAGTGAACAAGTGAACTTCCCCCATTGACCTTGTCTTTGGACTGAGTGACCTGCGGGGAATCTACTCCCTCAGGTGACCTGGGTTTACACACCTCTAAGACAAACCACTGGACTCCCCTTACTGGATAGCAGCGCATCGATTTAATAATAATAACAAATGCATACCGCACCACATCAACAGATGCTCCACAAGCACTTGCCGGAATAATGCTGATAGATGTAAGAGCACGGCGTCAGTCAGCTAATTGGATGTTGAGTCATGAAAGATCCAGCTCTAACGAGGTTAAGGAGTGGGCATTGAACGAATGGCAGCTATGGTGTCCATTAAGGACGACACACCTCCAAGATATGGCCAGACATAAAAGAAAGAATGAAGCAGAAAAATGATCATAAATCAGACAAAAATGAAGCAGTCATGTGATCGATTACAGTCAACAAATCTGTTACTAGAGAGTTGAACTGTTTAGTTCCAAAAATTGCTAGTAGAGTGCATTGGCTTCGATCATTAATTGCTCATTCACGTACAAGATATCAGACACGTATAAGCATTGACCGCGACCACGCCCAATTTGCCACTGGTCATGGGGATTTTGCGGAAAAGTCGTGCTTCTTCTGCAGAAAACCAACAAGCCAGTGCAACAACTGTGAAACATCAGAAGATGTGGAACATGAGTTCCTGCATTGTACACATCACAACAGCCAGCAAGACAAATGGTACCTACAACGCCTTAGGATGACCCAGCATGCCCGTATTGCAAGGAAGATGATGATTATGTGTTCCATACTTTCTTCAAATGTGAATACTGGGCTGCCAACAGATGTTGGCTTCAGTTGACACTGGAGCTATCACGTCAGGACATGACACCGGAACGTATTTTAAGTAAAATGCTCGAGCGTGATCAGAACTGGCCGCCTTGGCATCCTTTTCTGAAAAGATCCTGAAAACGAATGCTGTGAAGGAACGGGAGAGGCAAAGCAGGGAGAACATGGACAGAGGAGTAACGAATCCCTCCCTAGAACCAGCCTTGAAGTAATGTGTCAAACAGTACCAGGATGTGTTTCGTCTTGGAAAATGGAAAGTGAGGTTTTAGTGGGTTTGAATCCCACATAACCCAAAGTGCGGTCCCTTTTGGGTATCTTAAGAGATCCGATTTCCACCTAAGGATCTCAAAGATTTCCTCACCTGCCACCGAAAAAAATAACAAAAAAGTGCCTTTGGACGAAGCGAACGGAAAATCACCATTTGGCAAGATGCATTCAGCTAGCAGGCAAAATTTAATGCACTTTAACCATTTGTCTATTTTTCTTTAATTTACAGTAATAAATTTCAATCATTAAATACACTCCATTATCTGGAATTTGGGGGATTTATGGCCATACGGCCCTTGTTAATGGAGCTTTTACTGCTTTATTCTACCATTCGATATCCTAATTAATCGAAAAAAATTTTAATTTGATATAATATATCAATTTATATCAATATAAATTGTTTATATCAATATAATATATTATATATTGATATAATATATCAATAGAATATATTCTAGTTTAAAGCGTGTATTCCAATCACAACCCACCGTTAAATTTAATATTTTTTTACACATAAGAAAAGGACCCATTCTATAAATTTTACGTTTATAATACACACAAACTTTTCCTACACTTAAAACGACATTAAAATGGTTTTTAAACCGTCATTTCGAGAATTGACAAATTTTGCGTTTGAGTTGACCGTTATTTTCTACCCAACTCGCGGTTAAAATGAAAAGTACTTGTCTACCCCCCTTCCCCTTTTTAATATTGAAACTTCATTAACTAGGCGTATTTATTGAAATAAACAAAAAATCAAAAATTTTTCAACTAAAACCTAAAAAAAAAGACACAAAAAAAATTTAAAAAACTAATTTAACACAAAAAAATGTATAGATGATTTTTATTTATAAAAAAAAAACAAATATTATATTTATAGAACTGTCGTTTTATTGAATAATTTTTTTAAGAAAACTATATTTAAAAAATATTTAAACTTTAAGGTTTTTAAACGACGAGGACGACGGGCTCGGGTGGAGCTGTTTGAAATTTGGAGAAAAATTGTCAAAATCTGCCGTCAATTTGATGTTTTTTTTTGTCGAAATTATTTTTGTCTGGGAATTTAAAAAAATAATAATAATAAATGAAAAAAGTTATTGATTTAATTCCCCGTTTTGACGGAGATTTTTCACGAATTTCAACGCGTTTCGAGGCGTCGAAAATGTTTTTTGAAATTTTCGAAATCGAAAAAAGAAACACCGTCCCGAGCTTGAGTCTGTCGGTTATAAAAATTGAAATAAAAAAAATAAAAACTAACTGTGTGTTAGAGAGAAAAAAAATACCATTTATAAACAAACAAAAATAATAATAAAAATTGTGCTTTTGATGTTGTAATTATAAAAAATTTTCAAAAAAAACTAAATTAAAAAAAAAATAAATGAAATATAAATAAAAATAAAAGTTTTTTCCTAAAAAAAGACAACAACAAATTGTGAAAATAAACAATTTTTTCTATTGAAAAAACACTGAAATATTAATAGGTGATACGTAGACGATATAATAGTAAGGCAAAATACTCGGAAAAAGGGCGTCAAAATTTTTGATATGAACGGAGGAAAAATAGCGGATTTCGTTTTTATTTTAATTTGAATTAAATTTGCAATTAATTTTATCTGTATATCGATAATTATTTTAAGAATAAGAGGCAATTGGTACGGATGCGTTGTATTTTTCATTTACAAACGATTAAATGCTTCTTCACTCAAAAAAAGGTGCTCAAATTTTCGGTAAAACGTCACGAAAAATTCGCTCATACGAGAAAATGAAATGCTACGTGACATTCGTTGATTTCCTTGTAAAAATTGCTCATTTTCCTGATCTTTCGAGTTCGTAATGCGGTACAATAATGAAAATTTGATTTAATACTTCGTTTTTTTTTTTCAAGAGTTGAAAATTGGTTTTTAAAGTCCGGGAGAAATGGAAAAATTGATTTTTAAGGAGTTGAAACAGCGTTTTTTTCGTGCGGGGAACGTGGAGACGGTTTTTGGGAAGGTGATTCTGGTAATGTTCTAATTTTTGATTGGTGTAAAAGGCTAAAAGCCGAAATATAAAAATTGGTGTTGTTATGTGGATGATTGTTGGTAAAATGTACATTTTTATGTGTGCTCTTGTAGAGCGACTTTTTTATATTGAATAATGTAAACACATACCTTCAACCTTCAAAACATTCTTGATGGTGGTGTCTGGAGTTCTTGCAGCTTTTTTTGCAGTGCTAGATCCTGGTTCAGAGATGCTGTATGATTGATAACCAGAAAGTCCGTTCCGATAGCTGCATCAATCTGTACTGGTTTGCTGTGGCATCTTCTTTAAAACCTTCAACCCTCAAAGCATTCTTGTACGTGATGTTGGAGTCAGGAGTCCTTGCAGCTTTAATCGCAGTGCTGGATCCTGGTTCAGAGATGCTGTATGATTGATAACCAGAAAGTCATTCTTGGACGTGATGTTGGAGTCAGGAGTCCTTGCACGTGATGGTGGTGTCTGGAGTTCTTGCAGCTTTAATCGCAGTGCTAGATAGCTGCATCAATCTGTATCTTGTACTGGTTTGCTGTGGCATCTTCTTTAAAACCTTCAACCCTCAAAGCATTCTTGGACGTGATGTTGGAGTCAGGAGTCCTTGCAGCTTTATCTGCAGTGCTAGATCCTGGTTCAGAGATGCTCTATGATGGATAACCAGAAAGTCCAATCCAATAGTTGCATCATTCTGTACTTGGTTTGCTGTGGCATCTTCTTTAAAACCTTCAACCCCCAAAGCATTCTTGGACGTGATGTTGGAGTCAGGAGTCCTTGCAGCTTTATCTGCAGTGCTAGATCCTGGTTCAGAGATGCTGTATGATTGATAACCAGAAAGTCCGTTCCAATAGTTGCATCATTCTGTACTTGGTTTGCTGTGGCATCTTCTTTAAAACCTTCAACCCCAAAGCATTCTTGAACGTGATGTTGGAGTCAGGAGTCCTTGCAGCTTTATCTGCAGTGCTGGATCCTGGTTCAGAGATGCTGTATGATTGATAACCAGAAAGTCCAATCCAATAGTTGCATCATTCTGTACTTGGTTTGCTGTGGCATCTTCTTTAAAACCTTCAACCCCCAAAGCATTCTTGGACGTGATGTTGGAGTCAGGAGTCCTTGCAGCTTTATCTGCAGTGCTAGATCCTGGTTCAGAGATGCTCTATGATTGATAACCAGAAAGTCCAATCCAATAGTTGCATCATTCTGTACTTGGTTTGCTGTGGCATCTTCTTTAAAACTTTCAACCCTCGAAGCATTCTTGTACGTGATGTTGGTGTCAGGAGTCCTTGCAGCGTAAATTGCAGTGCTAGATCCTGGTTCAGAGATGCTCTATGATTGATAACCAGAAAGTCCGTTCCGATAGCTGCATCAATCTGTACTGGTTTGCTGTGGCATCTTCTTTAAAACTTTCAACCCTCAAAGCATTCTTGTACGTGATGTTGGAGTCAGGAGTCCTTGCAGCTTAAATCGCAGTGCTGGATCCTGGTTCAGAGATGCTCTATGATGGATAACCAGAAAGTCCAATCCAATAGTTGCATCATTCTGTACTTGGTTTGCTGTGGCATCTTCTTTAAAACCTTCAACCCTCAAAGTATTCTTGAACGTGATGTTGGAGTCAGGATTCCTTGCAGCTTTATCTACAGTGCTAGATCCTGGTTCAGAGATGCTCGATGATTGATAACCAGAAAGTCCAATCCAATAGTTGCATCATTCTGTACTTGGTTTGCTGTGGCATCTTCTTTAAAACCTTCAACCCCCAAAGCATTCTTGGACGTGATGTTGGAGTCAGGAGTCCTTGCAGCTTTATCTGCAGTGCTAGATCCTGGTTCAGAGATGCTGTATGATTGATAACCAGAAAGTCCGTTCCGATAGCTGCATCAATCTGTACTTGGTTTGTTGTGGCATCTTCTTTAAAACCTTCAACCCCCAAAGCATTCTTGCAGCTTTAATCGCAGTGCTAGATCCTGGTTCAGAGATGCTGTATGATTGATAACCAGAAAGTTTGGTTGGCTGGATTTTGATGTTCTTCGCACTCCTTACAGATCAGCTGGATCGGTTAGTACTGTCAAAATTAGAGGAGATGTTGGTTTTTCTGACTATTGGCACAAGAGAGAACAATGGATGTTGAACACTATGTATAAAATTAGGTTTAATACATTCATTTATTCATTAATACAACTCATAACAATACCCGATGTACTAAATTGATATAAAACTTCGATGAACCTTCGCAAAATACCGTCGCTTAGGTTTTAATGATAAATACGATTAAATTCCGCCCCAAATTAAGCGTCAACTGTATTTTTTAAATATTTATTTCGCTCTTATCGGTTAACGCCCTAACTAGTCCAAAATACCGATAATTAAATGTCCTTTTGAAATTACCAACGTAAAACCACCAAATAAACGGACCAATTCTACTTGATAAACCCCATAACCACTTTTAATGTATTTTTTTGACAAACCGATGAAAAGAATTGACCATTGTGATGAAATCTCATATTTCATATTTGAAAGGGTATTTTGACATTTTAAAGGAAAATACGCGAAAATTCGCACTTTCCCCGAACGCTGACGATTTTCGACGTCTGAAAAATTAAGAAAAAAAAATCACTTTTTCCAATAGTTTTCCTCCCGGAAAATTCCGCTATTTTCGTACCTTCTTAAAGACGCCCTTCATTCGATTTAAAGATTTAAAAGAAAACCTTTTTTTAAAAAAAATATACCAATATAAAAAAAAATAATCTATCGATATAAAAAAAAATGTGAACACTTTTAAAAATACGTAGAATTTAAATAAATTACAGTTAATCGTACAAGATAAATGTTTTCTTTACAAGTAGTGGCTCGTAAAAACAATTTATTAAATTTAAAATAAATAATGGGATTTTAAACTTTTAAATGTTAAACGCAGAATTTAAAAAAAAAGTAGGATTTGATTTTTTAACAAAAACCTCTCGTTAAATTTTGTGAATAAATGAGTGTTGTTTTTTATTTTTGACGGTTGAAATTGAAGAAATTAAAGTGGCGCATGAAATGGTGTATTATCGGATGAACGTGCGGAGTATTTGAGTAATTTGGGCTTTAAGGAGTAACAATGGAATATAATTTAGAATTTGCACAATTTTTGAGGTGATTTTCTCTATTAGGCAATTAATTTTACTTTCAGATCTACATTCGACAATTAAATACCTTCAATTAACTTTATTGAAAAAGATTGATAGAAATTATTGAACAATCGAAACCACTTTGACGTTAGTTCGTCAGATAGTTGAAGTTGGCAATAATTGTTAAAATATCATAAAAACTATAAAATTGATTGATTGCGAGTGTGTTGTGGATTATTAAACCATTACGACTTCATTTTTTCCAGCCAACTCTGGAACAGGATTTTTGTTTAAATGTACGAACTATCATTTTTATCGAGATGTTGAATCTGAATCGTTCTTATATGTGCGTGGCTTCTTGTAAGAAAAAAAAAACCACAAAATGATTTGATTTAGGACGAGATGTGGGAATGCTATTTTATTGATGTCCAGAAATCGTTGTTTAACTCCATTTTACAGTATCAATTTCGGAAGGGGCTAATAAAACCGTTTTAAATTATTAATAGAAAGAAAGTGTGTTTACATATTAAATAACCAATATGCCTCAACATTTAAATTCGACAATTGAATTTCTAAATATTCAATAATTGATAGAATAACTTAAACAATCGAAATAACTGTAGTTCAGAGGGTCTTTATTTAAACTATCACTTCTTATTTCGAATTGTCAAAAATGCCACTGACAACTGCGCCCTACTTGAAAATTAACTAATTTTACCGTCAAAGATAAAAAACAACATTTTAATAAGAGCAAAATAAAACGAAGAAATTCAAATTAGAAACTACGGATAAACTTAAAAAAAACAAGGAACATGTTTTTGGGTATGATTTTCGGATTTGTGGTTATTTTTGTGTGTTATTTGTGCGTTCTAGGCGAATTATGAGAAGTAAAAATGGAGTAAGATAGAAAACTTGTCGATATTTCCGTGAAAATAATGAATTAAACAGTTGAATGGTCTTATATAGGCCCATTCGAAAGGAGATTGAATCCTATTGGCTCGGGGAAGTGAAAGGGAACGGGAAGGATCAACCAATCCCACTCAAGGCTGACAAAGTGAAAGGGGGGGGGGGGACGAACAGTAACATTATAAAAAGGGGAGCCAAACTTATTGCAAAAATGGACCCACCAACGGTGAAATATTTTGACGAATAACCTCTACCTGTTTGTGATCCCCTTTCACTTTGTAATCCTTAACTGGGATTGGTTGGTCCTCCCCGTTCCCTTTCACTTCCTCGAGCCAATAGGAAGTGTTTCACTAATTTTACTCCGTTTTTCCGACAAATGATCATTGAAAATAAGGATTTGTTTATGAAATGATAAAGTGAAGTGTTTATAAGTTAAAATATAGTAATTTACAACATCTTAAGGCTACTTTACTTAATTTAATTCCATTTTAGGAGAGGTAAACAGAGAGAAGTGTTAATTCAAAAACATGTTCCATGATTTAAAAATAATGATAATAATAATAAACCAAAAAAAAAAACCTTTCTTAATAGTAGCACTCCAAGTTCTTTCACGTTTTTTCATATCTAAAAAAAAAAAAAATAGTTTTTAAAAGAAAAAAAAAAATCAAAAACCCAAAAAAACAAACAAAAAATCTTATAAAAAATCAATAAAAATTTTACCTAAAAATAGGAATTTTTTTTTTTTTTTTTTTTAAAGAGAAACCGCGAAAATACAGTCGAATCACGTTAATTGTCAAAAACAATGTTTGCAGTTTTTTAATTGAATTTGGATGGTTTTCAAATTACGATGATGATGGTGATTTTTATTGTGTTGATTGTTGAGATTGTTTGTTAATTGTTGATTCTTCGTTGAGATGTTCAATTAGTTAAGGTGGATTGTTGTTAATTTGAGAGTGGGATTGGTTGAAATGCGTTTCATACGATTTTGTTGGTTTACGATATTGGTTTAAAATTGAATTTAATACGAGCTAAATCATTCGCAACGAATTGATTGGACGAAACACTTTTAATAATATTCATCATTCACCATTTTGACACAAACTACAACCGCCGAATCCCACTCGTCGAATTAAATTCTGTTTAAATCGTTATTCGTTACGTTAAAATTTGTTTTTTTTTCTCGTTTTCAAAATATTTGACTGTTTCAACTTTAATGCGTTCATGTTAATTAATTGGTTATTAAACAATTTTATTTATTTATTTTGACTGTGTGTTGTCTATTTGATGATTCGTCAATATTTACAATGAATGGTGTAATTCGCAGAGGCGGTTTTGATGTTATTTCAAGTGATTTGACTATTTTTTTTCCGACGCTGTTTCTACAAAATGAAAGAGGAAAAAAAATGGTTTTTGAAAATAAAATATGAGAACTTAATTTGTTTGAATTATTTCTTGCCCGATTTTATCTCTGAAAATGGCTATGAATATCCGTAATTCACGTAACATACTAAAATATGAGAATTGTGAGGGGAATATGATTTATAAGAGAACGAAATGCTTTAATAGTTCAAGATATTGAATTATTGAATGTTTCAAAACACGATTTATCAGATTCACAGTTTCGTGATTATGTTCAACGTTGTTCGGAGGTATTGGAATTTATTTTGAGTTCAGAATGATCCATTTTGGGTTTTATGGCAGTTTCATTTCAATTGGCTTCAATTCGCAACGCGAATTTTCACTCCACATTTTGATAGGTACAATTCGCCTGAATGCTTTGTGTATGATAACGAAATTCAACACTTACGCACCAATCATGAAAAAGAAGAGTTTGTAGGAGAAATCAGACGATCGCGAGTGCTTTTTGAGTAGATCTCGATAATAAACTAAACTACAAACACTTATTACGTAGCAAGAGGAGCATAATCATGTAAAAACATTAAGGAATTAGCTACTGGAGTAGCAAGACGGTTTAATATGAACTGGTGTTCTGTTGAAAATGAGTTTGTGCAGATTATATCACAAAGCTTCAACATCTGATACGAATTTCTGGTGTTTTATATATGAAGATAAATATTCGAATATAAGACAAAGCGAGTCTGCATTTTCTGGAATGAAGATAATTAAGTCAAAATATCGCAATCGACTAACTGACAATCATAATATGATTATGCCATCATGCTTGCGATTAGCAGTCAGTGGTTACGCACCATCTTATGAAAAGTATGCTGAGGACACGCTTCAACATCCAAAGTCACTCCTTAATTACGTTTAACACCATATGTAACTCTTTTGTTTTGTAACAACGAATAAATTCGCAATTTTGAATAACTAGGAGTTTTTTCATTGATAGTGTAGAGAAGAACTTGAGTAAACCTAACCCAAACTTTGACTTAAATAATGTAAATTGTGGGTAAAGCTAATATCTGTATATGCTACGGTACACCCTACCTAGGTAGCAGCATCACACATACTTGCAGCCTCTCAATTGTGGTGGAACGTCCAATCACGTGGTTTCTGAGTGAAAAGAGATACAATTCTATTGGCCGAAAAGTAGTAGGGAAAACCAGGTATAGGTAATAAAGAAAACTTGAGAAAGTTGGAAAAACGCTGCAAATTCTTTCACGGGGGTTTATAATTCAATTGGCTTGTTCATGATTTGAATTTCTACTAAGCTTTGGATTTATTGAATTTCAGGAGGCACACAAATATGATCTGACTCTAAATAGGTATTTGGATTGAGTGTGCGTCAATAATCACATGATAGATTCAAATCATGATTGAATAATTGAAAGAATTTGCAGGAGGCACACAAATATGATAGTAAGTAACTGATCAATCCAAATAGGTATTTTGGTTGAGAACAGATTTACGTGCTCTATGCATATCTCCTGAAATTCAATAATCACTCTATCACCTGTAAAACACGCACACTCCGAAGCTTAGTAAGATTCAAATCATGAACGCAAGCCAATGGAATAATAAACCCCAGTGAAAGAATACTTATTTACCCCAGTAATAATATTGAATAATATTTACCTATTTATTATCAGCGTTTCATGCATATCAGAATGCTTCAACTCGTGTATCGGCTATAAACTACAAGTAACCACATCGGCTATCACTCCAGTATCCACATTCGCTACAACTCGACGCTATCGGCCGGACATCACTAGGTTACAAACAAACAATAATAAACCAAAAAACGCAAATGTTGGCACCATAAATCGGGCCATACATCGGGAATGGTTTGACCTACGGACCTGGGGAGGGGCTCATTCGATTCCTCGTGGAAAGTTCTTCAAAAAAAGTCCAAATTTAGGCCGCCTTGACTTGTTTTGAGGTTTTTAGGGATTTTACATAACTTTGACAACCCTTAAAGGGCACTTTAAATTGAGCGAGAGAGCTGGCTCAAGAATTGGGGCGTCGTCGGACCAAGATGGATTTTTCCTGAAAATTTCAGATCTTTTGCTCCAGCCGTTTGGGAGAAATCGTGCGTACGGCGGACGGACGGAAAATTTTTTTATTGCAGATTCGGATTCTACACCCTTTGAAACGTAAATCAAAATAGAAAATCGAAAAGGCATTGCTATTCTAGAAATGAATATGGATGGGCGTAAATTGATTTGCAAGTTTCAGAAATGGTTCTAGGATATATCACAAGTTATGTTATATATGCAACGTAAAGCGAAAAAAACGCTCTTTCATTCAGTTATTCAGGATGAATTACTTGGAATGGACAGAAACAAACTAAATTACGCCTATATTATTGAAACCCGAATTTCTCATGATATTTCTGATAAGCATGAAGAAATTTAAAGAAAAAAACTGTCCAATCGAATTTATCCTATCGAAAAACCTCAAAACCGGTTTTCCCCGATTCGCAATGTAATCAACATGATTGCGTACAATTCAAAATTCGTAATATAATTAATATTTAATAATTAATATTCTAATTATTAGAAGTCATTAATAGACTAAACAATCGCCATTTCTACGAGATACTCTTAACATAACATAAATTCAGGTCTTAAATTGTACCAGACACGTAAGGTACCTAATTGATAATAATTGATAATTATTGAATATTTCATACCATAATTTATCTGATTCACAGTTTCGTGATTATGTTTAACATTTTTCGGGGATTCATTATGAAGTTTTATGGCAGTTTCGTTTCAATTAAGTTCAAATAACATAACATAAATTCGGGTCTGAAATTGTGACCAACTATTACATTTTTAGAATTAGTCTGTGGAAAGAAGAATTGGTTGTAGTTACTAAGGAGGTGTGTATATAGAATTAGTTAATTCATGCATTTAGGTTATTGAACAGGTAGATTATGGTGTTTTGTGGATGACGGATACCTCAGATACTGAATAGAAAATTAATGGATGTTATTCTTATTTATTTGATTGATGAACGAGCAGATAATCATTTTGTTGGATATTGAAGTCGATGAGTTCTTTTGTGCGTCTGAAGATGGCCAAGTTGTGCACTTCTATAGCTACACTGATCGCAGGCGTAAGGTCTCTCCCCTGCAGCAAGACAAATATAACATGAAATTCCAAAATGGTATCACACTGACGTTTCAGGGGGTGGTAACGCTGGGCGGGTGGAATTCTCGACCGCCGTCTCCCAGGAATGTGATTGATGATGATTATCTTGAAGCGATTATCTGGAGGATTATGATCCAACATGGTCCTTTCCTCGAAAATTTGGAAAAATATACGATTTTTTGACTTTTAATATTGTTATTTCGGAAAGTTATCATTGTGTTGTTTAGTACTCAACCTTGAATGAGAGATACGATGACAGGGACTTTGACCAACAAGAAGGCACAACTGTTGCCACCTTTGCAGATGATACGGCTATCCTCTCTGTTGGAGATGATATAGAAGCTGCAACAACTAAAACAGACGTCTACTGCTGAGGTTTGTAAATGTAAATGGATGTGGAGAATGAAGCTGAACGGATCAAAATCAGCCCACATCAACTTCACTATAGTAATTAGGTGGGCCGAAAAGTCCCAATCTTGGATGTTGAGATCAATTCGAATAAAATACCGCATACTGAAGCAGTTAAATAAATTGGGTTTGACACTTAGAAGACGACTTTAAATTAAACTGGAATAAACACATAGAAAAGAAGAAAGAAGAACTTAAAATCAAGTACAGGTGGATGTATTGGCGCTGATGAATTGGGAAGGAATTCCCATCTCTCTCTTCACAACAAACTGCTTATATATAAGCAGATGCCACGCTAACTACAAACGCCTGCTATTTGTAAATGGACCTATGGGATCAAAATCAGATCAACTTCACTAACCGAAAAGGGATGTGCCAAGAAAAAATACTGAAAGTTAAATTTGGGTTTGAAGAAAATTAAACTGGAATACCTTTCAAGTACAATAAAATACTCTCTCTTCAGAATATAGTTGGACCTATGGGATACAGATCTGGGGCTGTGCCAAGAAATCAAATATTAAGAAAATCCAAAACGAAAAGAAACGAATCGAAACGATGATATTCATCGAGATTTGAGGATGGAGACAGTCTATGAAATTATTGCAAAATACGCAAGGAAGCATGAACATCGCCTCCACAAACACGTGAACCCGGAGATGCTCTACGTTTTGGACAACGAAGGTGAAATCCGACGTCTCAAGCGAAACAAACCACTGGATTTAGTTGTGCTGCGTGAATAGAAGTGCAATCGAACTCAGTGCTAATTGATTGAGCTATATAATAAAGGGCTAGATTTTGATGTAAACCTACCCTCTTGGAGTGTACCTTTATTGATATGTAAAATTGCTGGATGAAATGTATTTGATTTTTCAGTCGCAATAATAAATCACGAAAAAAAAAAAAAAATTGTGTTATTCACCTATTTCTTTTTAACCTGCGTAGCAGGGCCATTAAACTAGTATAACTATATAATTATTAGTACAAAAGTGTGTTGAAATTTAATAATCGATTCTGTAGATGAATAAAATTGTGTTCACTGGTGTTTTTTTCTATGAATACTTAATTTGTTGCGTATCTGGAAACTTAATCAGTAAAAATGAGTAGAAACTGAACTTTGTAGTAGTGCACAAAAATCATTTGATGACGCAAAAATTAATTCCATAAATAATACATATCCCGTTAGTTGGTATTTCAATCCATACTTGTGATGTTAATGTATATGACCGTAAACAAGATTCCTTGTCTGCAAATATATATCTCTATTTGTTATCTATTTATTTATCTAAAACATCGTTTAAGGTTGCAATAGTCCACAAATCTGCCAGGGGGTCGCTATACCATACTGTAGGTAGGTAGGTACCTGTGTGTGTTCTTTTGTGTGCCTGTGTAGAGCGCTCGCATCTGCACTGCTATAGCTACACTGATCGCAGGCGTAAGGTCTCTCCCCTGCAGCACGACAAATATAACATGAAAATCCAACAGGGTATATAACTATATAATTATTATTACGAAATTGTGTGTTGGAATTGAATAAAATTGTGCTCACTGGTGTTTTTTTTTTCAATCAGTACCTACTTAATTTGTTGTGCACATGGAAATTTAATCAGTAAAAACGAGTAGAAATTAAACTTTGAAGTAGTGCACAAAAATCATTTGATGATGCAATACCTAATTCTATAAATAATTCATTTCCCGTTAGTTCGTATTTCAATCCATACTTGTGATGTTAATGTATATGACCATAAACAAGATTCCTTGTCTGCAAATATATATCTCTATTTTTTATCTATTTATTTATCTAAAACATCTAAGGTTGCAATAGTCCACAAATCTGTTAGGGGATTACTGTACCATACTGTAGGTAGGTAGGTACCTGTGTGTGTTCTCTTGTGAGTCTGAAGATGGCCAAGTTGTGCAGTTCTATAGCTACACTGATCGCAGGCGTAAGGTCTCTCCCCTGCAGCAAGACAAATATAACATGAAATTCCAACATGGTATGAAGTATATAATTATTCGTAAGAGAGTGCATTTAAATGTGAAAACATGTGCTACAACTGTGAATAAATTTGCATTTGTATAGGGGAGTTTTTTGTAAAAATACTTAATTTGAAGTGAAACTGGAAAGTTAATGAGTACAATTGAGAAGAAATTTAACTTGGAAGTTAAGTACAATAAACTATTTCAAGACGTAACAGTTTTGTAAACTAATGATTTCACTACGTAATTGGACGGTTGGTCGATGTATTGCAAATATTTCAGCTTTTTATAGAAAATGCGAATTACAATGTTACCTGTGTGTGTTCTTTTGTGCTTTTGAAGATCGCCAAGTTGTGCACTTCTATAGCTACACTGATCGCAGGCGTAAGGTCTCTCCCCTGCAGCACGACAAATATAACATGAAATTCCAACATGGTATGAAGTATATAATTATTCGTAAGAGAGTGCATTTAAATGTGATAACATGTGCTACAACTGTGAATAAATTTGTATTTGTAAAGGGGAGTTTTTTGTAAAAATACTTAATTTGAAGTGACACTGGAAAGTTAATGAAGTACAATTGAGAAGAAATTTAACTTAGAAGTTAGGTACAATAAACTATTTCAAGACGTAACAGTTTTGTACACTAATGATTTCACTACGTAATTGGACGGTTGGTCGATTGATTGCAAATATTTCAGCTTTTTATAGAAAATGCGAATTACAATGTTACCCGTGTGTGTTCTTTTGTGAGTCTTGAGATGGCTCGCATATGCACTGCTGTAGCTACACTGATCGCAGGCGTAAGGTCTCTCCCCTGCAGCACGACAAATATAACATGAACATCTAACATGGTATATAACAATATAATTATTATTACGAAATTGTGTGTTGAAATTGAATAAAATTGTGCTCACTGGTGTTTTTTTTTTTTTCAATCAGTACTTAATTTGTTGTGCATGTGGAAACTTAATCAGTAAGAACAAGTAGAAATTGAACTTTGAAGTAGTGCACAAAAATCATTTGATGATGCAATACCTATTTCTATAAACAATTCATACCCCGTTAGTTCGTATTTCAATCCATACTTGTGATGTTAATGTATATGACCATAAACAAGATTTCTTGTCTGCAAATATATGTCTCTATTTGTTATCTATTTATTTATCTAAAACATCGTTTAAGGTTGCAATAGTCCACAAATCTGCCAGGGGGTCGCTTTACCATACTGTAGGTAGGTAGGTACCTGTGTGTGTTCTTTTGTGCTTTTGAAGATCGCCAAGATGTGCACTTCTATAGCTACACTGATCGCAGGCGTAAGGTCTCTCCCCTGCAGCACGACAAATATAACATGAACATCCAACATGGTATATAACTATATAATTATTAATACGAAATTGTGTGTTGAAATTGAATAAAATTGTGCTCACAGGTGTTTTTTTTTTCAATCAGTAGGTACTTAATTTGTTGTGCATGTGGAAACTTAATCAGTAAGAACGAGTAGAAATTGAACTTTGAAGCAGTGCACAAAAATCATTTGATGATGCAATACCTAATTCTATAAATAATTCATATCCCGTTAGTTCGTATTTCAATCCATACTTGTGATGTTAATGTATATGACCATAAACAAGATTCCTTGTCTGCAAATATATATCTCTATTTTTTATCTATTTATTTATCTAAAACATCGTTTAAGGTTGCAATAGTCCACAAATCTGTTAGGGGGTCGCTATACCATACTGTAGGTAGGTAGGTACCTGTGTGTGTTCTTTTGTGCCTGTGTAGAGCGCTCGCATCTGAACTGCGGTAGCTACACTGATCGCAGGCGTAAGGTCTCTCCCCTGCAGCAAGACAAATATAACATGAACATCCAACATGGTATATAACTATATAATTATTAATACGAAATTGTGTGTTGAAATTGAATAAAATTGTGCTCACAGGTGTTTTTTTTTTTCAATCAGTACTTAATTTGTTGTGCATGTGGAAACTTGATCAGTAAAAACGAGTAGAAATTGAACTTTGAAGTAGTGCACAAAAATCATTTGATGATGCAATACCTAATTCTATAAATAATTCATA
Organism: Creontiades dilutus; assembly: GCA_031894815.1. Lineage (NCBI taxonomy): Eukaryota > Metazoa > Arthropoda > Insecta > Hemiptera > Miridae > Creontiades > Creontiades dilutus. Next base: position 38,923 of record JAVIWC010008497.1, on the reverse strand, counting down.
TCCCGTTAGTTCGTATTTCAATCCATACTTGTGATGTTAATGTGTATGACCACAAACAAGATTCCTTGTCTGCAAATATACATCTCTATTTGTTATCTATTTATTTATCTAAAACATCGTTTAAGGTTGCAATAGTCCACAAATCTGCGAGGGGATCGCTATACCATACTGTAGGTAGGTAGGTACCAGTGTGTGTTCTTTTGTGCCTTTGAAGATCGCCAAGATGTGCACTGCTATAGTTACACTGATCGCAGGCGTAAGGTCTCTCCCCTGCAGCACGACAAATATAACATGAACATCCAACATGGTATATAACAATATAATTATTATACGAAATTGTGTGTTGAAATTGAATAAAATTGTGCTCACTGGTAAATTTTTTTTTTTTTTTTTTTTTATACATCAGTACTTAATTTGTTGTGCATGTGGAAACTTAATCAGTAAGAACAAGTAGAAATTGAACTTTGAAGTAGTGCACAAAAATCATTTGATGATGCAATACCTAATTCTATAAATAATTCATATCCCGTTAGTTGGTATTTCAATCCATACTTGTGATGTTAATGTGTACGACCACAAACAAGATTCCTTGTCTGCAAATATACATCTCTATTTGTTATCTATTTATTTATCTAAAACATCGTTTAAGGTTGGAATAGTCCACAAATCTGTTAGGGGGTCGCTATACCATACTGTAGGTAGGTAGGTACCTGTGTGTGTTCTTTTGTGAGTCTTTAGTGCACTCGCATATGCACTGCTGTAGCTACACTGATCGCAGGCGTAAGGTCTCTCCCCTGCAGCACGACAAATATAACATGAACATCCAACATGGTATATAACTATATAATTATTAATACGAAATTGTGTGTTGAAATTGAATAAAATTGTGCTCACTGGTGTTTTTTTTTTTTTTTTTTTTTTTTTTTTTTTTTTTTTCAATCAGTACTTAATTTGTTGTGCATGTGGAAATTTAATCAGTAAGAACGAGTAGAAATTGAACTTTGAAGTAGTGCACAAAAATCATTTGATGATGCAATACCTAATTCTATAAATAATTCATATCCCGTTAGTTCGTATTTCAATCCATACTTGTGATGTTAATGTATATGACCATAAACAAGATTCCTTGTCTACTTATCTATTTATTTATCTAAAACATCGTTTAAGGTTGCAATAGTCCACAAATCTGTTAGGGGATCACTATACCATACTGTAGGTAGGTAGATACCTGTGTGTGTTCTTTTGTGCGTCTGAAGATTGCCAAGTTGTGCACTTCTATAGCTACACTGATCGCAGGCGTAAGGTCTCTCCCCTGCAGCAAGACAAATATAACATGAAACTCCAACATGGTAAGAAAGTACATGATTATTTGTAATAAAGAGGACTGAAGTTTAATGATCCCAAGACCCCAACTATGGGTGAATCATTTTGTCAGCTCTTCTAGTATTTTTTAGTTACATTTATTAGTTAGTTAGAGCATTTGAATCATTTGATGATGCAAATTTCGTTGTGTTTCCGAATGTAACGCATCATAATGTAAATCCTTACAAGTGATGTTACATTACCATAAAATTCCGTTTAGTGGGGAATTTTCCGTTTATTACAGAACATGCTTTAAGCTTGCAATAAGATATCAGTAATTAGATTAACTGTAATGAGTCTGAATGAAAAGTATGTGATAATGTAATAGTTTCGTTAATTGAGAATTCCTTATAATTGAACATTCGTCTAAAGTTTAATTATCCCGAATACAACCGTATATGAATTATTTTATCGTTTCTGGTTTCTTCCCTTTATTTTTCACTAATTTTGCTTGAGCATTTACTTATTTCCATTCGATCAAGTAAGAACTATGAACACCACTCTAAATGCGACAATTATAGATGAACATGTTCGATCACATTGAATTTTTTCTTCAAATACTTGATTTGAAGTGAGCACAACAAACAATGAACTTTGAAGCATTGCACAAAAACTATTAAATATGAAAAATATACTGAAATTCCGTTAATTGTTTATACGTGCTGGGTAGAATTTAAATTCATACTAGGGATGTTAAATTGCATGACCAATTTGCTTCCTTAGATGCTTCAATGTTTTAAATGTAAAATATACAAATATACATGTAGTACAAATAATTTAAGTCCTAACCAACCTAAAAAATTGAAATTTTGATGGTATTTAGAGTGGACGAGACGAGATGTCTCGGTATCACCTTCAGTCATTCCTAAATATGATAATCGATAGGATGAAATATTAAAATATCATAATATTGAAAACCTTCGAAATAACGCTAATGACCAGCCGACACAGTTGCAACGGAATTTCGTTTCCATTAGTTCCTTTTGAAATCGTATTTTTCGTAAAATATGTTATACTCGCATTTTTGCAGACAGTTGAAGCTCTGATTGGTGTTTTATTTTATCTCGCTAAATGAAAGTTGTTCCACTCATTGGTTTCAACATTTTCGGTATTTAAAAATCAGCTTTTGTTATGAACTGAAGGACAAGTTTCTATCCAGATTCGATCTATGATTTTGAAAGATAAATAAAAACCTTTTTGAAGCACCTATACTTCAATTCCTAGCAATGTTGAATTTTAACATTAATTTAGATGTAACACAGACTACGTCTACTAAGCATACATCAGCGATTTTCTTAAAAGGGCTAATTAATACAGAAATAATCAACCTTTGTGTAATAATTTGCAGCGTTTCCTCTCTTTCATGCAGTTGCAGTATACCATTTGCAATTTATTTAAAAAACCTAAACGCTATTTAAAATTGCGACTTAACTATATCAGAAAAGTGTATATTAAAGAATAGATTTATACATTAATTAAATAACGAGGAAATTTTTTGAAAATGAGTTATTCCATTTTAACAAGCTATCTCGACGTTGTAAATGAGATTATGTAGGAAAATTCTTGATCGTTAACCTGTGGTATCGACTTTTCGTTTTTTCCTCTGATTTTCTCGTTTATTGTGGGTGCTTGGAACGATTCTGTTACAAAGAAACCAAAATGTGGGGTTACTACGAAATACAAAACCATTAGAAAGCTATATTACCGAGAGAAATTGTGTATTTTGTATTAGCAATAGGTATTCCTATTTTTTTTTTTAAATTACAGAACTTCAAGTGAAGTATTTTCTCTCGTACTAGTCTGAGAATGGAATTAGGAACTTGTGCAGCAGATGCGGCGATATTTTCTATATTTACACAAATAAACGTCCTTAACTCATTTTATCCGTTTGAGCACTTGAATTTACAGAAATAAGAATAGGAAAAACTCAACTGTTCCTTGCTTCAAACTAACACAATAGAAGCCTTTTATAAACTACAAGTCTTCTAGAAGTTTATATCAAATTAATTAAACACTACAATGTAAACAGAAACGGCTAATATGTTTACTTGGAATGTACTAGAACGTTATATTATCAAATAGAAGGCCTGAAACGTTCTCATTGTGTACACCCGATAATGACTCCAACAGCCAACTATACTAACAAACAAAGCCGTTGTGATTCAAAACGTGATCCCTAACGGAACTTTCAAATTGAATTCTGAGCCTGAAGATGACAACCCTCAAACCCCGAAATATCGCTAACATATATATTTTTTAAATATTCCTACAACGCTGGCTTGTTAACCGCTTTATAGTACCGCCGTTCAGCTTATAATAAAACACATCACAAAAAATGTTCGTTTGACATTAGAAAAATATGCAATTTAGTGCTCTTTCCAACGGTATCCTCAGATTTGAAATTCGTTGGAAAATTATTAAGTTATAGAGGTTTTTATGGCGGAAAGTCGAAAACACGAAAAACACCTTGAATCGTGAATCACTTGGAAACGAAGCTTCTACAAAAATATTTCCACGAAGCACTTTTTGTCACAAATTAGTCATATATATTCATAATGTAAGTAAAAATTAATGCTTGCCAAAACAACCATCCAGTACAACTATGAATAGGTTATTTGGTAACGTGTCAGGTACTTGTTTCATGCTAATTTAACGACGATTAAATAAATTATGTTTGATACAGTTCGATCGAGTGAAATTTAGTTGATTTTTAGCTAAAATCCACTTACTTTCTTCCTGGATTTTCGATCAGGTTCTCTTGCGACATCTGAAAAGCAAACCGCATTCATTATTAACGTTGAATTGACACACGCTAATAAATAAATCGAAATTTAATGAATAATTATTTAAATTTAATCATTTTAATATATTCGGAGCTATTGCGATTGATTTTGAAAATCTAATTTGCTCAAAGGGGCTTATAATTATGTAACTGAAAATTATGGGTGTTCCTCATTCGAAAAAAACGTCCGTCAAGTAGGGTGTTTAAATAAATACATTATTATTTTATTTTTTCATGATAGGGATTGTTACTTTTGTGACGATCCTAATACATCACTGATTAACGTGAAAGAGTCATAAAATACATAAATAATACACCCCTGTGTAATAATTAGCATTTTTTGATTGTATTGATTGGTTCTACTTAAAGAAATATTATTGGAATAACTCACTTGGCTCTGCTCGTCGCTACATTCGAAATCTTTAGCGGTTATCTTCATACGCTCGGAAATATCGGTTGAATGCGACTCCTAAACAATAATGGTTTCACAATTAGAATGTGGATACTGGAGTGAACTCTTAAAAGGGTTTATAGCCGATACGCGGGTTGAAGCATTCTGATATGCATGAAACGCTGCTAATATACAGGTAAATGTTATTATTATAAAATAATAATATTGACTACAAAACGCTGCAAATTCTTTCATATTATTCAATTTCATTCATGATTTGAATTTCTACTAAGCTTTGGAGTGTGCGTGTTTCACAGGTGATAGAGCGATTATTGAATTTCAGGAGATATGCATAGAGCACGTAAATCTGTTCTCAACCAAAATACCTATTTGGATTGATCAGTTGATCATATTTGTGTGCCTCCTGAAATTCAATAATCGCTCTATCACCTGTGAAACACGCACACTTTTAGTAGAAATGCAAATCATGAACGCAAGCCAAATAAACCCCAGTGAAAGAGTTAGCAGCGTTTTTCACAATGTGTGATAATTTTCGTCGATTTCTGTGGCATCGTCATGACAACCGTCAGCATCATTTTTTAGTAAATCACGTTTGCTATCATTTTATAAGTACATTTCTGCTAAAAAATATAAAATCATCAATTTTTAGCAATTAATTCATTTTTTCCGATTTTCCTCATTTTGAGCTTAATATATGTACATATTTGATCATTTTGTGGTACTAACATTTTATTTAAATGATATTCTGCTATTTAAACAAGACGTATAGAAATTTTTAGAATTTAAAATGGTTTGTATTTTTAATGGAAACAAAAACATCCATTTTCTGCTCAACATCTGCAATATTCCAGTACTAAGATGAAAAATTTGAACAGTCGAATAAAAATGATAAATCTATCATTTTTTGAGCCTTTCTAAAAATTTTAAAAGTTTTTTTGGAATGTAACCAATTTACTGTGATCAATAAGTGGTATTCTAAATTGTTCCCTACGAATTTAAATTCGTATTTTCAAGTTTGCAGTTTGAATTTGTTATAAAATTGCGAATATATGGTTAAAATAGTAGTTTTCAGCGTAATATTGATCATTTCATGAACTTGTCACGAGATGCCGAATTTGAAAATATGATCCCCAACGGATCTTTCAAACAATTGAATTCTGAGCCTGAAGATGACAACCCTCAAACCCCGAAATATCGTTAATATTCATTGTTTGAACATTTATACAACACTGGTGCGGTCTTACAACCCATAATCAATTAATATTACTATTATTGTTATTATTATTACGTCAAATCAAATCCATAATTCAACGTACAGACGTGTTATCATCGCTTCTTTCCACAACCTTCTCCGTCAATTTCCGATTGTCAACCGCTTTCGACTGTCGCCGTTCAGCCTATAATAAAACACACACAATTAAATAACACATAAAAAATATAATTGAATACATACAATCACCTGTGTGATCAATTCGAGTCATCCTGGTTGGACTGTTGGCATTTCGTACCCAAAACAATGTTTAATTAAGTAGCCCATCATCCATAAAATGTAAAACTAAATAATTAAATGCTTTTTGGTCCCTTTTATTTTTCCAATAATGAAAATTCATTTTCTAACATAAAAAAGGGAAACAATCTAAAATTTTGTTCATAAAAACGGAAAAAACCTCATTTTCATTTTCAGGCTCGTCGTCGCTCCATTCGAAATCTCTTTCCGTTATTCTCATGTCTTCTGGAATCTCGGACTCCGCTCCTTGCAAAACCTAAAATAACAAAGAACCGTTGCATTTATTTAAATTAAAATTGATGTTCCAATTTTAAACGAATGGATAAACCATATTAATTCTGGGTCAAATGTGTTTCACAAGTGCTCAAACTAATGCAGCAGTCAGTGCATACAGTTACTGTATGAAGTATGGTTTGAGTATGGTATAGATCGTCATTTATAAATATTTATTAAATTGTTAATCAATTTTCGAAATTTGGTCGTTATTCGATAAAATAAGATAAATAAATTTGGTAAGCTTGGAGTTGATTTTTCCCACAGGTAATTTTCGATCTTTTTCTTTATCAAGAATTCATCCTTTCTTGTGAAACGGTTGGTTTTTTGGAGAAAGAACGAAATTCTTATCATAATCCTATAGAGAGTTACTATCTGGAATGATACGCTAGAAAGGTAAGTACAAATACAAATATAATTATGAACAATGATTTAAATTAACGTTGATTATAAAATTATTTTGAACTGGATGACCCATATTAATTTTCGCTAAAATGCTGCTATACAGCAGTTGGTGCATACAGTTACTGTATGAAGTATGGATTGAGCATACTCAATACCATAGTATACATTGACATTTGTAAACATTTATGTCATTTTTCGCCAATTTTAGAAATTTGTTCATCATCTGATAAACTGAAAGATATAAATTTGATAAGCTTGGAGTTGATTTTTTTCCATAGTTCATCTTTGGTAATTTCATAACGAAAGATATTTTATAAATTAAAAAAAAATCATAACCCGTAGTATTGATTCTGGCGAATATGTGTTCTACAAGCACCTACACTAATATAGCAGTCAGAACATACAGTTACCGTATGAAGTATGGTTTGGGTATGGTGCAGATCGTCATTGGTAAATACTTATTTCATTCTTAGCCAATTTCGTAACTTTGCGATTATTTGATAAAACATGGGATTATAAACACCGATTTAAATTAACGCTGTTTTGGGGAAAGAACGAAGTTCTTATCAAAATCCTATGCAGACATAACATAATTATAAACAAGGATTTAAATTTAATTATTAAAATAATTATAAGGATTATGAAATTGTTTCAAAATGGATGACATATAGCAGTTGGTGCATTTACAGTATGAAGTATGGTATAGCTTATTTATTAAATTGTTGAATTTTCGAAATTTGGTCGTCATCTGATAAACTGAAAGATATAAATTTGATCACTTGCTGTTGATTTTTTCCCATTTCGTTTTTGGACATTTTTATTTCGAAGAGATATTTTATAAATTTAAAAAATGGATAACCCGAATTAATTGTGACTAAAATGTGTTTTTACAAGCACCTACACTAACATAGCAGTTGGTGCATTCAGTTACCGTATGAAGTATGGTTCGAGTATGGTATAGATCGTCATTTATAAATATTTAAAATTTTTGGTCAATTTTCGAAATTTTGTCATTACCTATCTGATAAACTGAGATATAAATTTTGAATTTTCGCGATATGAATAAGCTTGGAGTTGATTTTTTCCCCATAGGACATTTTTTATCCTTTTATTTCGAGAGATATTTTATAAATTTCCGTATAGATTCTTCGCCAAGAACTTCATATTTCTGTAATCACGCACTAATACGTTTTTAATATTTTTAATTACGATTCCATTTCTCGGAAAACCAGGGCCCGAGTTTGATGCCAAAACATAGACACAAACAAACTTTTTACGATACTGACTCGTGAAATCATCGTGAATGGATCGTTGATGGTCGGATCGTTTGCTAACGATGCCAGCCATTCGAGATCTTCGTCGTTTAGTTCTGGAAAAGGGAGGTCGTCGGGAGGCAACTGGATTTCGCCGCTTTGCACCGATTCGTCCTGAAAATTGAGAATCAAGCGGTTTCAAGTCGAATCGAATTCGAATGTTAGGTTCAAATTTGAAGATTCCAGTTTAACTGGGGGGCTGTAATTCGCACATGCGATGGATGAACATTGCATGGATGGTTAGGGACGGTCAGGGATGGTTAGGTCCATCCCCATATTATTGAAATAACTAAAAAATATTCTCTGTGATAACGTTTTTTGAAATCCACCATTTTATTTTACTATTTTCAGTAATGAGCCATCAGGAAAGAGTGTGAAGCCTCGCACCCGCGGGTGTTTTCCACTCAAAAACTAGGATTTTCGAAATTTGAGGATTTCCGTGTGTTAATATCCACTGAGTTTAAAAGTACTTTTTTTCTAGAACAATAGAATAGATAGTTAGGGATAGTTACGGCTTGTTAGGGATGGTTAAGGATGGTTAGAGATGGTTAGGGGTGGTCAGGGATGGTTAGGTCCTTCCCCATATCATTGAAATCGTAAGAGTCTTGCTTACGACCAAAAAGGATATTACTACCTTTTGGAAACAACCTCAATTATACTCCTGTTGTTTAATTTGACATAGTTCTGTTATCAGCCACGGCTATGTTTTTTTTTAAATATTTTTAATTACGATTCCATTTCTCGGAAAACCAGGTCCCGAGTTTGATGCCAAAACATAGACACGAACAAACTTTTTACGATACTGACTCGTGAAATCATCGTGAATGGATCGTTGATGGTCGGATCGTTTGGTAACGTTGCCAGCCATTCGAGATCTTCGTCGTTTAGTTCTGGAAAAGGGAGGTCGTCGGGAGGCAACTGGATTTCGCCGCTTTGCACCAATTCGTCCTGAAAATTGAGAATCAAGCGGTTTCAAGTCGAATCGAATTCGAATGTCAGGTTCAAATTTGAAGATTCCAGTTTAACTGGGGGGCTGTAATTCGCACATGCGATGGATGAACATTGCATGGATGGTTAGGGACAAGGATGGTTAGGGCTTGTTAGGGATGGTTAGAGATGGTTAGGTCCTTCCCCATATTATTGAAATAACTAAAAAATATTCTCTGTAATAACTATTTTCAGCAATGAGACATCAGGAAATAGTATGAAGCCTCGCACGAGTGGGTGTTTTCTACTCAAAAACTAGGATTTTCGGAATTTGAGGATTTCCGTGTGTTAATATCCACTGAGTTTAAAAATTTTTTTGAAGAATAATAGAATAGATAGTTAGGGATAGTTGGGGATGGTTAGGGCTTGTTAGGGATGGTTAGAGATGGTTAGGGGTGGTCAGGGATGGTTAGGTCCTTCCCCATATCATTGAAATCGTAAGAGTCTTGCTTACGACCAAAAAGGATATTACTACCTTTTGGAAACAACCTCAATTATACTCCTGTTGTTTAATTTGACATAGTTCTGTTATCAGCCACGGCTATGTTTTTTTTAAATATTTTTAATTACGATTCCATTTCTCGGAAAACCAGGTCCCGAGTTTGATGCCAAAACATAGACACGAACAAACTTTTTACGATACTGACTCGTGAAATCATCGTGAATGGATCGTTGATGGTCGGATCGTTTGGTAACGTTGCCAGCCATTCGAGATCTTCGTCGTTTAGTTCTGGAAAAGGGAGGTTGTCGGGAGGCAACTGGATTTCGCCGCTTTGCAGCAATTCGTCCTGAAAATTGAGAATCAAGCGGTTTCAAGTCGAATCGAATTCGAATGTTAGGTTCAAATTTGAAGATTCCAGTTTAACTGGGGGGGCTGTAATTCGCACATGCGATGGATGAACATTGCATGGATGGTTAGGGTTGGTTAAGGATGGTTAGGGCTTGTTAGGGATGGTTAGAGATGGTTAGGGGTGGTCAGGGATGGTTAGCTCCTTCTCCATATTATTGAAATAACTAAAAAATATTCTCTGTAATAACGTTTTTTGAAATCCACCACTTTATTTTAATATTTTCAGCAATGAGATATCAGGAAATAGTGTGAAGCCTCGCAACCGCGGGTGTTTTCCAATCAAAAACTAGTATTTTCGGAATTCGAGGATTTCCGTGTGTTAATATCCACTGAGTATAAAAAGTAATTTTTTTTCTAGAACTATAGAATAGATAGTTAGGGATAGTTGGGGATGGTTAGAGATGGTTAGGGCTTGTCAAGAGATGGCTGAGGATGGTTAGGTGCTTGTCCAAATATCTCGGTGTTATACTGCCTCAAAGGCTTGGGTGGAATGCACATGTTTCCAGTCTCTTTAGCTAGAGATGGTTAGGGATGGTCAGGTATGGTTAGAGATGGTTAGGACTTGTTAGGGATGGTTGAGGATGGTTAGATGCTTGCCTATATTATGAAATAACTAAACATATTCACATAGATGGATGAATATTTGATAGATGGTTAGGGGTGGTTAAGAACGGTTAAGGATGGTTAGGGATGATTAGGGGTAGTTAGAGATGGTTAGGGATGGTTAGGTGCTTGTCCAAATATCTCGGTGTTACACTGCATTAAAGGCTTGGATGAAATACACATGTTTCCAGTCTCTTCAGCTAGCTTAGAGATGGTTAGGGATGGTTATGGTTAGGGATGGAGGGATGGTTAGGTTGTTAGGGATGGTTATGGTTGAGGATGGTTAGGTGCTAGTCCAAATATCTCGATGTTATGCTGCATCAATGTCTTGGGTGGAATGCACATGTTTCCAGTCTCTTTAGCTAGAGATGGTTTGGTCAGGATGGTTAGGGATTGTTAGGGATGGTTAGGGATGGTTGAGGATGGTTAGGTGCTAGTCCAAATATCTCGGTGTTATACTGCCTCAATGTCTTGGGTGGAATGCACATGTTTCCAGTCTCTTTAGCTAGAGATGGTTAGGGATGGTTAAGGATGGTTAGGGATGGTTTGGGATTGTTAGGGATGGTTAGGGATGGTTGAGGATGGTTAGGTGCTAGTCCAAATATCTCGGTGTTATGATGCATCTATGTCTTGGGTGGAATACACATGTTTCCAGTCTCTTTAGCTGGAGATGGTTAGAGATGGTTGAGGATGGTTAGGTGCTAGTCCATATATCTCGGTGTTATGCTGCATCAAAGTCTTGGGTGGAATGCACATGTTTCCAGTCTCTTTAGCTAGAGATGGTTAGAGTTGGTCAGGTATGGTTAGGGCTTGTTAGGGATGGTTAGGGCTTGGTTAGGATGGTTAGGATGGTTAGGTGCTCCAAATATCTCGGTGTTATGCTGCATCAAAGTCTTGGGTGGAATGCACATGTTTCCAGTCTCTTTAGCTAGAGATGGTTAGATGGTTAGAGATGGTTGAGGATGGTTAGGTGCTTGTCAAATATCTCGGTGTTATACTGCATCAAAGGCTTGGGTGGATGCACATGTTTCCAGATGTAGGGTTTGGTTAGGAGATGGTTAGGGATGGTTAGGGATGGTTAAGGGGTGGTTAGGGATGGTTGAGGATGGTTAGGTGCTAGTCCAAATATCTCGGTGTTATGCTGCCTCAAAGTCTTGGGTGGAATGCACATGTTTCCAGTCTCTTTAGCTAGAGATGGTTAGGGATGGTTAGGGCTTGTTAGGGTCTGTTAGGGATGGTTGAGGATAGTTAGGTGCATCCCTAAATATCTGGGTGTTAAACTGCATCAAAGTCTTGGGTGGAATGCACATGTTTCCAGTCTCTTTAGCTAGAGATGGTTAGGGATGGTCAGGGATGGTTAGGGCTTGTTAGCGTCTGTTAGGGATGGTTGAGGATGGTTAGGTGCATCCCTAAATATCTGGGTGTTAAACTGCATCAAAGTCTTGGGTGGAATGCACATGTTTCCAGTCTCTTTAGCTAGAGATGGTTAGGGATGGTCAGGGATGGTTAGAGATGGTTGGGGCTTGTTAGGGATGGTTGAGGATGGTTAGGTGCTTGTCCAAATATCTGGGTGTTAACTGCATCAAAGTCTTGGGTGGAATGCACATGTTTCAGTCTCTTTAGCTAGAGATGGTTAGGGATGGTCAGGGATGGTTAGGGATGGTTGAGGCTTGTATGGTTGAGGATGGTTAGGTGCATCCCTAAATATCTCGGTGTTATGCTGCATCTAAGGCTAGGGTGGAATACACATGTTTCCAGTCTCTTTAGCTAGAGATGGTTAGAGATGGTTAGGGCTTGTTAGGGATGGTTAAGGATGGTTAGGGATGGTTAGGTCCTTCCCCATATTATTGAAATAACTAAAAAATATTCTCTTTAATAACGTCATCACATAGATAACACTTGCCGCTAAGTCGCAGTACTCTTCCAGCCGAGGATGGCCAAAAATGTCGTCCGCATTTCTACAAACCTCCGGATTTTGGGTCGAACCAGAATCGTTTTCCAACCGTTCTTGTCCCTGATAAATGAAGACACTTGATAGTCATTTATTACACCAATCGTTAATCTATTAAACTTCCACATATAATACTAAATATGAAATTTGGGCCACATGAAAAGTGCAGTGTACACTACAGAAGTGACATCTGACGTTAAAAGCGGCCGTAGGAGCAGTGAGAAAAAGAGCAAAAAGCTGCATTAGAAATAATGGAGGACATTTTGAAAATCTAATAAAATAAGCGCTTAAGCACTTGATTGGCAGATTTTCTTCATTTTCTATCAACAATACTTTTCTTTTCTCTTCCACTGAAGAGTTTGTTTTGTATAAAATACAGAGTTCAATAATGGGAACATCATAATGTACCTATAATTTATCTACTAAGGAGGCACCTGATTTTCATACCGAAATAATACAACGTTTTTCGGATTTAAAATGTGAATTTCTCTACGAAATCGGACCAAAATCATAAATGTGATTATATCATCCAAAAGCTGGTTAAATGCGCTACTTTTTATGGAATTTGCAGTTTTGTGGGTGGTCTTTTAGTAAATTGACGAGCAATAATGAAAAAACGCTGCAAATTATTTCAATGGGGTTTATTATTCAATTGGCTTGAGTTCATGATTTGAATTTCTACTAAGCTTTGGAGTGTGCATGTTTCACAGGTGATAGAGCAATTATAGAATTTCAGGAGGCACACAAATATGATCAAATGAACAATCCAAATAGGTATTTTGGTTGAGAACAGATTTACGTGCTCCTATGCATATCTCCTGAAATTCAATAATCGCTCTATCACCTGTGAAACACGCACACTCCAAAGCTTAGTAGAAATTCAAATCATGAACGCAAGCCAATTGAATAATAAACCCCAGTGAAAGAATTTGCAGCGTTTTCCTGAAAATTTCAGATTTTCTGATTTTTTTGAAAATTATCAGAATGCTTCAACACGTGTATCGGCTACAAAGCCTTGTAGGAGTTCACTCCAGTATCCACATTCACTACATCACTAGGTTACTAATATCAACACAAAAACAATAATAAACCAAAATAACGCGAATGTTGCCACCATAAATCGGGAATAGATCGGGAATGGTTTGACCTACGGACCTGGGGAGGGTCTCATTCGATTCCTCGTGGAGTGTTCTTCAAAAAGAGTACATATTTAGGCCGCCTTGACTTTTTTGAGGTTTTTAGGGATTTTACAAAACTTTGACAACACTTTAAATTGAGTGAGAGCTACCATTAAAAATTTCAGATTTTTTGCTCCAGCCGTTTCGGAGATACCGTGCGTAAGTACGGCGTACGGCGGACGGACAGGAGAATTTTTTATTGCAGATTCGGATTCTACACCCTTTGAAACGTAAACCATGGAATTTTCAGGGGGGTTAGCATTTTTTTTTCCAGAGCGATTACAATGGTTTATTATTGAATAATAAACCAAAATGACGTAATTCTTTTGGGATAGTGCAAATAACTCGCTTATTAAACATAATTGAAAGTTATGCTAGCGTTACAGTTCCCGATAAACTTGCTTTATATGGCAAACTTTGTCAAAAATACGATTTAAAAACAATAATCTATGTTTAAAAAATGCGATTGTTTCAATTTCTCGTTGAAAATTTAACGAAATTCAGTTTTTTGATGATAAAGAAACAATTGCGATAGTGACCTGAAACATTTATAGTGGTAAAATGTCATTTTTAATTTACCAAACACAAGATCTTGGTGTTTAGGAAATGAGCTTACTTGACGTAATGACGGGATGTGGTTGACAGGGCCGCCAAGATCAGCGATAGCGTATTCTCCACGAGCGAATTCATTCTGTATTGAATAACCAAATTCTTCGTTTTCAACCTGACGAATCAAACTTGGGCCCTGCAAGAAATAAAAACGTAAATATAAACATTAAGAATATAATAGTTCAAGATCATAGAAATATGTCAAATGAAACAATAAAGTCCAGTGCGAAAGTCAGTTTGCTAAGAATTCACTTGGTTTTTTCAGTTTTTGAGCCCCACTTGAGGAATTACTCGAGCAACTCCTCGAACACTTGCTTGAGCATTTCCTTAATAACTGTCTGTGAATAGAGTGGTGTAAAACCCCTTAATCACTTCAGGGATTGCCAGCTTTTCAAGCTGCTTCTAAAAACATAGACCATAGGCCATTGTGTAAACCAGAAGTTTGATCGAAGTTTTTGCGTAAAAGTGTGTTTGCTGTGCGTCATGTGCTCCTAGTAGCGATTTCTGCAAGTAATAAGTCTCGGGTTGGTTTATTATTCAATAATAAACCATTGTAATCGCTCTTAAAAAAAAATTCTAACCCCCCCTGAAAATGTCATGGTTTACGTTTCAAAGGGTGTAGAATCCGAATCTGCAATACAAATTTTTCCGTCCGTACGCCGTACGCACGATTTCTCCCAAACGGCTGGAGCAAAAAATCTGAAATTTTCAGGAAAAATCCATGTTGGTCCGACAACGCCCCTTGAGCCAGCTCTCTCACTTAATTTAAAGTGCCCTTTAAGGGTTGTCAAAGTTTTGTAAAATCCCTAAAAACCTCAAAAAAGTCAAGGCGGCCTAAATTTGTACTCTTTTTGAAGAACACTCCACGAGGAATCGAATGAGCCCCTCCCCAGGTCCGTAGGTCAAACCATTCCCGATCTATGGCCCGATTTATGGTGCCAACATTTGCGTTATTTTGGTTTATTATTGTTTTTGTGTTGATATCAGTAACCTAGTGACGTAGTGATGTAGTAATGTGGATACTGGAGTGAACTCCTAAAAGGCTTTGTAGCCGATACACTGATATGTTGAAGCATTCTGATAAAAATATGAAAAAAAAACGCTGCAAATTCTTTCACTTTGGGGTTTATTATTCAATTGGCTTGCGTTCATGATTTGAATTTCTACTAAGCTTCGGAGTGTGCGTGTTTCACAGGTGATAGAGCGATTATTGAATTTCAGGAGATATGCATAGAGCACGTAAATCGGTTCTCAACCAAAATACCTATTTGGATTGATCAGTTGATCATATTTGTGTGCCTCCTGAAATTCAATAATCGCTCTATCACCTGTGAAACACGCACACTCCAAAGCTTAGTATAAATTCAAATCATGAATCAAGCCAATTGAATAATAAACATTTAAATAAATATTTTTGGTAATTTAAAGGTCGTTTTCACTACTTTTCCCAAATTTTCAAGGGGATCCCATATTTGCACCACTTTTAATTGAGGTCCATCCTAATTTTCAGTTTCAAAAGTTGATTTTAACGTCCGCCTTGACTCTCAACATTGCGTCAACTTCTTACAGATTGTAAACTTTCTTCTCTGTTAAGTTTTAAAGACGAGCCCACATATCAAAGAGTGTC
Organism: Creontiades dilutus; assembly: GCA_031894815.1. Taxonomy (NCBI): domain Eukaryota; kingdom Metazoa; phylum Arthropoda; class Insecta; order Hemiptera; family Miridae; genus Creontiades; species Creontiades dilutus. Next base: position 23,064 of record JAVIWC010008497.1, on the reverse strand, counting down.
TGGCTTTATAAAGAATCGTATTCAAAACAAAAGTTTTATATTTGAACTAGGCTTTTCTGTATTAATTACAAGCCCCCTGAACCCTCGGATGCTTACTACGTGGTGCTGAAATTCAAAAAAACACGTAACACGCTTTAGCCATGCTATTTTTGCAGTTTCCCTGTCGCTAATTTCCTATCATTCTGCTGGGTTCATTCACCTGTTTTCGTGTAAGCCATTTCGGCTTTACCTATTAAAATTAAACAAGGGTACAATATTTGTTTACCTCGAGTGGAAAAAGTTCGTCAAATCGTGAATTGTCTCCTCCGAATAGAAATTTGATTTCATCTTTTCCATTTGCCATCGTTAATCGAGTTATCGTCGCAACTTACAACAGTAGCGCTGTTTTTCTTTTACTGTATTCGATCGAATGTTGAAATGACATCCAAAATTGAAAAATAGCGACGAATAATGTGTTTATACTTTGGAATTGATCGATTTTAAACTGTGTAATTAGAAAAAGGTACCCAAAACTGGCGAGAAACAGCGAAAAGTTAGTGATGGAATTGGAGGATTGACGAAGGTTGCATGTAGCAGTGATTGTTTAGCCTCAAACTGCATATTTACACGAAGAAGACATCATTTTTAGTGTTTTTCCATCAAGTAGGGTTTGATTAGCTCTGAATTCCTACAGTAAAAATGGATATTGTCAAATAATTCTGGTCGGATTTCAGAAAAACTGCTAAAATATAGTGGAAAAGTTACTTTTTCGCAAGAAAACCGCAGTTTAGGGCAGCTCTTTCGTTTAAAATTAGAATATTTCGTTTGTACCTACATACTCGCATGCAGTAGGTACTAACTCTTTCTCATCAACGAATATACGGATACTTTGCAAACGATTAATTTCAAATTGTCCATTTAGAAATATCAAAAACCAATGAAAAACAGCGAACAGTTAGTGATAGAATAGGAGGGTTGACGAAGGTTGCATACAGCAGTGATTGTTTAGTCTCAAACTGCATATTTACACGAAGAAGACATCATTTTTAGTGTTTTCCCATCAAGTAGGGTTTGATTATCTTCAAATTCCCCTCACCAAGAAGAAATATTGTCAAATAATCTGGTCTGATTTAAGAAAAACCGCTAAAATATAGTGGAAAAGTTACTTTTTTGCAAGAAAACCGCAGTTTAGGGCAGCTCTTTCGTGTAAAATCAGAATTTAAAATTTGTACCTACATACTCGAATGCAATAGGTACCTAACTCTTTCTCATCAACGAATATACGGATTCAATGCAAACGATTGATTTTAAATTGTCCATTTAGAAATATCAAAAACCAATGAAAAACAGCGAAAAGTTAGTGATAGAATAGGAGGGTTGACGAAGGTTGCATACAGCAGTGATTGTTTAGTCTCAAACTGCATATTTACACGAAGAAGACATCATTTTTAGTGTTTTTCCATCGAGTAGGGTTTGATTAGCTTCAAATTCCCCTCACCAAGAAGAAATATTGTCAAATAATCCTGGTCGGATTTCAGAAAAACTGCTAAAATATAGTAGAAAAGTTACTTTTTTGCAAGAAAACCGCAGTTTAGGGCAGCTCTTTCGTTACAAATCAGAATATTCCGTTTGTACCTACATCTCGAATGCAATAGGTACCTAACTCTTTCTCATCAACGAATATACGGATTCAATGCAAACGATTAATTTTAAATTATTCACTTAGAAATATCAAAAACCAATGAAAAACAGCGAAAAGTTAGTGATAGAATTGGAGGGTTGACGAAGGTTGCATGTAGCAGTGATTGTTTAGTCTCAAACTGCATATTTACACGAAGAAGACATCATTTTTAGTGTTTTTCCATCAAGTAGGGTTTGATTAGCTCTGAATTTCTCCAGCAAAAAATAAATATTTTCAAATGATCCTGGTCTGATTTCAGAAAAACCGCTAAAATATAGTGGAAAAGTTACTTTTTTTGCAAGAAAACCGCAGTTTAGGGCAGTTTAGCGGTTTATACATGAAAAACTGCTTAAAAAAAAAAAGTCTGCCAAGTGGGTGTGGCACATAGCTTCCTCGTATCCAAAACATGACTGTATAGATCATTGAAAATTATTATTGACTAAACAACTTCGTTCAATCAAGCTCGAGGCTAAAACTTTATTTTCTCTTTATTACTCACGAGGACCATCTTTACATTAGTCCGAACAATCCCTGAAAATTTCATCGAAATCAGTCACAAACTCCCGGAGTTATGCGTGTAACAAGGATTTCACGTTTGCGGATGCGCAGATGCTACTATTGATCCGGGAGTCATGAAGCTCATAGGGGACCATCTACACATAAAACCGAACAATCCCTGAAAATTTCATCGAAATTGGTCAAGCACTCCCGGAGTTATGCGCATAACAAGGATTTCACGTTTGCGCATGCGCAGAGACTACTATTGATCCTTGGGTCATGAAACCTATAGGGACCATCTACACCCCAACCCGCACAATCCCTGAAAATTTCATCAAAATCGGACTATAACTTCGTGTAGTTTTGCCCGTAACAAGGATTTGCTGACAGACAGACAGACACAGAACCAAAATTGTTCAGAAAGGTCTAAAACGCAAAATGCGAGTGGAATTTTTGATTTTGGAGACAAAAAATTTTCACATTCCAAAAGTGAAAACAATGCTTCCGCTACCTTGGTAGACTCGGAAGCAATATACTACCTATTCAGATTGTACCTTTAATCCTCACGCTATTCTGCTGATTGCAGAGACAGCACCTCCGCTGAACGATTTCGACCGCTCGCTCCAGCTCCCCGGTGTTTTGCCTCAGGTGTCGTGTTTGGCGGCCATTTTGAACAGCATCTACAGTAAAAATGTACAATTTATCACAATGCTTAACCGTGGAAGGATAAATAGTAATTAATCACATCAAACTATAACTGTATGTAATCATAAATGATCGTGAGTTTTGGAAAAGAGGCGTGCCTCAATTTAAACCAGGCTCACTTGTGTGGTACACAGGCCTGGGGATCAAAGGCCTGCCAATTTCAACTGTCCAAGCCTATCAACTGCAACCATATTTCAAGCGGAAACCCATGCTATAGAGATATGTGCACAAGAGATTGCCAGGAAACGACTCAAAGGTGCAACAATATTTATACTATCTGACAGCCAAGCAGCGCTAAAGGCTATTTCTGGCCTTCTCGGTAACTTCAAAGCTGGGTAGAAGTTCAGTGTAGGGGGCCCCTCCTGATAAGACCGTCGTAACTCGATGTCTATATATCGATCGACGCTTTCGATATATAAATCGATGATACGCGTTACCTCTACAAACTGCAACTTTTGAATATGGCGGAAAATATATATATTCGGATATATTCTTCGCGTCTTCAAATCGCGTTTTCAAGATTTGCTGACGTTATCCGCTCGACAAACAAAACGGACCGGCTTTCTGAAGGGTCCTTTGCGTTCTTTACTTAATTACGAAGAAAACAAACCGCGTACGCTGAATTTGATCGATTAGAACCGAAGATATAGTCGAAACACCATGTTAAGGTTATAAAAAATCGCAAAAATCGTCAAAATATACTGCTATAGCGGTAGAAGTTCAGAATAGGGGCCCTTCCTGGTAAGACCTTTGATTTCATCTCCTCTTTAAGATTTGTGGACGTTTTCCGCTCGACAAACAAAACGGACGCTCATACCGGCTTTCTGCAGGGTACCGGCTTTCGATTAGAACCGAAGATATAGTCGAAAAACAACGTTAAGGTCTTTAGTAATCGAAAAAATTCAAAATATCGCACCGCTATAGCTTCCAAAACAGCTCATTTTTGGAGGACCTGACTTCGCAGGCCATTTTTATTCGTTAAAGGAACCAACTAAACCAAATATGACACAAAACCGAACGGGGTCGGTACATTTCGAGTCTGCCAGGGTATGGAATGATCCTTCATTATAATAATTATAATTATTACTAGGTAGATATTCACCTGTGGAGATTTAAGGAAAGAACAGCCGTCTTGTCACACTTCATCGTGTTGCAAACGAATGCGGTGTAGCCAGGCATGTTTCAATTCATACACACCGATAATTTCACTCGATAATAAACTATAACAACTCACGATACACAGAAACGAAACCTGCCCATTCAGAATCAACGATTTTAAGCAACTGCAAACTGTTTAATAAGCAAATACAACCGAGCAAATACAACCAAAATACTGTAAACACTTATTGTGGATTTTGTCTTTGACCTGAAGGGTTTTGAAGCGGGAATGAAAATGGCAGTCTGTGCCAGGAGCATCTAGAAATGAGTATAGATACCCGATATTTCAAAACATATTGATTTCACCGTTGAATATCGATATTTTTGTCTCGTTTTACGTACCAAATATCCCCAACAGACTGAACTCAAACTCAATTTCAATAAAAATTGGAAAATAATCTAAAATTCTCCCCCCAAAAATTGAATAAATATCAAGTTGGCAGTGACGTGTCATGGAGAAATACTCAAATAACTTCCCATGTGGTATAATAACTCCGTAATACTGAGGCGTAACGACATTAAAATAACACCTTATTTACGTTATTTGGTTAATATATCAATTTATTTATATATTTTCTTAAAAATTATTAATTTTAATCATGAATTCACGTTTTTTCGTCGTATTTCCATGCCGAAAACGATTTCACGTTATTCAGGTGGCGCTGGGTTTATCAAGTTGGCCAACCCGTCTAGGAAGCTTCGCTGCCTCCGAGACGCCATTTTATTCCGTTGTTCCGTTGTAAAAACTTTTTCCTCAAACAAATCCGTTTATTTTCGGCCCGTAACGAACATTTATACACTAAATTTACACATTTTGTCGATAATTCCGATCGCTTTCGAGCTAGCGGGATCGTTATTTAGAATTCTCAGTCGTGCGGTGCAAGTTTCGTTTCGGAAAGAGATTTTTCTTCGTTCCCGGAGTTGAAATCGACGGGATTCGTTTTGTCGGGAAATAAAAATTGCGCCTCCGTCGGGTTTGGAGGGAAATTGGTTTTTTTATCGTTCGTGAATTTCACGATTTGTGTAGGATTCGTCGGTCGATCCGCGTGTTGTAGTGTTTCAAGAGCGGAACGCGTTGAATCGTCAGGTAAGTTTTTAGTTGTATAGTTAACTTTTAAGGTATATTTCATTATTTAAAGCCCAAGAAAGACACGCATGAAGTGGTAATAGACGACCACGATGGTGATTTGGTCGTATGTTCCAAAACACCTTTGTGCTCGTTAGAAAACATTGCTGTGTGATTCTATTTAGATTTACTGCACAAATCAACGAATTTGGACGTTATAATTAGGGGAAATTCAATATTGTGCTGTTATGTTAGCCAGGGAAGCATCTACATTCACACATTGCATGAATTGGACCTAGGACATACACTTATTTCCATTGATTTCATGAAGATTCAGTTATAAACTGAATTCAGCCTACAAAACTCTTAAATCGAGTTCATTTTTCGAAGGAAAAGAGGTAGCAAAAACACATATTGTGGTAATAACTTGTTACCACAATAATGATTTGGTCGTTTGTATTAAAACAACTTTGTGTTCTTGCAGAAAACATTGCTGTGTGATTCTATTTGCGGATTATAGCACAAATCAACGAATTTGGACGTTATAATTAGGGGAAATTCAATATTGTGCTGTTATGTTAGCCAGGGAGGCATCTACATTCACACATTGCATGAATTGAACCTAGGACATACACTTATTGACAATGATTTCATGGCGATTTAGTTTTAAACTAGATTTAGCCTACAAAACTCTTAAATCGAGTTAATTTTCGAAGGAAAAGAGGTCGCTAGAACACATACCGTGGTAATAACTTGATACCACATAGGTGATTTGGTCGTTCGTACTAAAACACCTTTGTGGTCGTGCAGAAAACATTGCTGTGTGATTCTATTTGGGGTTTATAGCACATATCAACGAATTTGGACGTTATAATTAGGGAAATTCAATATTGTGCTGTTATGTTAGTCAGGGAAGCATCTACATTCACACATTGCATGAATTGGACCTAGAACATACACCTATTTCCGTTGATTTCATGACGATTTAGTTTTAAACTAGATTTAGCCTACAAAACTGTTAAATCTAGTTAATTTTCGAAGGAAAAGAAGTGGCTAGATCACATACCATGGTAATAACTTGTTACCACATAGGTGATTTGGTCGTATGTTCTAAAACACCTTTGTGGTCATGCAGAAAACGTTGCTGTGTGATTCTATTCAGATTTACTGCACAAATCAACGAATTTGGTCGTTATAATTAGGGGAAATTCAATATTGTGCTGTTATGTTAACCAGGGAGGCATTTACATTCACACATTGCATGAATTGGACCTAGGACATCCACGCATTTCTTTTGATTTCATGACAATTTAGTTTTAAACTAGATTTAGCCTACAAAACTCATTAATCTAGTTCATTGTCGAAGAAAAAGAAGTGGCTAGAACACATACCGTGGTAGTAACTTGTTACCACATAGGTGATTTGGTCGTATGTTCTAAAACACCTTTGTGCTCGTGCAGAAAACATTGCTGTGTGATTCTATTTGGTGTTTATAGCACAAATCAACGATTTCGAACGTTATAATTAGGGGAAATTCAATATTGTGCTGTTATGTTACCAGGGAGGCATTTACATTCACACATTGCATGAATTGGACCTAGGACATACACTTATTGACAATGATTTCATAAGAATTTCGTTTTAAACTGAATTTATCCTACAAAACTCATAAATCTAGTTCATTTTCGAAGGAAAAGAGGTGGCTAGAACACATACCGTGGTAATAACTTGTTACCACATTGGTGATTTGGTCTTATGTTCTAAAACACCTTTGTGGTCATGCAGAAAACATTGCTGGGTGATTCTATTTGGGTTTTTATTGCCCAAATCGACGAATTTGGACGTTATAATAACGTGGAATTCAATATTGTGCTGTTGTGTTAGTCAGGGAGGGATCTATATTCACACTTTGCATGAAATGAACCCAGAACTTAAACCTATTTCATGACGATTTAGTTTTAAACTAGATTTAGCCTACAAAACTCATTAATCTAGTTCATTTTCGAAGGAGAAGAAGTGGCTAGAACACATACCGTGGTAATAGCTTTGTTACCACATTCGTGATTTGGTCTTATGTTCTAAAACACCTTTGTTCTCGTGCAGAAAACATTGCTGTGTGATTCTATTTGGGGTTTTCAGAACAAATCAACGAATTCGGACGTTATAATAACGAAATGCAGCCGATGAAAAATGTATCTTTCCTTGGTGGTATTGAGATAAGTTCATCTACTTCGTTTGCCATGTACAAATTTGGGACCTTTCCTGTTTACTGCCCACCACGGCGCATCTTTCCTGTTATCCGCCCACCAATGCCCGCCAATGAAGAATATGAAAGGGAAAAAAAGAGAAAAATGTTAAATTAAAGAGAAAATATTCTAATTTACGAATAATGTCATGCAACAACAATTGCTATAATAATGCAAAAAATAATTATCATTCATGTCAGTCCATTCAAAGAAGAGACATGCGTTGTACCACACCTCATTACTATCTCTCGCCAAACGACCCGATCACAAATGAAACCAATAAAGAAACATATGAATATATATGAGAAACATATGCTCGAAGGCTGGTGGGCAGATAACAGGAAAGATGCGCCGTGGTGGGCAGTAAACAGGAAAGGTCCCAAATTTGTATCTTTTGAGGTAGTAGAGCCTATACCCCTCGTCATACACCCTCTGGCCCCGTTATGATACTGGTCTTACTACTCGTAATTAAAAAAAAAAAAGTTCATGGTGAGAGTTTCAAGTCCCAAACACCTAAAACAGCCGAAAAAATGCAATAATGGAAAATTCTTTGGATTCCCCAGAGTCATACACCAGCACGCTATAAGTACCCTGTATCATACACCCTCACAAAACAGGTTAAAAACGGTTTTTTGAGCATAGAAAAATAACGAAAATGAATAATAGAAGTAGAAATACATTAATATTGCCCCCAGGGGTGTGAAAAGACAAAAAAATGTGTGAAAATATTCATGTAAAAGAGAATTTACACTCTTGACTTGAACTCCAAGGGCAGATTTTGCCAAAAACACAAATTTTTGGGATACATGTGGACTTACGTTAGGCTTCATGTGCCCTAGCAACCCAGCGGCCGGTCAACGGCAGACGTGGATTTTTATGTTACCTATGAATTGTTTGTTCATTCATTGTTTTCACTTTCGGAGTGTTAAAATTTGTTTGTCTCCAAAATCAAAAATTCCACTCGCATCTTGCGTTTTAGACCTTTCTGAACAATTTTGGTTCCGTGTGTGTCTGTCTGTCAGCAAATCCTTGTTACGGGCAAAACTACACGAAGTTATAGTCCGATTTTAATGAAATTTTCAGGGATTGTGCGGGTTGGGGTGTAGATGGTCCCCCATAGGTTTCATGACCCCCTGATCAATAGTAGCCTCTGCGCATCCGCAAACGTGAAATCCTTGCCACAAGCATAACTCCGGGAGTTCTTGACCAATTTCGATGAAATTTTCATGAAGTCTCACGGATCAAAGTATCATTGGCCGAAATGGTGTCCATCTACCTGTCAGTCGGATTTTCACAGTTTTGAGGTCTGTTTCACTGACCTCCATCTTTTAATCCGATGGCTATAGAATGGCAGGCGTGTGTTTCATATATAACCTCAGTGATAACTATAAAATTCAATAATTGGTACTTTTTTCAGCGTGTTCAACATTAGTTACCGAACCATTGGCAACACCGAAATCCCTCCTAGTTTAACAAACCTAGCTGACGAAACCGCGTCCCTAGCTACTAGTGATAAGCCTTTGAAAACCCTTCCCTTCTTCGTCTTGATTTTAGATCGACTAAGGAAGCACCAGAATGTTTTCAGCTTAGAAAATCCTACCTAGATCACCAAAAAGTCTGATTATTTGGGTTTGAAGACGAAAGTGTATGATACTGGGGAGGTGTATGCAATTGGCTCCAGCACCCTACTAAAAGGATTGATGTAGGATTTATTTTATTTTGAGATGCGAGCGAAGCGAGCCTCCAGACCAGCAAATTAGATAGGACACATGCGAACACACATCAAAAGTGTGGACTTAAATCGATAGGAGACATCTGGTTTTATCGTTTAAATGAGTAACAAGAGTACAATCCAGTTCATAGTACCAACCCGACAGTTCCCCCCCCCCCCTTGCTCAACACTCCTTCAACTAACCTTCGGGTGGGCTCCTTCCGCCCTTTGTTATCCCGGCATCACCATTTTTCTGTCCGCCCGAGGGACTCATTCGTGTACCTGCCACCTTGGTAAGCACTAGCCTCTCTGGTGCTCTGGTTGAATCTACAGATTTTTCCAGGGAGTTGGTTAGGCTTAGTTAGTACCGTTTATGAACATAGAATGCGCTCACGTAAACCCTTGTTACCCCCCCCCCCCCAGCCATAGCTTTCATCTCTGTCTACTAGCTCCCCTCCTCTGAACTAGAATCCCATATTTGTAGGTTGCATAGGCAATTTTTCATCTTCTGTACTTAAATGTGTAAAATTAATCATCTAAATGATCAGGCTGTAGAACCATAGAGGTCCACTGTCTCGCTTTTTTTCATGGCGACGGTCTAATAAGGAAGGGGTCACCTATTCTCGACTTTTACCATATCATGCACTGTTCGACCATCACCCTCAAGCATTTGTTAAATGCTTGGGCTGTGGCAATAACGGCTTAATTTTATTGAACACTAGTTTAATGGCCCTGCTACGCAGGTTAAAAAGAAATAGGTGAATAACACAATTTTTTTTCTCGTGATTTATTATTGCGACAGAAAAATCAAATACATTTCATCTAGCAATTTTACATATCAATAAAGGTACACTCCAAGAGGGTAGGTTTACAGCAAAATCTAGCCCTTTATTATATAGCTCAATTAATTAGCACTGAGTTCGATTGCACTTCTATTCACGCAGCACAACTAAATCCAGTGGTTTGTTTCGCTTGAGACGTCGGATTTCACCTTCGTTGTCCAAAACGTAGAGCATCTCCCGGGTTCACGTGTTTGTGGAGGCGATGTTCATGCTTCCTTGCGTATTTTGCAATAATTTCATAGACTGTCTCCATCCTAAATCTCGATGAATATCATCGTTTCGCATGTACCAAGGGGCTCCAACTATACTTCTAAGTATTTTATTCTGAAAGGTTTTGATTTTCTTAATATTTGATTTCTTGGCACAGCCCCAGATTTGTATCCCATAGGTCCAAATAGGGCGAAGGATCTGCTTATATATAAGCAGTTTGTTGTGAAGAGAGAGATGGGAATTCCTTCCCATTAGCCAATACATCCTTCTGTACTTGATTTTAGGTTCTTCTTTCTTCTTTTCTATGTGTTTATTCCAGTTTAATTTGGAGTCAAGTGTCAAACCCAAGTATTTAACTGCTTCAGTAAGGGGTATTTTATTCGAATTGATCTCAACATCCAAGATTGGGGCTTTTCGGTTAGTGAAGTTGATGTGGGCTGATTTTGATTCGTTCAGCTTCATTCTCCACATCTTGGTCCATTTTTAAACCTCAGTAGTAGACGTCTGTAGTTTGCGTGTTGCAGCTTCTATATCATCTCCAACAGAGAGGATAGCCGTATCATCTGCAAAGGTGGCAACAGTTGTGCCTTCTTGTTGGGGTAAGTCCCGTGTGTACAGGAGGTAGAGTACTAAACAACACAATGAGGGAGTATAATAACAATATTAAAAGTCAAAAAATCGTATATCCCAAATCCCCGAGGAGAGGACCACGTCGCTTGCCCTGGGAGACGCTTCCCCCGCTGGGGCCCTCCTTCCTTCACTGGAGACGGGGGGGAGACGAGAATTCCACCCGCCCAGCGTTACCACCCCCTGAAACGTCGATATACTCTGATAAGCTGGTTTTTATATAGTGTGATCATTAATCTCTTATCTTGTTGTAACAAGGCAAAACATCACCATATGCTCCAACTTGTCATTGTGAATAGCTGTCAAGGAACAACTATTTCTGCCTGACCCTAACAATCTATTACGTTTTTTTTTCCAGGTTGAAGGATGGCACAAAACGTAAATCCATCGAACGCCGCACCGTTGACGCCGGAAAAAATGAACGAAGATGCTGCCAACGCCCAGCAAGACAACCACGCTGTCACCAAAAGGTTCGTACTAACCGTACTAATGCACGCTAGTTTTTAGTATGTCTGTAATCATTTGGTATGCTTCCCCAACAGGAGTTAAAATTTATATTTGCTGCTCCTAATGAAACCAACGTTTAGACAGAAAAATATGCTGATCTCTAAAAAATTGTTCATTTTGGGGCATATGCCTGCCAGGGATGCTTGTTTTTGCTGTGGAGTGGATTCAATCCTGGTCGAAGCACTATTTCTCCATCCCTGAGAATCCAATCCAGGTTGGATTGGTAAATATCAATCCGTCATGTTTTCAGTCTGCCCTATTCATCAAAAAAATCCAAATTTATGGGGGAATCAACTCAGAGGCTGCATTAAACACAGAAAATATACTAATTCTTAACGATTTCTCCATTTTAGAGCCAAGGGGTTGTCAGGAATGCTCATTTTTGCTGTGGAGTGGATTCAATCCTGGCTGTTGCACTATTTCTCCATCCATTCTGGATCAATGTTCATCGATCATTTTTTGATTCTGTTCCCGTTTTTCTTCTTCAAAATGTCCAAATTTATGGGAGAATTAACTCAGAGGTTGCATTTTGACAGGAAAATGTACGTACTGATCCTAACAAATCGCTCCATTTTGGATTGCTTTCTGGATTGCCTGCGGGATGCTCATTTTTGCTGTGGAGTGGATTCAATCCAGGTTGTAGAACTATTTCTCTGTCCCTAGAGAAACCAATCCAGGCTGGATCGATTAATTTTGATTCTGTCCCAGTACTGAAAAATGCACTTATCCCAACAAATTTCTTCTTTTTGGATTGAATCTGCCAGGGATGCTATTTTTGCTGTGGAGTGGATTCAATCCTGGTCATAGTGTTATTTCTCCATCCCCAGAGAATCCAATCCAGGTTGGATTGATAAATATCAATCCGACATTTTTTCAACAAGTTGCTGCTTTTTTTGGATTGAGTCTGCCAGGGATGCTCATTTTTGCTGTGGAGTGGATTCAATCCTGGTCAGTAGCACTATTTCTCCATCCCTAGAGAATCCAATCCGTTCCGGATCGATGTTGATCGATCCATTTTGATTCTGTCCCGTTTTTTCTTCTTCTTCAAAATGTCCAAATTTATGGGGGAATCAACTCAGAGGCTGCATTTGATGCTGGAACATATCGAACCTTAACAAATCGCTCCTTTTTGGTTCAAGTCCGCCAGGAATGCTTGTTTTTGTTGTGGAGTGGATTCAATCCTGGTCGTAGCGCTATTTCTCCATCCCTAGAGAATCCAATCCAGGTTGGATTGGTAAATATCAATCCGTCATTTTTTCAGTCTGTAGAATTCATCGAAAGAATCCAAATTTATGGGGAATCAACTCAGAAGGCTGCATTAAACACAGAAAATATACTGACTCTTAACGATTTCTCCATTTTAGAGCCAAGTGGATTGTCAGGAATGCTCATTTTTGCTGTGGGATGGATTCAATCCTGGTCGCAGCTTTATCTCTCTGTCCCTAGAGAATCCAATCCAGGCTGGATCGATGTTGATCGATCATTTTTTGCATTCTGTCCCGTTTTTTCTTCTTCAAAATGTCCAAATTTATGGGGGAATCAACTCAGAGGCTGCATTTTGACAGAAAATAGACTGATCCTTAACTAATTTCTCCATTTTGGAGCCATCCAATTGACTGGAATGCTCATTTTTGCTGTGGAGTGGATTCAATCCTGGTTGTAGCACTATTTCTCCATCCCTAGAGAATCCAATCCATTCTGGATCGGTAATGTTGATCGATCATTTTTTTCATCTGTCCCGTTTTTTCTTCTTCAGAATGTCCAAATTTATGGGGGAATGAACTCAGAGGCTGCATTTTCACAGAAAAATGTACTGATCCTAACAAATCGCTCCATTTTGGATTGAATCTGCCAGGGATGCTTGTTTTTGCTGCGGAGTGGATTCAATCCTGGTCGTAGCGCTATTTCTCCATCCCTAGAGAATCCAATCCAGGTTGGATTGGTAAATTCAATCCGATCATTTTTGCATTCTGTAGAATTCATCAAAAATGTCCAAATTTATGGGCGGAATCAACTCAGAGGCTGCATTTTGACTCAAAATATACTGATCCTTATATTTTTCCATTTTCACAAAAGATTTCCTTCTTTCTCCATCTCATTTTTGATGTGGATGGATTCAATCCATTTTCAAACTAAATCTCTGTCCCTAGAAAACCAATCAAGCTGGATCGATTAATTTTGATTCTGTCCTCCTGTTTGGATCTAGGGATGCTTTTTTGCTGTGGAGTGGATTCATTCCTAGCTAGAGCACTATTTCTCTGTCCCAAGAGAATCCAATCCATTCTGGATCGATGTTGATCGATCATTTTTTGCATTCTGTCCCGTTTTTTCTTCTTCAAAATGTCCAAATTTATGGGGGAATCAACTCAGAGGTTGCATTTTGACAGAAAAATGTACTGATCCCAACATATTGCTTCTTTTTGGATTGAGTCTGCCAGGGATGCTCATTTTTGCTGTGGAGTGGATTCAATCCTGGTCGTAGCTCTATTTCTCCATCCCTAGAGAATCCAATCTGGGACAAAAACGTCCAAATTTCTGGATCGATGTTGCATCCCAGATCATTTTCGCTCCATTTTGGATTGAGTCTGTCCAGTTTTTTTTGCTGTCTTCAATCCTGTCAAATTTCTCCATCCCTAGAGAATCAAACTGAGAGGTCCATTTCTGGGACATCAACTATAGCTGATCCTTGACAAATCCTTGATAAATCCTCCATTTTGGATTGAGTCTGCCAGGGATGCTCGTTTTTGCTGTGGAGTGGGTTCAATCCTGGTCGTATTTCTATTTCTCCATCCCTAGAGAATCCAATCTGGGATAAAAACGTCCAAATTTCTGGGGATATCAACTCGTAGGCTGCATTTGACACAGAAGCATACCGATCCTTGATAAATCGCTCCATTTTGGATTGAGTCTGCCAGGGATGCTCGTTTTTGCTGTGGAGTGGGTTCAATCCTGGTCTAGCTCTATTTCTTCATCCCTAGAGAATCCAATCTGGGATAAAAACGTCCAAATTTCTGGGGATATCAACTCGTATGCTGCATTTGACCCAGAAGCATACCGATCCTTGATAAATCGCTCCATTTTGGATTGAGTCTGCCAGGGATGCTCGTTTTTGCTGTGGAGTGGATTCAATCCTGGTCGTACCACTATTTCTCCATCCAAAGAAAATGAAATCCAGGCTGGATTGGCAAATATTGATCCGTCATTTCTTGACTCTGCCCTGTTTTTTCTTCCTTCGAAATGAATTGAGATGTTGACCACATTTTTGAAATCAGCATCGAATTTCCTATAGGCTAGTCCAGAAGTTTCAAATGTTCTTCGAAATAGATGTAGGTATGGTATTTATATCGTCCCCCATCCCTAGTATTTATTTGGTAAACGCAAATATTAATATGTCATTCTAGTGCGGTTAACGCAATCGTAGGAATCTTTTGTTTACTAAATTGCAGTTTAGCTTAAAATTTCGCCAATTTTCAAATTTCAAATTTTGTTGCAGATTACACAAAGAGCTGATGCACCTCATGGTAAGTCGAGTTTATAGTATAGTAGATGGTTAATTTTGTGTTTAATTGATAATACGCAGGAGACCAAAATAATTGGCGCAGTTGAATTGTTTCCAAAGAGTTAAGTTTAAATCGGTAACAGTTGGGTTTGAGTCAATAGTTGGGTCTATAACAGAGATTATGTGCCACGGTCCATCCCTGTTTTTCTTTAACTATTCAGTTTTTTCCTGTAGTGCTCTTTTGAATTCATGATACAAGCTGAAAGATGACTCTTCAACAGTCTGTCTTTAGTGCGGTCAACACAAGCCGTATATATCATTTAAATGCTCAACACTCCTTCAACTAACCTTTGGGTGGGCTCCTTCCGCCCTTTGTTATCCCGGCATCACCACTTTTCCGTCTGCCCGAGAGGGTCATTACTAGACGGTGGGTACACACAACTGACGCATGCTCAGTGATCTGTTGTTCGGTTCATGCCCGCTCTTTTTCGAAATTCGCGCTCGCTTTCAAGATAGGAATGGGGAGATGGGTTTACTACATGTTTGCAAGATACACACTTCATCTTTGTGATGTATTACTCTCGGGAATAATACTCCCTTGTAATCGTAATTTTAAATTCCCTCAAACTTTCTGGACGCAGTTTTCTATAAGATCAAGGAATGTCTAAGACTAACAAACTGTTGTGGAATAATTTATAGCTTTTTTAAATCCAGGGCTGTTCGAGTTGGGTTGCACCCATTCTTTTGATTTCTATCAAAAATACCTTGGTAAAATTTTCTAGAGGGCTGTTTTGGCGTGGAAAGAAAGAAAAACTTTCATTTTGGATTGTACTAAATTCTCATCATATTTTTTTTGCTTCCAAGTCTGCAAAGCCTTGTATTCACTTTCGCGAGCCAAAAAATTTCTGCTCTGAGAATTCAAAATTTCTACTCGTCATTTTGCGTTTTCATAACTTACTGAACAAATTTGGTTCCGTGTCTGTCAGCATTTCCTTGTTACAACCATAACTTACACAATTTTGAATGAATTTGGCTCATATTATGAGGGACTATGCGGATAAGGTCTTTTGAGGTCCCATATGAATTTCATCTCAATATAATCAGCGGTAGGCTCTGCGAATGCGCTAACGTGAAATTCTTAAAACAGGTATAACTTTCACAATTTTGATTCAATTTAGCTCATATTATGAAGGATTATGCGTACAACGCCCCTCAAGGTCTCGTATGAATTTCATCATGATCGAACTAGCGGTACGCTGTGAACCCTCAATTTTTTGGCAGAGCGAAGGCAGCTTCTGTGGGTAGGTAGGTAAGTAGTGTGAGAGATGGTCGAAGATTTTTAATGACCAATACGATGGTAAGAGTAAAGGAAGCCGAGTCACAACCGAAACAAAACAAGAATGTTCTAAGCCGAAAAAATTATGTTGATAAGCTCAAATCTGAAGTGTAAAACAGATGACAGTATTATGAAGGACAAAATCAAATGTACGCGGTGTAGGTAACCTTAATAGGAGATTCTTCGGGGAAGATGGTTTCTCGCGCATTCTAGCGGGATTTTGTCCAGCCATCAATCTTCTTTCCGCCCTCTTTCGAGCTTGAATTTGAATGGAGAAAGAGAAAATGACTCGGAGCACTGGGCGGACATTGTCACACAGATTTTTGTAGCAATTTAATTTAGAAAAACGATACTATTCACAAGGAATTGACTAATATAAGGCGAAAACTAAATTGGAAATCAAACATCAATTCGGGTTAATAGTTCACAAATCGGAATATAAACAACAATCACTTGACAACTAGGAAGATGGTTGGACAAAATCCCGGTAGAGTGCATTCAGAACCGTCTGAGAATCTCCTAACCATCTCGAGAGAGACCGCCCCTCAGGTCATTGCGCATGCGTGAGTTGTGTCTACCCACCGTCTAGTGGGGGTCATTCGTGTACCTGCCACCTTGGTAAGCACTAGCCTCTCTGGTACTCCGGTTGAATCTACAGATTTTTCCAGGGAGTTGGTTAGGCTTAGTAAGTACCGTTTATGAACACAGAATGCGCTCACCTAAACCCTTGTTAGCCCCCCCCCAGCCATAGCTCTCATCTCTGTTTACTAGCTCCCCTCCTTTCACCTAGAATCCCATATTTGTAGGTTCCATAGGAAATTTTTCATCTTCGCTACATAAATGTGTAAAAATCATTTGAATGATCCCGCTCTTTCCTTTTGAATTAAGTTTTTGAAAAGTTTACGTTAAAACGAGGGGACATTTTTTTTAAATATTGTCATTTTACATTGTTGTTAGCTAGCAAAACGTTTATCAATTGCTATGTTTCATCATTTTTTCTCAGATGTCCGGCGAGAAAGGCATTTCGGCGTTTCCAGAAGGAGAGAACCTTTTCAAATGGGTGGCCACCATTTCTGGAGCAGATGGAACGGTACGTTGTATTGTACATTATGACGTTCTTAGAGTGTGGTTTCCAAAATTGGCTTGTTTTTTATGCTTTCTGTAGGTTCAAACTACGCGATCAAAATTAGTGTGATTGGTTGAATATAGAATGAGAAATCGGAGTATGAAATATCCTAGATGATACAATCAGTCCGAAAAAAATATCTCTTGACTCAATTTTGAAGATACCGTTGAAAAGAGCGTTAAATTTCCTCCCTCACTGTGAAATAAGAAAATTAATATTTCATTGTATTTGGGCATAATAATTGATAATCGCCTAAGTTATAAAAAGCATACAGTAGAACTTATTAACTCAACCCTCTTAACTCAATTTTGAAGATTTGAAAAGAGCGTTAAATTTCCTCCTCACTGTGAAATAAGAAAATTAATATTTCATTGTATTTGGGCATAATAATTGATAACCGCCTAAGTTATAAAAAGCATACAGTAGAACTTATTAACTCAACCCTCTTAACTCAATTTTGAAGACACCGTTGAAAAGAGCGTTAAATTTCCTCCCTCACTGTGAAATAAGAAATTTGTACTCACTATTTCATTGTATTTGGGCATAATAATTGATAATCGCTTAAGTTATAAAAAGCATATAGCAGAACTTATAAATAGACTAAGAAAACTTTTTTATGTGCTTAAGGAGGCCCGAAATTTTCTTTCGAAAAATCAACTTAAATATACCGTAGTAGGTATATTATGGCTTAGCATTTTCGATTATTAAGTATGGTATTGTTCTGTGGAGTTTTCTGTGCTAAATCTTTCCTGAATAAATATTCAAATTGTACAGAATAAGTTGCTTAGAATTTACTGAATAAAGCATCTAATGTGATTTTCTTCTTCACTATTTTGTATAAATATTTTGAACAATTTTGGTTCTGTGTCTGTCTGTGTCAAGCAAATTTTGTTACGGGCAAAACTCCATTAAATGAAATTTTCAAAAGATGGTCCCCTACAGGTTTCATGACCCCCGGATCAATTGTAGCCTCTGCGCATGCGCAAACGTGAAATCCTTGTTACGCGCATAACTCCAGGAGTTCTTGACCGATTTTGATGAAATTTTCAGGGATTGTTCAGTTTGATGTGTAGATGGTCCCCTATGAGTTTCATGACCCCCGGATCAATTGTAGCCTCTGCGCATGCGCACACGTGAAATCTTTGTTACGCGCATAACTCCAGGAGTTCTCGACCAATTTCGATGACATTTTCAGGGATTGTTCGGTTTGATGTGCAGATGGTCCCCTATGAGTTTCATGACCCCCAGATCAATAGCAGCCTCTGCGCATGCGCAAACAAAATCCTTGTTACGCGCATAACTCCGGGAGTTCTTGACCAATTTCGATGAAATTCTCAGGGATTGTTCGGTTTGATGTGTAGATGGTCCCCTACAGGTTTCATGACCCCCAGATCAATAGTAGTCTCTGCGCATGCGCAAACGAGAAATCCTTGCCACAAGCATAACACCGGGAGTTCTTGACCGATTTGGAAAATGATGAAATTTTCAGGGATTGTTCGGACTTATTAGGTATATTTTATAGTTTGTTCAATAGTTGAACATGCCTACCTTTATTTTCTCAAGTTACGCTCGTGCATAACAATAAATTTACCCTAATTCAACATTTACTTCGCCTAATTGAACGAAGTTCTTTAGTCAATAATAATTTTCAATGATCTATACAGTCATGTTATGGATACGAGGAAGCTATGTGCCACACCCACTTGGCAGAGGTTTTCGTTTTGAACTCCTCCGAAGAGCACAAGTTTTTGAAACTTATTCTTCGGGGAGCAATTTTTCAGTTCAATTGTGCCTATTTACTTTCTCTGATAATTATCTTTATTTTCTGGCTGATCTTTTTAAGGCTTACCTACTTGTACGTATTTCGATTGCTGATAAAAATCATTCGTTCATTAAATTAGAATTTCCGTTTCAGGTTTTTGAAGGGTTCAAGTACAAGCTGTCCATCCAGTTCCCACACGCCTACCCATATTCGCCGCCAAACGTTAAATTCACGACCACCTGCTACCACCCCAACATAGGTGAGACTTTAGTGTTACTTAGTACTCGATGATTGAGGTTTAAACGTTTTCGTTGGTTATCCCAAGTGCTCAGGTAGGAGACCGGCGTTAAAACGTTGTTTTCTATGAGACATATTCAGAAAAGGTTCCCCAGGCTGGAAAAAATATAAATCTTGTATTTTTTGAAAAATTTATAATTTATCCGCATTCCTTGACAAATTTACTATTTTTTTTTACGTAATCTCCTTGACGGTCTACACACTTTTGGAAATGGGGTAAAAGTGTCTTTAACCTTCATGCGTTCGCTCCAACATGAGTTGACCGCCCTTGCTTTTTCAATGATTATCGTGCTGATTTCTCTGCTTTCCATTGCAGTAAATACAAAAGAACTAAAATACAATTCCAAAAACAAATTTTTCATTAAAAAAAAATCTTTATTATTTAAAATAACATAGCCGTTAATTGTCGTTAATGATGGCAACACTTATCAAAAAATCGATTTTTCAAAAAATCGATGTATCGAAAGAATAAAATCGATTTCAAATAAAAATCGAGACCAAAAAATCGATTTTTTTAAAAAATCGATTTTTTTAAATCTATGAGATATACCAGTATAACACGGTATAAAACAATATATGGGGCCTGTAACTTAAAAGTTCAAGTTTACAAATACGGACTAATCCGGTAAAATTGTAATTTACAATCTACATCTACAATTTTACAATTCTGCAAGGGTACTAGTACTGGTACTGAGTAGAGTAGAGTTACAATTTTGTAACTAGTGTTGACTGACATGGTTAATCAGCTGATCTGAACTGATGATTGTTTTTGTTCTTCTGCTGAGTGGTATGATCAGTATAATTTGTCTAAAATAGTAGTTTATAATTTTTTAATTTTGTTGTTGTTGTTGTTTAACAAAGGAATACTGTCTAGGCAGGGCGATGACTTCCACTTCTCTGTATCTCTCTTCTCGATTCTCTGAAGCCGGAGGAAGGGAAGGAGGTAGAGAGTGGAGAGACCTCGACGATTCGATTCGAACGAGATCGAGTTGTTGTGAAGGTAGTGCCGTCTATTTCGATCTGTGGTAAAATGGTGACTGTGTAGAATCAGTAGAACTCACATCGTTACTGAATACTGACCACCGGAGTAAATACGGATCGTTATTTTAGATTCTCCACACTGGATAATATTTTAATGTATTATTTTCATTGTAATATAACAAAAACGCATTTTAAACAGGTAAAAATCGATTTTTTCGGTTAAAAAAATCGATTTTAAATAAAAATCGCCTTTAAAAAATCGATCTTAAAAAATCGATTTTTTAAACAGTAAAAATCGATTTTTCAAAAAAATCGATTTTTTGTTGCCATTACCACCGTCCTCCTGTCCCTCAAGAGTCTCCTCGGTGGTGAGTTGAATATTTTGAATTCTATAACGCTCATTACGTTCTAGAGATGGGACATCTACATCGATATTATAGAAATACTAGTTTAATGGCCCTGCTACGCAGGTTAAAAAGAAATAGGTGAATAACACAATTTTTTTTTCGTGATTTATTAATTGCGACTGAAAAATCAAATACATTTCATCTAGCAATTTTACATATCAATAAAGGTACACTCCAAGAGGGTAGGTTTACAGCAAAATCTAGCCCTTTATTATATAGCTCAATTAATTAGCACTGAGTTCGATTGCACTTCTATTCACGCAGCACAACTAAATCCAGTGGTTTGTTTCGCTTGAGACGTCGGATTTCACCTTCGTTGTCCGAAACGTAGAGCATCTCCGGGTTCACGTGTTTGTGGAGGCGATGTTCATGCTTCCTTGCGTATTTTGCAATAATTTCATAGACTGTCTCCATCCTCAAATCTCGATGAATATCATCGTTTCGCAAGTACCAAGGGGCTCCAACTATACTTCTCAGTATTTTATTCTGAAAGGTTTGGATTTTCTTAATATTTGATTTCTTGGCACAGCCCCAGATCTGTATCCCATAGGTCCAAATAGGGCGAAGGATCTGCTTATATATAAGCAGTTTGTTGTGAAGAGAGAGATGGAATTCCTTCCCATTAGCCAATACATCCTTCTGTACTTGATTTTAAGTTCTTCTTTCTTCTTTTCTATGTGTTTATTCCAGTTTAATTTGGAGTCAAGTGTCAAACCCAAGTATTTAACTGCTTCAGTATGCGGTATTTTATTCGAATTGATCTCAACATCCAAGATTGGGACTTTTCGGTTAGTGAAGTTGATGTGGGCTGATTTTGATTCGTTCAGCTTCATTCTCCACATCTTGGTCCATTTACAAACCTCAGTAGTAGACGTCTGTA
Organism: Creontiades dilutus; assembly: GCA_031894815.1. NCBI lineage: Eukaryota > Metazoa > Arthropoda > Insecta > Hemiptera > Miridae > Creontiades > Creontiades dilutus. Next base: position 1,546 of record JAVIWC010008497.1, on the reverse strand, counting down.
GTTTGCGTGTTGCAGCTTCTATATCATCTCCAACAGAGAGGATAGCCGTATCATCTGCAAAGGTGGCAACAGTTGTGCCTTCTTGTTGGGGTAAGTCCCGTGTGTACAGGAGGTAGAGTACTAAACAACACAATGAGGGAGTATAATAACAATATTAAAAGTCAAAAAATCGTATATCCCAAATCCCCGAGGAGAGGACCACGTTGCTTGCCCTGGGAGACGGGGGGAGAATTCCACCCGCCCAGCGTTACCACCCCCTGAAACGTCGATATACTCTGATAAGCTGGTTTTTATATAGTGTGATCGAGATTACGATGTTTTGCCATCGATGTCACACATTCGATATCGATATATCGATGTTTTGGCTCCGATAACATCGGTTTGGTTTACTCTTCACTCACTGACAAAATTCCATCTTTTGTGCTTGCTACCTAACGTGATAAAATAAATATTAAAAATTCGTTCAACTACTGTAGTATTAGCTAATTTTCGAAGAAAAAAAATATATTGTTCTCGGTGGAAAATGTTTGCACCAAAATCCGTTTCAAAGCATTCCAAGTCCACTGTTAAAGGCACCAAATTTCATCCCATCTTGAGAAAGCTTTCATCAGCTTGAGAAAGCTCAAATATGCACACAAAAAATCTGAAGAAAAAAACTAAGTTTGAATAAGTTTGAATATACTCACAATCGCCTCACTCGAATGGGAGATTTTGACATTTCCAATGAGGGAAAATTACCCAAAAACCCCCCGAGTAGGTGACTTTCATATAGGTTTTGTGAATTATCACACGATGTTGAAATTGGATTGTAGATATCTCGATCCGTTCTAACTAGAGCAGTTTGAAGGATATAAAACAAGGTAGATGGGCAAAATTTAAAAAAAAAAATTATGAGATTCTTCAGCTTTCAAAATCAAAAATTTCCGAATTAAAATGAGCTGTCACGAGTCAGAAAATAAAATTGTCGGTTTTTGAGTAATTTTTCCTCATGCAAAACTAGTTTGAAAATTTGCTCATTTCGTCATGCTACATGGCTGGAACTTTTTACCATCTTCTTCAGACTTGAAATACCTTTAAAATGAGATATAATTTATCACGAAATAAAACTGTTGATTTTGCATCAATATTCCTCCTTTAAACGTGTGACACCGATATCGATAATCTATGTTTTCACCTGATATTGGACGATATATCGATGCCAACACTCAAATATCAAAATCGATGTTTTTTCTCGATCTCCCATCCCTATTGCGTTGTATTTTATGTTATTACACTTTTGCATGTGTGTTTGATCGTTATTTCTAGTGATTGCCGCTAACGTTTAAACCACCGCATAAATAACATTAAATAACTAACGAGATTTCGTCCAACCATCAATCTTCTTTCCACTCACTTTGGAGCTTGAATTTGAATGGAGAAAGAGAAAATGACTCGGAGCACTGGGAGGGCATTGTCACACAGATTTTTGTAGCAAATTAATTTAGAAAAACGATACTATTCACAAGGAATTGACGGGGAAAGCTGGTGGACGATATGGTTGGATGAA
>JAVIWC010008496.1:0-87748 GCA_031894815.1 Creontiades dilutus | reverse complement strand
GTTTGTTCAACAGTTGAACATGCCTACCTTTATTTTCTCAAGTTATGCTCCTGCATAACAATAAATTTACCCTAATTCAATATTTACTTCGCCTAATTGAACGAAGTTCTTTAGTCAATAATAATTTTCAATGATCTATACAGTCATGTTATGGATACGAGGAAGCTATGCGCCACACCCACTTGGCAGACGTTTTTTGGTTTATTATTGTTTTTGTGTTGATCTCAGTAACCTAGTGATGTAGTAATGTGGATACTGGAGTGAACTCCTAAAAGGCTTTGTAGCCGATAGACGGGTTAAAGCATTCTGACAACCATTAAAAAAAAAAAAAAAAAAAAAAAAAAAAAACGCCGCAAATTTTTTCACTGGGGTTTATTATTCAATTGGCTTGCGTTCATGATTTGAATTTCTACTAAGCTTTGGAGTGTGCGTGTTTCACAGGTGATAGAGCGATTATTGAATTTCAGGAGATACGCATAGAAACGTAAATCTGTTCTCGACCAAAATACCTATTTGGATTGTTCAGTTGATCATATTTGTGTGCCTCCTGAAATTCAATAATCACTCTATCACTTGTGAAACACGCACACTCCAAAGCTTAGTAGAAATTAAAATCATGAACGCAAGCCAATTGTATAATTGCAGCGTTGTTTAGTTAGGTTATCGTAGAGTAATGTACGATGAACGTTGAAAAAAAAGTGCACGCTTCAAAAAAAAATAAATAAATAAAATAAAACATTATAGCGAGGGGCCTCAAAAATATTTTGCGGGGGGGCCCCGCTGAAAAACGTTACGCCACTGGTTACTTATCAAATTGGATTAAAGTGGAGCAAAGTCAGAACAATTATACCAGACCCAGACAAATGCAACTACTCATTTGGATATTCCCAACCCCTCCACTTATTTCTGGTAATCGGACAAAAAATCCCCTAGGGCGGACAAAAAATCCCTAACTTCGGAAAACTAGGGCTGAATCACAGAATAGGTAACGCATCTATTTTTCCAACTGATCTATATTTTACTATAAGGATTGATTTAGGATATTTTTTTGTTTTTGAGATGCGAGCGTAGCGAGCATCCAGACCAGCAAACCTATATAAATAGGTAACGCATCTATTTTTCCAACTGATATGTTTTACTAGAAGGATTGATATAGGATATTTTTTGTTTTTGAGATGCGAGCGTGGCGAGCATCCAGACCAGCAAACTAGACGATAGGATATTTCTGTCATTTTTCACACCGGGATTATTTGTCCGTGATTCCTCATTTCTATGTATAACGATTTCTTGTGAGTAGGAAAATGTTAACCTGATTTGAGTTGTTCAGCAGAGTTCAAACATGATGCATGGTACCTACAGCGTCGGCTGAAAAACTAAATCATTTCGATCTACACATGGGAGAACTCTCACTGTTTAGGTTATCATCAAAATCGAAATTGGATTGCATTAGTTTACGGTACGGTATACGGCCCAGGCCATCAACTATTTGTATCTTCTTCACCCGCTAAACTTGATACTATTATCTTTAATGATTTCTTATGAATGGGGCAATGAGTACCAGATTTAAGTGGTTCAGCATAGATCAAGACCGGCATGCAGGGAATAGCGTCGGCTGAAAAATCATTGTAACAGTCCTAGACCACCAACGGTTTGAATCTTCCACTCAATCCACTTATTTCTAGTATGTGTAATGATTTCTAATGAGTAGGAAAATATTTACCTGATTTGTGTTGTTCAATGAAGTCCAAAGACGAGCGTGCAGGCCATGGGGTTGGTTCAAAAACAAAACCGAAACTCGACTAAAACAAAAGAACAAAAAACCGGCGTTGTGGTTCAAAGTCGAACTTCTCGATGTTTAACTCGGACTTGGCGTTGAGCTATACGAAGAGCGAAACGACCGTCGCGGTGGACCGGAGGTGACTGAAGAGGTGGCAGGTGGAGCGGATCCGACTCGGGGCTCCGGAGGGGAAGGCGGTGCGCATGCGCGGGACCTGCTATCGACCTCCCCGGCTCGTCTCCCCTTCCTTTTTACGACCGTCTCAACTGGGGGCTCTGGACCCGAGCGGCTGCCGCCCCCGGAGATGATTACAACCCCCTCGTCGGCCCGGTAGACGGCAGATATCGATTTCGGGGGCTGGAGATGGGGAAACCCTTCGATCTATCGATGCACCGGGTGTGAACCGCTTCACCGTCGTCCCGGATCGTCGAAAAACGCTTAAAACTCAATATTTACTGTATTATTTGAGTTGGAAACCAAAACTTTATCACATTCGCAAGTCTAATGAGCAGAATTAAGGTACAGTAGAACCTCAGTTCAGTAGAACTCGACACAATGTGGACTTAAGGTTGTCGAGTTAGTGAGCTTGTCGAGTTTTAGGGAACTAAGATAAAAATTTGAATGCCCTAAAAACAAGGAAATGAATTATTACTCACAAACTTTAACTGTCTACTTATAGCCTTTAGGTATACACAATTAATAAAATCGTAAAAGCTTGTCGCGAGATTTAGGCTTGTATAAATTAACTAGTTCCTAAGTACCTATTTCATTGACCAACTTATTCCGATAAGTTTATTTTTTTATTTCAGTTTAATTAGGTAAATACTTACAGATACCTATCTACAGTACCCACTTACGCAAACGTCGCGACAAGGTTTTATGATTTTATGAATTGTGTATGTAGGCTATAAGTAGACAGTTAAAATTTGTAAGTAAAAATTTATTTCCTTCCTTTTAGGCCATTTAAATAAAAGCTTAAAAAAGTTTTTTTTGTTCAATTTATTTATTACTTTTTAGTCATCGCTAGCAAGGTTTCTGAGTCTGTTCATCTCATTCAAAGCATCATTGTTGCAAGGTCGTTTGCCGGTTAATTTGTAACAGTCTAGCTTTTCAATAAAATCAACCGATTTTACAGGTTCAAATCAAGAATAAACGAGATCTCTACACCAAATTTCAGGGGGAATCCGGAAAGAGCTTATTCTTTTTTACCATGCATTTTTTCTCAACTTCAATTTCCTCTCAACTAGCCCTTTCATTTGATACCCATATTATATAAAAATGCATTAAAAATAACTGTTCCACCATCTTCATGACGTCACACAATAAATCGTGCATTGTCATCCAATCTAAACGTGCATACAAAATTTCAGCTTAATCGGTTGTGATTATCTGCTTCAAAATCGGGTCGCAAGATTCCACCCGAACATCCTTACATATATTGCAAGTTAAATAAAACCTTTTAATTACTAGGAGTTGAATGAAAACGCTTATTTAGCGTACTAAAATTGTTCATTTATCGATTCACTGTATGCAATTATATATTTATTTAAACATTTATAACTTATAACCAGTTTAACACAATACATATCGCTATCTTACGCTATCTTATTAACGCTTTCACAACCGCTTTTCAGGGCACCAAACTTTTTTCCCCTCTTCTTCTCTGCCATACTGCCGCTCGATATTTCAGCACAAAACTCGTTTAGACAATTGTCTAATTACACAATTAGACAATTAGATGATTTAAAAATAAAATCAGTAGCCCTGTCGAGTTTCAGAGGTTCTACTGTAATACAGTGGTACCTCGCGATACGATCTTAATCCGATCCTGGACGGGGAACGTATCGTAAAAAAATCGTATAATGAACAATGTAATCTTATGTAATTTAATTAATTCGTGCAACGCCCCATATATAAACACCAAAATCGTCTGTACGTAATAATACACAACTAACGTTGTGAATTGGAAATTTTATATATTAGATTTCAATTTATATATGCGGTATAAATGTTTATTGTGTAATAATACTAATTATAATCAGTCGCAAAATAGTATATTAAGTACCACATACACACAATAAACATTTATACCGCATTTATAAATTGAACTCTAATATATAAAATTTCCAAGTCACAACGTTAGTTATCGTACTCCTCCTAACGGCTTTACCGATTTGTAACAAATTTTATATGCGTATTCAGTAGGTCTGAGAATCGGCGATTATCTATTTTTCCTACTCCTAAGTGATAAGAGTTGTTTTGCCCGAACTTTTTTTTTTCAATTTTTGAACGAAATTTTTCATTTTTTTATAGTGTGGCATTAAAAAGTACATAGGTACAACCCTAAATTTTTACTTTTTTAATCACTAACACCTATTTTTTTGTAGCCATTTTAGTAATTTAATCATTACCATCCCGCTCGATAACTGATCAATTATAGTGTTTTCAACTGTACTTCGATTAAAATTCCCCTTAGCTTATGGAAAATCTCAATTTTTTAAAATGAAAATTAACATTAATTTTTATTATTAAAGTTTAATCTTGATATATGCTCAATATATTCTTTAAATGGGCTAACAGAAAATATTGTTCACCCTATAGCGTTGATTGATGTTGTTTGTTAGTGTTACTGTCGTAATTAATATGTGATATGTAATTTTAAGAAATAAACTATAACAACTTAAAAATAATATTGTTGGGCGTTAGTTATGTTCATATCCCCTTATCGTTCATAGCGCAATATGCCTATTTCACCACATACTTAGGTACACACTTATGGGAAGTAAGTTGCTTTTTGTCTGCACTAGAATTTATCTAGAAAGTAGAAATAATTTATAAGGCAAAACAACGTTTGCCGGGTCAGCTAGTACCTATATATTATATTTTTCAACAATCACCTATTCACAATTTGAATTTTTCCAAACCTTCAATTTGATCCAATGTCTTTTTAAATTAGAGTAGGGAACTGGGCAGTCTCATCCTCATCACAGCATAATTCTAGGATGGTAAAATATGGCTCGACAAGAAATAATTTGCCCAAGCTTATAGAAGGCACCTGCAATATACCTTAATTTATGGAAGACTTTTAATGACATAATATAAAATCGATTCTTTGGTACTGACTGAATAAATTGCAGGTTTGAAAAAATATGAGCTGTTCTCAATAAAAAACTTTGGTTGGAACCATTTTTCCAAATCTAGACATTTGAGGAACAGGAACATTAAAAAATTAGGAGTAATCTTGCATGATTCGAAGTTTGAACGAATAAGCTAAAAAATACCACCAAAGGACTCTTTCTTTACTGCTAGAACAGAGATAATTCTGCCAAGTCAACGTTTAAATTGTATTTTTGAATCTCTCTCGAGTACCCTATTATGCTTTCTTGGCATATAAAGCTTACACAAGAATGGGGTGCCCCCCCCCTCCTAATGAGATGGGCCACTCTGAATAGATGGGGGACCCTTTGGACACCAATGACCAATCCCTCCAGCACTAGTTTATATATGACACGAGAAGTAAAAAAAAAACCTACACTTCTGAATAAGTTTTCAATGATGTTCACAACCTCCACAACACCAGCACTCAATAAACGTCAAAATTTGCCTTCAATAACACCACAATCTCATCAAATCCACAGAGCAAAACTGACATCAACTGACTTCAAAACACTTAATTTTAAACTATGCCTAAACTAACCTGCACAATAATACGATATTCATACATCTTCTTCAACTTTAATTGTTTGTGTTAAGTATTGCTTATTTTTCTGAGCTGAAACTTTTTATGGTGAGATACGGCATTTTGTTGAAAAACTATCGATTTGCGAAAAACTGGTCCCAGACGGGCATTTGAAATTCCTAGCTGGAATGATAGAATAAAATGGTCATCAGATTCGTGTTCAGTGGCCCCGAAAAAATCAATTTAGTGTTTTTTCATCACTTCCAGGGAGGGATTTTGAATCACATTGCAGCAGAAAAACGATTTTTTCTTTCAATCCGATTTTCGGAATCCGCACGAAGATAGGATATCAAATTTTAAACCCCTTTAAATTTCTTGTTTTAATTTCAAGATGTGATATGTAACAATGTGTGCGATAATATTGATTTTTTCTGCCGATCACATACCCATTACCTACTCATTTTTCCGGATTCTTTACCTATCGCTCCAACTGTCTTTTATGTGACTAAATTTTATTAATATCAGCATTTGGTAGGTAACATGAAATTCTCATTTTCGAAGTTCCTAATAGCAATAAAGCAGACTGATTTATAGAAACTTGGAACTGTGATTATAAGATGCCTTTAAACAATACGTACATGTTACCTGTTTTGATTGTAAACATTTTACAAAATTAGTAATGAAAATAATGCTTCTTGTTTATATGATTTGTGTCTATTCTTAATATGCCTGCCTAACGTCAATATTTATGATATGCCAAATACTCGACCCTTGAGGTACCGAAAACTCGATTGAGAAATGCCAAGAATTGGGAAATGCTGGAGAAATGCCGAAAACTGGAAAAATAGTGCCTAAAACTGGATCGTGCAGCTTTTTCACACGTTATCATTATTAATGAAATGATTAAGTTGATTAACTGGAAATAACTTATCAATACAAGGACCATAAAGAATAAAACCGTAGCGGAGATGAAGTTGAGAGACCCTGTTTAAATGTATGCCACCAAAAAAGCCCTAAAAAATTTCCTTAAGGGTGACGAAAATTGGGTGTTTTACCCTATAATGTGATCGTGATCGGCAAACAAAACAAAAAAAAATCAATTATCCAAACTAATTATCCAAAAGTAGCTTGATTTGTTAACTGACCTCACGGTTTCTTTGAAAATTTGCCCTAATAGCCATGCTGCACGCTTGAATTTTTAAATTACCCTTTTCCCGAAATATTGTTTCTGGTTCCCCCTCAGTTAAGTAGGAGTCGTTAGTTTGAATTGACGTTCCTACCGTAAAAGATCTGCTTCGGGCAAATCCCGACCTACCAAACTGCCGGTCATTTGTTTGAGCCGAGCGGACCCTCGTCTCAACCTCTTCCCCACTCAATAGACAAATGGTCGCGGATTAGCTCGGAAAACCCTCGCCGCGTTGGAAATGGGAAGATACGGCTTTTCTCAATAGAGGTAATTCCCGACTTAATTATAAAGGCTTCGTGAAGATAATGGTGATTATAATCCTCTTGAGGTGGCCTTAGGGGCGAAGCCGGCCCTACGCGCCGGTGGATACCGTTGGTATCCCGTTAGCGTTACCATCCAGTGAGATTTCGGTAAACCCGGCAGTTGCGGGCGGAGTACGAAATAAGTTTTGGCTTTTGAGCTAGGCAGTTTGTTCCAGAATGCGCTGTGGAGGATTCGCGACATTGTTTAAATCAGCTGGGGCAAGCGGAGATTATTCCAGCTCTATTGCTCAGCTACTATGCTATGATTAGAGTCCGGTTTTTCCTAAGCCCCCTAACAGGGATTTAATCAATTATTGTTTCGTACTATTTCGAGCCCTACTGACTGAGTTCAAACTCGTGTCCTTACTACTAAGCGAGAATATGCCACACTCTAATGGGTTGAGCTAAGATGCTGATTTAACCAAACCTCTTTACATTAGCAAGTACCACGTTGATGCTCAACTCCAAGCAGCAGTGAAGCCAGCAGATATACAACCTGGCCAGATTCAGATAATTGGTGTAGACATTACCTTACCAGTGTATGGTACGAGGATGGAGGGTTTGGGATCAAGGCGATGGTGTGGGCAGTGGAGTAACAGGCAAACTTTATCTTCGCCCCCCCCCCCCATTATTATTAGTATAGTGAACCATGACCTAACTAAACCCAAAAAGTCAACTAAATTTACCGCAAAACTAGACGATAGATTTAGATACCGATTTTCAAGCAAACACATTTGCCAAACTGTTCACTGTGAAGTTGACTCAAAACTCGAGGCCATTAAGCGATAAACCAGAAATATTCGGATTACAAATTAACGACGAACACCTAATTGCGATGATTATCCTCATCTCTGCTCGCATGACCGAATTCTCGTGAATTGTCGATCTGAATTGTTTTGAAATTTGAGAACTGTGAGTGCCCAGAAATAGCCCGACTACGATCTGCCAGATTTGGCAGATCTCGCAGATATCTATATCGCTTTGCAAATATCTATATCGCTTTGCTGATTTTCGTATCTTTCATGTTTTCAACGAGCAGGTCTTTTCCTCAAATTTCGTTTAAAAAGTCCAAATCTACCGCAGATATCTGCTCGTGTATGGCCAACTATAGATATAAAGCTAGTTTTTTCACGTTTTCGGTCTTAGAATGGTCTGGAACGGATTTGTATTCAGTTATTCTGTTCCTCATATTTGGGTTGCCCCTCACATCCCTGGATCGATCCTAATAGGCTCCCTCTACTGTGAGACCTCCATGGCCGTCACCGGAAAAATACTGATCTCGTAATTTTCAAGATTCTAGACCTCTGATAGTTGCTATTGCGTTTGGGAAGAGTCTTGATTGGTTCTGTACCCATTCAGACAAACTCCAGTTTGGTAAGGAAGACTTTGTTTTCCAATTTTTTAAACAGAATGGCCCTTGTGTTGGAGATTTCCGAACAGAAAAATAGTATTATCTGGCCGTCTTGAACCTCGGCATGTGAATTATCTCGCCTCGATATTTAAAAACTCGGCGCTCCGCGCCTCGTACCTGCTTTGGGCCTTAGTGGCTAACATCACAATACATGGAACATGTTTTTAGCTTCAACTTGTTCCTCTTTCTCTTTATTTTGTCTGTAAAAAACAATGAACTGTTCGAAGAAAAAGAATTTTATTGTTTATGTCGAAGTGATAGACAGAATAGGTTTATGATAGACGGTGAGCGTCTACTCTAACCAACATGACAACCAAGTGACAATAAGAAAACAAGCGGCATTGTTTACTACATCTATATAATAACATATACATAAAATCACGACATAAATACCAACAACAAGTACGCAAGGCCTGCGTGATAAATCGAGAGCTTTCCAACGAATGGAGAACGATTTTCGTCCGTCGAAAACTGAACAACTTTCATTTCCCTAGAAACAGCTCGGTTGTACGTGAAAACTATCAGAACAATTTCGTGACACTTTCTGTATAACGGTTTCTGTATAACGCTTTTTTACTAGATAGGCCCGGCTAAAAACATGTTCCATGTTAAAAATTCACATTACTGGGGTGTACGGAGACATGTTTTACTGAGTGTACTACAACATTCATGAACTCCATGATTGTGATGTGAGACTAGTGATTTCCAGCAAAGATTCTCGATATGATTTCCACCAACTTGAAGTACGTCCGAACTTCACGGTAAAAACTTGAGAGTAATGCTTATTAAACACGTAGATAGACTAACGAAATTTGTTCTAAATGGTCCAAAAAGCAATATGCGAATGAACATGTTTATTTGGCAGAAACATTGATCTCCATCTCCATCCAAAAATTAATCCATGGAAGCGAAAACTACAAGTAAACAAGAAATTAAAAATGTATTCCCACAGACAAACGAAAGTTGTTCAAACTGGTGGGAAAAGCAAAATGCTAGTGAAGTGAGAAAAATTAATTTCCTTCTCCTGGATGTGAAAACTACAGGTGGACTAGGAAACAATGTTTTGTTTAGGTTTCGAAAAGGTTTCACCCAGTAGACCGGAGATCTCAAATGTTAATCAACGATTTTCGGTTTCAAACACTCCATTTCAAACAAACCTAAGATCGAATGCGCTAAACCGACGATCAAAATTAACAGACCAAATTTAGTTACTTATATACTTTGTTGGTGTTTTCCTACCTATTTGGTTATTATTTTGGCTAATTTGCGCTTTAAAAAAACCATAGAGGTTTTCTGTGGGTCTTTTTTTTGTGCAAATTAGCCAAAATAATTGCCCAATAGGTAGGAAAACATTAACAAAATATGTATAAGTTACTACAGACAGAAATATACAAGTACGAAATTTCTGTCAGAGGTTTGATTAGGGCATTGGTAGGTAGCCGATCACCTTGACGGAAACGTTTCTGTGATAAACCTAGGGGATCAGGTTTTGTGGTAAAAAAAAAAGTGGAACTATGGTCGTTGAGCCCACACTTGACCTATTTATAAAAATTGAGCAAAAGAAATAATGGATGTACGGTCTTCAGGAAGAAATTAAGAATTATCTTTTAACTCTACCCCCTCTACTCTCGATTTCATGTAGTTTTTAGAAACGGCGGTTAAACGAATATCGAAAATGTTCGAAATAACACTAATGTTTTCATGTTTGTTATTGGTAGAATTAAACAGTATTATCTCTGGTATTTGGTTCTGTTTGGAACCAAACGGATTAGTTGAATGAATAGATCACATGACTCCAAAATTCCTTGTGGAAGAGGTTACCGAGAATCAATCAATCGTCACGCTTGATGATATTGATTTCTTAACTTGAGAAATATCGAAAAACTCCATTGGAACGGTCGCTTTCTCTAGTTTAAATAATAAAGAAATTGTGCATAAAGTAACACAATCGAAAGTGGCCGTATAAATAAGTTAGGTCAAATAAGTTTATAGCTTACCTCTTTATAGTGCAATCCCAGAAGATATCCAGCAGGCAGAATATTCTTTACTTCATAAGACGCACTTCTTTCTCGCAACACGCAAATTCCGGTTCACGGTTTCGCGTAAACGAAGTCCCCGCTTCCCCGTTCCTGACTGGGCGATTTGTTACAATAACATTATTTACTAACGAACTATGAACATAAGGAACACTATTAACGAAAACAGAAAACGCGGAATAAATTAAGGGAAGTAGTAAAGTAAAGCGAGCAGTAACCGAACCGAAACGGGAATAGAACGAAAGTGGGAACGATAGTTGGGTGCGTCACCACTGCCACCTCGATACCGCCAACATTTTGCGGGCACATGCCTTCTTCGTGTCGTATACATCTACGTTTAAACTTTAAAATTTAAATCAAATCTTTCAAGTTTTCTTTATTACAGTTTTCTTTATTATATTCTTTACTACACGAAACGCACTTTCTTTTTGGCAATACTCAAATTTCTGTTCGCGTTGAACTTAAACGAAGTCCCCGCTTCCCCGTCATGACTGAGCGATACATAACAGTAACAATATTTTCAAACGAACTATGAACATAAGCAACGCTATTAGCGAAAACAGAAAACAACGAATTAAGTAAGGGAAGTTGATAAGTAAAGCAAGCAGTGATCGAATCAAAACGGGAATAGAACGAAAATAGAAACGGATGTTGGTTTTTGTGATTACTGCCATCTCGATATCATCAACATTTTGCGGGCACATACCTTCTTTGTGACGTATAAATCAACGTTTCATGGAATCGCTGTAACTCGTTTACTGATAACAGGTCAACCATTGATTACATTGGTGAAACCCATTGGTTTTAAATCAACGTTCAAATCTCTGATTCCGTAAAACAATGATCTACTTTAACCATTGTGTCTACACCTTGACGGAAAACACCGCATTCGAAAACACACAGTCAAGAATTTAAGAAGATCAGTTTACAAGAAGAGGTAAGAAGTAGGTCCCTTAAAACTAGATATTTCACACAAATTATCACTTCACTATATGTAACGCCTACAAAAATGGACCGACGGTGCAGATGACGGCAAAACTAGAAACTCGTAATGCACTACGGCAAGATTTAGCTCAGTTTCATTTTCACAGGGGCAAACCCGGAGTTCATTAGACGTTGGTTTCTCAAGGAATGAATGAGAAAGGAGTGGTTTTGACTGAATGCAAGGAATTTCCAAGTTGTATTGTTATGTAGGAGTAAAGGATAAGGAGTTGGTACAAGTGGTAATAGGATTAATAAAAAGATGCCTTAGTAATCGGGAGAAAAACGAGGAATATCCGGTAGCAGTTCTCAAGCTACTCAGTATTGGAAACCTAACAATGAGCGAAACATGAGGAGTTATAAATGGGTTCAAACTCCTAGTTTGAACGCATGGTTAGGGATTGTTGGTGAAACTGTCCCTTAGATTCCGAAAAACGTACAAACAGATGTTTGCTCAACTACCTCGTCTGCAGCTTTTTTGCAGAAATTTCGCCGAAAAATATTAGACAAGGTGGAGTTAAATGTCGGCGTAGAGAAGTGGTTAGAGCTCGCTCGTAATGTGTAGCAAAATTCCGTCTAATATTTTTAGATGCAGACTGCGTCATTAACGTGACGACATTCAAAAATGTAATACATCACTAGATAGAACGTAAACAATAATGAACCTAGTAATTCACTTGAATATGAAGGAAATATTCGAGTAGCGTGCAGGTAAGTACCTTGTTGACGAATGTTGTTCAACAAATGATGAACAAGATGATCGTAGGAGAAGAAATCATGATGATAATATAAAACACGAACTACACGTTACTTGCCTTTTACCTAAACATCCGACCGCGAATACCCGTACCGAATTCGGAGTAAAATCACTTTGTAAGCATTTAGCAGCAACCTAACACAAGCGCGGGAGATGACTGAGGAATTTTATCGCTAGGCCGTCTGAGCAGCTACTGTAAATGGACTTAAGTCGAGTTCGTTACGATTCCTAGAGTTTGGGCTCTGCCCGGCCAACAGGCCCATGTTGGCTTCCAAGAAGGTCGGCAGGCAGGCTGCCTCACTCGATGAAAAGACAGAAGGGAACATCGTAACCTACCTATTGGGTATTATTTTCACTTGAACATGGAAAGTTTCCTACCTCCAAATCAAAATATTCACTCGCAATTTTGCTGCAATTTTGCTTCGAGTCTGCGGAGCAAAGCAGCGGAAGCCTTATGTTCACTTTCGGGAGCCAAAAAATTTTGTTGTCCGAATTCAAAATTTTCACTCACATTTTGCATTTCATAGCCTACTGAACAAATTTGGTTCCGTGTCTGCCTGTCTATCCGCATTTCCTTGTTACAGCCATAACTTCCAAAATTTTGGATGAATTTAGACCATATTTTGAGGAAATATGCTTCTAATGTCCCTTGAGGTCCCACAGGAATTTCATCTCAATATAATTGCGCTCTGCGCAGGCGCTAACGTGAAATTCTTGAAACGGGTATAACTTTCACAATTTTGATTCAATTTAGCTCATATGATAAAGGATGTAACGAGGAAGCTGCTGTGCCATTTCTTTGGCAGTTTTTTTTTCTAGACCATTCTATTGACGGAACAACTTTGTTCCGTGTGTCTGTCCCTTGTAACCCGCTCAATTCCCACAGTTCTCATTCAATACAGGCGATATTCACAGGGAATGTGCGGGTTAGACCCTACAAGCAGGGGTGCCCACAGGGGGAGAGGGGGGAAGCTACGACGCAGATTGCGTCATTGAAATCCTGGGGGGGGGGGGGTCCAAAAAAAGTTAATTGGAACAGTGTTTAACGCTACGACATTAAACAATATAACACAGCACTAGATGAGACGAAGTAATAATGAAGCTAGTAATTAATTTAAGTATGGTTTGTTTTTCTATCTGAAATTGTACGTATAACAATTACAGTGCTCGAATATTGTCCGACTGGGTTTGAAGGGGTGCGTCATGAAGTTTGGGGGCGTTAGCAACCCTGCGTATAGTGTTAGGAGGACTATTCCGTGGGGTGATGGCTCGCGAGGCCTAGAATCTGGACTCACAAAAATACAATGGGGAGGTGAAATGCCGTCTGATGGGACAGCCAGACTTTGTATACAAGTGTACTGACCTTCATAAAACGAGTGGATAGTGTACAACTATTCGAAAAATCTAGGGTAAACTTGGAAGGTGCCATCACACGAATCACGGGCAAAAATTTCCCCGGACAAAAAATCCTCGCGTTTAGCCCACCCCGGACAAACAATCCCCGTGTGAAAAATTACAGAAATAGACACTTGGAAGCAGAATAATTCTTTTGTGCTCGGGGCCCCAAGTTGACGTTTATGTGTGAGTTGATGTTTATGCATTCATAATCATAATTCGTCATATCGCTCCACATTACTTCCCACTCGGGGAGTCTTCAGTTTCACGATGGAGGTCATCCCAACACTTACTAAGCGAGGAGAACAGCCGTTATTCGAAGGGTATCAGTACACGCGACACAAAATATTGAGTGACGGCGTAAGGTGGGCTTGCTCCAAAAAATTCTCGTTCAAAGTGAGTACATTATTATGTAGACGTTCAAAATATTATTGGCTTATTGAAATTCCGATTCTATTCAATCCCGATTCCGGTTAACAGTGTTGCTAATTTATGCTCTCCACTCATAATTTCCAGTGCAAAGGGGCACTCAAAATAATCAGTCGAAAGCCGTATGTACCCATAAAGCTCTAAATGTATTTCGTCTTTTTCCCTTTTTCAGTAGTTTTCCGAAGTTGGGGATTTTTTGTCCGCCCTAGGAGATTATTTGTCCGGGGATTTTTTGTCGGATTACCCCATCACACATTATTATCGACGTTTTACATAAGAATCTCAGGCTCCCGATCAACCTCAAATCGGCGTCAACTTCCGAACAGGCGTCTTGAACAATGACCCTCAAATAACTAAGTCAACAAGCCTGCACCTGCGCCGGCGCTTCTGGGAGTTCTGCCTCTATTGTTCTCTCTCAGGAGCTTTCGGGGTTACGCTGCGGCGCTTTTGCCCACTTGGAAATTCAAATCGGCGCTTATGGGTAGTAGCCCCTTGAAGTGACTGGACAATTACTACAATGGTGCTACCATCAATATTGCAAAACCCTCTATGAAATGTTTGCATCACTATCCAAATGAAAATCTTACTAATTCAACCAAATCTTTTCGACTGCGAGGCATTTTTCTTGAACATAACTGGGGTGCCTGTCCGTGTAAATGTAATAAATAAAAAAAAACGATACTGGGGTTTATTATTCAATTGGCTTGCGTTCATGATTTGAATTTCTACTAAGCTTTGGAGTGTGTGTGTTTCACAGGTGATAGAAAGATTATTGAATTTCAGGAGGCACACGAACATGATCAACTGAACAATCCAAATAGGTCTTTTGGTTGAGAACAGATTTACGTGCTCTATGCATATCTCCTGAAATTCAATAATCGCTCTATCAACTGTGAAACACGCACACTCCAAAGCTTAGTAGAAATTCAAATCATGAATGCAAGCCAATTGAATAATAAACCCCAGTGGAAGAATTTGCATCGTTTTTTTTTTGTGGTTATCCGAAAACTTCAAACCGTGTATCGGCTACAAAGCCTTTCAGGATTTCACTCCAGTATCCACATTACTACATCACTACGTCACTAGGTTACTGATAGCAACACAAAAACAATAATAAACCAAAATAACGCGAATGTTGGCACCATAAATCGGGCCATAGATCGGGAATGGTTTGACCTACGGACCTGGGGAGGGGCTCATTCGATTCCTCGTGGAGTGTTCTTCAAAAAGAGTACAAATTTAGGCCGCCTTGACTTTTTTGAGGTTTTTAGGGATTTTACAAAACTTTGACAACCCTTGAAGGGCACTTTAAATTAAGTGAGAGAGCTGGGTCAAGAATTTGCGCGTAACCGGACCAACATGGATTTTTCCTGAAAATTTCAACGTTTTTGCTTCAGCCGTTTGGGAGAAATCGTGCGTACGGCGTACGGCGGACGGACGGAAAAATGTTTATTGCAGATTCGGATTCTACACCCTTTGAAACGTAAACCATGAAATTTTCAGGGGGGGTTAGACTTTTTTTTTCAAGAGCGATTACAATGGTTTATTATTGAATAATAAACCAAAACTCATTTAATTCGTAGAAATAGGCAAAGATCATTGTTTGGCTTTCGTCTTCTGCTTCAGTTTGATATTGCCAACTTGGGGGAGGGAACGATAAAAAACAAGTTAAAGGCCCCGTCAACTGCTTCAGTTTTTATTGCGTCGTAAAACACCCGCTGCCCTCATTTTCCTTCGCCGACACTTTTTTAATTGCTCGATTTTTTTTGCCTCGCATTGTCCTGTTCGTCTTTTAGTTTCCACGAGTCTGGCAGTTTTATGGCGACCGCATAATGGGATGAAGCAGAGATGCGACTTTCACCAACGTAACAGGACCCTAGTTGTGAAGCATTGCAAAACTTTTATTGGGATCTCTTCTTTTTTTTCACAGAATCGGAGTATTTTCCCCTTTATCACTACCAAACGTCAGTCACACTCACCAGGGTTTAGTGCTCTGCTAATGTCTGGTCTTTGTTGAAACATAGAACCATGATGGGCTGTAGATGATGTTTCTTAGCTCAGAAATCTCTACATTAATCTGCGCATGCGCAAACGGAACTTCATTCAATTGTTGCGAAGCTTTGCACTAGAGACCATTGGTAATTTCATATTGGTTTATTATTCAATAATAAACCATTGTAATCGCTCTTAAAAAAAAAAAAAAATTCTAACCCCCCCTGAAAATTTCATGGTTTACGTTTCAAAGGGTGTAGAATCCGAATCTGCAATAAACAATTTTTCCGTCCGTCCGCAGTACGCACGATTTCTCCCAAACGGCTGAAGCAAAAAATCTGAAATTTTCAGGAAAAATCCATATTGGTCCGACAACGCCCCAATTCTTTAGCCAGCTCTGGAATTTAAAGTGCCACTTAACGGTTGTCAAAGGTTTGTAAATTCCCTAAAAATCTCAAAAGAAAATCAAGGCGGCCTAAATATGGACTTTTTTCGAAGAACTTTCCATGAGGAATCGAATGAGCCCCTTTCCGGGTCTGTAGCTCAAACCATTCCCGATTTATGGCGTGATCTTATGCTGCCAACATCCATCTTCGCAAAAAATTAAAACAGAATTTGAAGAAAAAAAATTGTCTATTTCGATTTATGAACGTGTCACAAGTGCCATAGAATCATAAAACCATAAAAAACGCTGCAAATTCTTTCACTGGGGTTTATTATTCAATGATTCATGATTTGAATTTCTACTAAGCTTTGGAGTGTGCGTGTTTCACAGGTGATAGAGCGATTATTGAATTTCAGGAGATATGTATAGAGCACATAAATCTGTTCTCAACCAAAACACCTATTTGGATTGATCAGATGATCATATTTGTGTGCCTCCTGAAATTCAATAATCGCTCTACCACCTGTGAAACACGCACACTCCAAAGCTTAGTAGAAATTCAAATCATGAATGCAAGCCAAATGAATAAAATTGAATAATAAACCCCAGTGAAAGAATTTGCAGCGTTTCCTTTAACGTGTAAAGATGGTCAAATTTCAGCTGTCCTAGGGAAGCTACAATTCAGCTTTCTAGATTGATCAGTAATGAAAATAGCCCTTGGGCTCTCAGGCAGGGGCGCCCTCGTCAGGTTTTAGACGCCCCACAAAAGCTACCATTCTCATTTGAGCTTTCTCGAGTGATAAGGACAGAGCAATAGCTAGGTACTAAAAAAACTGCGTGACGGTTTTCCGTAATAGGATTACCCTTGTTAGTTCAACTTTCAGCTTCCTAGGTTGACTAGTTCAGAATGTAGTAGTCTTTGAGCTCACTTAGCTGATCGGAAGAGCACTCGTGAGTTTTCAGACACCCAATCCTTGGGTCTTAACTTAAATCACGCCATAAAAAGCTGCATTAAGATTTCAGCATGTTAGATCGATCGGGAACGAAATTAGCCACAAGGGCCTACATCTGATCACTGATCTCCATACCTTGTAATTGACTTCTAGATACCCAAGGATAGATGGATTACTTCGTCTTAAAGATAGCTCTGTGAACACCAATCTTTACTAGTCCTTTACTTCAACTGTTGCAAAACACAACTTTTAGTTGATGTTCGTGCAATCATTTCAAAATTTCAAAATTTTTTTTTTTTTTTTTTTTGGTATTAACATACTTATTAGTGAACTTCTTGTGAAGGTAGGATTGAGTCGTTTGTTTCACGATTTGAAGCCGAGAAAACAGACAAGATTGATCTCCTTTGCATATTGGTAGTTGAAATTTGTATTTGGGCGAGAAAGCTCATTTTTCTCGTTCCCTACGTGGTTGACCGTTACGGTCATGGTGCGCCCCCTGGGTTTGAGGGCAGTAGCCGCCGCTGGTCACTGATGGACAAACAAAAATCCAACGATGGACAATGAATACCCGAAACGTTAGGGATGGGTTGAACGGTTATTTTCCAATTATTAGTTATCTAGTATCACGATCCAACAAAACCTGTTACAATCACACGTTAGTCACTGGCGTCACCATTGCAATGCTAAGTACCTACCTAGGTACTTAATTTAGGTATCTAGTATCTAATTTTCTAGTCTACCTACTTTATTGTTTTAGACGTTCCTGACGCATGAACATCGGAACGACTTCTAGCTATTCATGGTGAGCACTCAGCGCATTCTGTTATCAGACCTGTAAACCTCAAGCCTTTGAGGAACTGACAGAAGATGACAGCTGTGGCAGGTAAGTCTCACAGTTGTAAAAAACTCAATTCCAAGGGTTCAAAATTTGGAAACGGTCGACAGATAGTAAAACTTGGTATCTTTACGAGGTAAAGATTCGTTCTTTCGTTTGATTATATTTGAATGCTCTAACACCCGAATTAGCGTTGCAAAACTATGAAAATGGACATGTCACAGTTTGGGTTTGTTAACATTTCTTAAATTCTTTATTTGTATAGTCTTTCGAAGTTACAAAGAGTCGCTTTAACTACAAGGTACAAGTCAGAAAAAGTAATAAAAATAAAATTGACACATTGACAGGTAAATACAGTATATAGAAAAGAAAAAAACGTGCTAAGGGTAAACAAATAGACATAGAGTTTCCACTAGAAAATAATACTTTGCTTGAAAGAAAAGTGAGGCACAGCTAAAACAATAATGATCGGAAAATGTTTTTTACCCAGTGGCTCTTACAACAATCACTTCTTGCAGAAATAAATATACTGATATGGCTTGTTTCTTTGTTGGCAAGTTGAGTAAAGACAGGAAATCGCCTAACGATAAAGTGTCAGTTTCAAAATGGGACAACCTCTCACCCCTAAAACGTGAACAATCGCAAAAGCAGTGACTGAGAGAGTCGGGCACTCCAAGCCCACAGATACACAATCCTCCAACGCATCAAAAGAGGCTTTTTTGCCACGACTGTAGATCGAGCACCTGTATGGGTTACTCACTCTGATCTTGCACAAGGGTCTTTTGTTTTGGATACCTGTTTCGAAATGTAGATAGCCTCCATGGTTTTCCAACGGTGCCAAGTTTTTATACAGCTCATTGTACGACGAGGCAGCAACCCTCTCTCTATCTGTATTCCGGCATTTGTCAGAATAACGGTCAAAAAAAGCATCCTGACTGCCCTAAACCATCAAAATCCTGGCTTCGCCAAATGTCACCTTCACCTAACGCTTCGAAAAAGACGGACATTTGGGAGGCCCAATTGTAGGTTGAGTCTTCTCTCCGTCGCGACAACAGCAGCAGTCGTTCAAAGCATAGCCGAGGGAGGCGATCCGGTTCCCTTTGTCCAAGCTTTGTTAACATTTATGTTAGCGTTACATATCTGGGAGTTACATTGGATACCAAAATTACATTCTGGGAACAAATTAAAAAAGCGATTGGCAAGGCAGTGCAGAAAACAGCAGCTCTCCATCCAGTCCAATCTATTTTCATCTATGGCTCAGAGGTATGGGCCTTATAGCTTATAACCTCAAAAGAATGGTCAGCTCAAGAGCCAATTTCAAAGCCAGCCTTACTTGTACTCACTGGGTGTATAAATGACAATGACAGTGCTCGAATATTGTTTTACGTTTTTGATTTGGGGAGAGGGTACCTACTTACTTGGGGGGGCTGGTTCTAAGTTTGGGGGGGGGGGGGGCATCCCTTAGTTGAGTTACAAGTGTTTTCAGAAAGACCTGTAGACCTGTGTTATGAATGTTCACTAGGCGTATGGAAAATTTAATGCTGAATGCACAAATTTTGCACATTTAATGTGGTCAAAAGTTGAAGAAAGTTGATTTAAATGGATGAACTTGGATTTTTATGACAAAAAACTTGGTTTCTTAAAAAATACTTTTAAACATCTCATCTTCTGTACGGATTGAGATGAAAACTTGCGGTTGGTGGCAAAGTGCTCCGCTTGAGATGTACATTCACCCAATTTGTTCGTCACACTCAGTCAAATCCACCCTGTACACTGTCCGTTGAGGGTGATGTACAAAGAAAAATAATATAAATCAATATAAAACTTTTAATCTCCACGAAATCGTCAATATTCGTACGTATGAGTATCAATACATTATGAAAATTCTTACAATAATTATAATTATTGCCATCTGTCATCACCACACTAAATAATCAATCTCGGGCCTTTCAATCGTGACTTTCCGGCCAAACGTGCTTCTCAATCCAGGGAATGTAGTGGGAGACGCGGGTGTAGACACCTGGGAGAGTGCTGGCGCATTTGTAGCCGAATGACGTCACCCCGACTTGAGAATACATGCAGTAGGGGGTAGTGATGGGGATTTGTAGCGGTCCACCAGAATCGCCCTGTTAACAACAAAATAATGAGTTAAACCAACAAAAACATTAGACCTTGGGAGGAACCACTGTAAGGCTAGACCACTGGAAAAGTCTAGACCAGTTGTTCCTATCAATTGATATGTTGTTAGGCCTAGTTAGAGTAATAACGGGTGTTCCAGAAGTTGCGCAGGATTTTAAATTGTAATAAAAAAACGCTGCAAATTCTTTCACTGGGGTTTATTATTCAATGATTCATGATTTGAATGTCTACTAAGCTTTGGAGTGTGCGTGTTTCACAGGTGATGGAGCGATTATTGAATTTCAGGAGGCACACAAATATGATCAACTGATCAATCCAAATAGGTATTTCGGTTGAGAACAGATTTACGTGCTCTATGCATATCTCCTGAAATTCAATAATCGCTCTATCACCTGTGAAACACGCACACTCCAAAGCTTAGTAGAAATTCAAATCATGAACGAAAGCCAATTGAATAATAAACTCCATTGAAAGAATTTGCAGCGTTTTATTCTATCAAATGAGTAGACTAGTTGTCGATAAGTGTCCATAGTTTCACCTAAGCTAACTATGACTATTCTGCTTGAAAATAAGCTTCGCTTCCCCGTCATACTTCAGATCTAAAAACTCCATCCGCAAAATCTCAATAGGTACCTACAATAAGACTTCACCAGGTGCCAATGAACGAGAAATCCTTACCTGGCAAGTGTCGTTGACTCCTCTTCCGTAAGTGCACAGCATTTGGTCACCCAAAATCCCTCGAGGTAACTCCGGTTCGGTTCCGTAGGATTTACGGCAGCTCTCGCTGTCCACCAGATCTAGAGAAACTTTCTTCAACGTAGGTGAACCGTAACCTTCTGCAAGAGGTGGAAAAAAAGAGTGGAATCAGTGTCTTGAAAAGACGAGAATGGGTTTGGTAACTCTTAAAAATTAAGATTTCGTTACCGTATTTGGTTTGACCCCATCCGGTGGCTAGAGCAGATACTCCTCTGAAGGTATGCTCCACCTAAAAAACCAAAAACTGCAGCTCATGAACATTTTTCACATCGTTAAGGGTAAGTTGGTAATTTTTTTGACAAAAAAAAAATCAATTTTGCAAAAAACAAATTTTAAAATTCTACATTATCTGGGGAACCCAGAGAGAAAAGAATTTTGAAAAAATATCAACGGGAAGTGAGTAAAAAAAATGTTCGAACTGCAAGGTCCACTATAGGTTTGGCATTCAATTTTCGATTTTCACAAAAAATCTATGTTTGACTGTTTCACAACCACCCCCCCCCCCCCATTTTTGATTTTAACCCCTTCAAGAATTTCTCGTCAACGATTAATCTTAAAACGTGAAGGAGGTTTATTTTATAATATTTAAACGCATCTGTTTCAGAATCCATCAATAAAAAGCAATTAAATAATTTGGGCTCATGGGCAAATTCCCACCTCACGATATTTTTGGAAAACAATAGAAACTCAAATCAACATTTTAATAACATTTTGTACAATAAAAATTCCCAATCATTTAAATTTCGATTTTTGTAAACGATTAGTCGATTTTTCGTGAAGTTAAGTCGATTTTTCGTGAAGTTAAGTCGATTTTTATGAATGGCCAGTTGAGGATTGTTAGCAACATTTTTTTATTTTTAAGTACTTACGTCCTTTTTGATTTTCAAGTTCCCAAGTGTATGACTTTTCAAGTAAAGAGTATTGTGAAGTCCTTGCATTTACTATTCATTTGGACATAATATGTGTCTATATTATAGACATTTATGAAAAGAGCGCCTTTTTTTCTCCAAAGGAGTATTGTGCTAAATTTTGAATCATTCGGACAATTTTTAGAGCATTTTGGTTTCTACTCCTAATTTTACGGTAGTTATGGGAAATTTGGAATGGTTTGTGCAGGAAGGATTGGACCTCTGATTCTTCTGAAATGACAATCAAATTCTTAAACATTCATTAACATTTCGAATCATTCGTAGGATTTTTAGAGAAGTTATGGGTGTTTTAAATATATTACGTTTTCGCATGCTCAGGTGACAATTATCGCACGATTTTGATGAAATAACACCCTGCAGCTTTCATTTTACATTCATATTGTCAGCCCCCTTCAAGGATCTTGGGCCCCTCAGGTCGGCTACCAAACATTCTATTTTTGCACTCCTGTACACTAAGATCTTGTTGGTGAACTGCGAAGGATTTCAAGGTAAGAAGGGGGCTAACAGTTCTATTACAAGGAAAAATGCCTGGAGGCATCATTTTGTTCTTAATGCTCAGCACAAGTTATCATAAGTTTAATTTTGAAGAGGCTTGTAACCTCCGGGCCCAATATCAATGGCAGTACGCAGCACTTCTCGAGGGAAATCACGAACAGCATTCACCAAAGACGACTTCAAGCTCTCCAAATTACGGTGCCCTTGGCGACAAGCCATCGGCCCAAGATGGGATTAAAGCTGGTAGTTCAATGGGTTGATATACAGGCTTCCTGAGGGTGACTGGACAATCGGAAATGGCGACAAATTTGGCCTTTTGGCGTGAAGCTGAGTTCTGCTGAAAGACCCAGTGTTTCCATCGAATCAGGGGCTTCATAACTGAGCGGCGATATCTAGCTCCATACCTATGATAGGCGTTGAGTCCCAAGAAGGCCCAGTGTAACCTTTTTTCAGCTGGACAGTTTTTAGCCCGTCAAATGTTTTTAACAGAACTTATGGCATGACTAGGTATACATGATTGAAAGGTTGATAATCACCTGGAGGCATATGGGGCGGATATAAGGTGTTAGTTTCACGTCTCGCTCCAATTTATAGAGAGCGATGTCGTCGTAGAACCGAAATTCGTTCCATCCTTCGTGGTTGATTCTTTCCACGATCTTCAGAACCTCAGGGGAAGCGCCGTCTCTGCTGGTAGTCGTGTCCAACTCTCCCAAACGGACGACCTGCACTTTACCACTGAAAGGACAGAAGCACAACTTCGGTTCAACTGGAGAATATAATATGTAAAATGATGTAAATAATCCATCTATTTACCTATCTATGGAGTTATATTTAAAACTATATCATTCTAGAAGTTTTCGATACCCGCGTTATAAACGCTGACGCAGTCTCTTACTCCTCCATGGACTGGCCTACCATCTCACGGCACGCTGCCCAAGCCAAACACGCAAAATACGACAGAGTCGCTGAAGACCTGAGAGGGTCTTTCACACCACTCGTCATTTCATGCGATGGCGCATTACATAAAGAAAACGAAGCCTTTCTCAAGAACGTTTCCTTACGCCTCGCCAACAAGTGGTCGAAATTCTACTCCCAGGTGATGATGTGGGCGCGAGTGAAAACTCAATTCTCAGTTCATCGAACAGTTTCCATGAGGCTAAGGGGCCCGAGGAAACACGTACGAGGACTTGGACTGGAGGACGGAGCAGCAATTTGGCTACCAGAAGAATGAAATCACACACACACACACACACACACACAGTTAGGAAAAAAATAAAATCAGATTAGTTTGGCAAAATCAATTAGAATTTTTGGCATATTATCAAATTAAAAATTTTGGCAAATTAATTTGAACCTTTGGCACAAATCAATTTTAATATTTTTGGCATCTCAATTTAAACTTTTGGCAACTCAATTTCAACTTTTGGCATACCAATTAGAGCTTTTGGCTTATCAATTTATGCTTTTCCCAAATCCGACTAATCCAACATTCCACCCCATATAATGATTAATAAATGTTTTTTTATCTTTCTAGAAGTAAATTGCAAGGTAAGACGCACTGATCAGCTGATTGCTGTTGAGGCTAATTTCTTCCCTAATTGATCTATCGCTCTGAAGTATAAATAGGCTCTTTTGATAGCATCTAGAATACAAATGCAATTCAATGAAGCGCTGAGCTTAGATAATGTACCCCACGATGGTTTATTTTATCTTACTGAACTTCATTATATCTACATGTACATATATGCATAGGCAGTTAAGGTACCCTATGAGTTTCATCTCCCATAACTCAGTCTGCTCATGCGCAAAAAGACAACTCATTCATCATTTTTTCTCAGGACGTAGTGACCCCATCTCGCTCAAATTTATAAGGTAGTCCGGTGGACAGGTTTAATGATCTATTCCAGCACAGAATTTAGTAGGTATTGCTCATGCGGGCTCGTGGAATCCGTATCGCAAGCTTAATTTAGAGTTTTCATCCAATCATGATGAAATTGTCAGAAAATTGGCGATTTAGACAGTAGATGGAATTAATGAATGAAAAAAACATGTTTATTGATTAATAACGAGGAAAAAGAAAATATATAACAATCGTTAAAAACCATGCATACAGTGTAGACTTCAAGTCTGTCTGCCGGGGGTAAGCATAAATCATTGTTTTTATAATCAATGCCGCACATAGTACAGTCCGTAAACAAATTATTTTTCACCTATTGAATTCCTCGATCAGCGTTTTTCTGTATTTAGAGGCCACGCTTCCATACCTTCCAATCTCCTTCATTCAACAAGTGCCACCATTTCCTCGTGGCACAGACGCCCTCGAAAAAAGTGACGTATCTTGAACTCCTTAAGCACAGGGCAAATTGCGAGAAAATGAACGTCATCTCCTGGGATGTCTAAATTGTACATTGCACATCTGGAACGAGACTGAACAGGGGAGTCATTTGGAGAGCAATTCAGCATCATCAACGAGATTCTAAACCTCAACATCCACAGTGGGTGATTTTGACACTCCTTGAAAAGGTCTCCATGTTTAACTCGGTGATCAAGCAGCCTGTAGATCCGAGAGTTCGACTACTGTGCTCTCAATACAGTCTTGTCGTACCATGCATCGCAAACTCTGGAGATCAGGGCCACACAGTTGAGTTTGTGATGGATATGGTTAGTTGGCCCGTTCCTGATTTCAGAATCTGTTGCTTTGGGAGATGAATCGGGCGCCTGCAAACGTCTGGGTCATCCTCTGAGCGTGGCGGAGCATTATCAATGCGTCCAGCTCATTGGAAGGGGCAACGATACCATTCCATCACCTCACAAGTTTGCCAAGCGTCCACATCATTTAGGTTGATGCCCAACCGAGAGGAAGAAGGGATACGACCAGGTATAAATACCCGGACACCGAGCCGGGACTACAATAAACCTTAAACTACTATTTTCCAACACTTGCTTGCATTCTTTTGTATTGTGTAGTAAGTCTGAGCTCTGAAACGTAGTGATTATTCTACGTCCTAAGACTCACATGCGAGGTTACTGTACCGGGATTTTGGAACTGTTACTTCTTCGTCACTGCAACTGTTGGAACCGTTCCTCAAAATCACTTGGTCCGTTTCACCCCTACCCTTAATACAGCAACTAACGATACTCACAGTACGTGGGATTCAGTGCAGTGGGCAGCACTGAGCACCCAGCGCTCGCTGATCAGACTTCCACCGCAGAGGTAAAACGTTTGTTCTTTATACACGTAGCCAATCTGTGCCTGTTGACGAATCACAGTAAACCCCATTATAAAACAAAAACTAGTTTCTGTAACAATTGGGATTTGAAGCTGGGGCAAATTAATTTCAAGTGAGAGGATAGAGGACAAATTAAGGTTTCGAAATGAGAAGAAGATGGTGGACCTAATGAAGAGCACATATTGATTTGGAAATTTTTCAGTTTGGTGGAACCAAGTTCTCAATTTGGTTAGGGAATTTCGCTGTTTTTCGACGAAAAACAAGTTGTCAATTTCATCTTAAAATTTATCAGTTTGGTGAAGAACAAGTCGTGGAGTTGATTCGGAAATTTCCCAGTTTGGTGAGAAACAATTTGTCAATTTGAGTTGGTGAGGAATGGATTGACCATTTTTCTTATTTGAAACGGGTTGTCGGAGCTCTTCAAAAAATTTTTTCTTTATTGTCTTGAAATCGTATATTTTGGACGTTTCGCCCAGACAACGTGGGCTTCTTCAGCATGTATTTTCTTACAAGAGTTTTTGTCAATCGTCGGATTCATCGTCGTAGATGACGATTCTAATGAATCCGAGCCGATTGACAAAAACTCTTGTAAGAAAATACATGCTGAAGAAGCCCACGTTGTCTGGGCGAAACGTCCAAAATATACGATTTCAAGACAATAAAGGAAAAAATTTTTGAAGAACTCCGACAAACAAATTTGTCAATTTAATTAGGGAATTTTTCAGTTTTTTAAAGAGCTGTTCAGTTTTAGGTGTCAATTTGATTTGGAAATTTCTATTTTGGTGAGAAAAAGTTGTCAGTCTGACTTAAAAATTTCTCAGTTTGGTGAAAACCAACTGTCAATTTGATTTGGAAATTTCTCAGTTTGGTGAAAAACAAGTTTTTGGAAAGATCTCATTTTGGTTAGGGCAACTAGGAAATTTGGAAATAAAATTTGATTGGAATGTTGTCAAATTGTTTTAGAAAGTTTTCAAATTGTTTCGGAACGTTTTCCATTCCCCCGGAAACCTCTGATTTCATATTGAAATGTTTTCTGTTCCGTTGGGATAGCTCTCGTTTTGCTTTCGAAAGTCGTCAAATCTGATTGGGGAGATGTAAAATTGTTTTTAAAATTTTGTATATTTATATATTTTGGTCTGGAAATTTAAAGTTTTCGTGTCGGTAGTTGCTAAATTGGTATGGAATGTCCTGTTCGGTTTAAAAAATTTCATAGTAATCAACAATTTAGTAAAATTACGAAACTCACACTTATCGTGATGCGATATACATTTTAAATCCAAACATACGTTTGTTTGTTTATTTGTTCATTTGGCGAAAAAAACAAGGATTTCCACAAAGAAATATTTATAAAAAAATTCAAAAATTAAATTAACAAATCACTACGATAATAAAAAAATAAGAATAAAAAATTACTATTTTAATATTATATAACTATAGTTTCGCCCACCTAAGAATAAGTTTAAACAAAACTTGCGCTCTCAGGTGGAGCTCATCTCGAACCGTACATAGTAGTTTTTAATTTAGTTTCGCGATTTTAGAATTAAAAAAAAATCGAGAAAAGACAAACTTACATTATGAATGTTACAACACCTTCCTAAACATAACTGATACCTAACTACAGGAATTATTGAAAAAAGGAAAAAAAAAGTAACGTGACACAATATTGAGTAGACTTCAAAAGATCTACAATATGGCTCTTGAATTTCTTTAATGATTGAAATGAACAAATATCAATCCTGTTCTCATAAAAAAAATTCAATGCCCTGTTATACGAGAAGCGTTTATAAAATTCTGTTTTGCATTTAGGTTGCTTAACATTAGTCCCCGAAGCCGCTCTGGTATTTGAGTTGTCAGAACACAGATCATTCGTATCAATCCCTAATTTATAAACATGAACGCATGATTCAAGGAGAAAAATTTGATTAGTCTTGAGTACACCAAATTCTTTATAAAGTAGTGAAGAAGAATATCTGCAAGGCTTATTCATAATAACTCTAATAATTGAATTTTGAATAACTTGCAGACCTCTTAAATGGGATCTACAGGAACTCCCCCAGATTAGAATCCCAAATTTCAAAACAGAATATGCGAGACCAAAGTAAATGTTCCGCAATAATTTCCTAGATAAAAAACCTCTGGCCACTCTAAAAACATAAAGCAGTTTCCGTAATTTCTTGATAACTGATTGAATATGCCACTTGAATTTAAGACGTTCATCAAAATAAATACCCAAATATTTACATTTATCTCGAAAAGGGACAACCACACACGAGCAATCCGAAATCTGAGAACATTCATAGTCATGGAGCCTGATTGGAAAATTAGAAATTCGAGATCTCCCGGTAAGAGAAAATCTAATAGCTGATGATTTATCAACATTAAGGCTGAGAAAGTTGGTGTCCATCCAATATTTAATATTTAAAATACGTTTTCAATGAATATCAGGTATTTCTTAAATAACCTGTATTAGATGTATTCTTGTTTGATTATTAAAAAATCAAATGTTGTATTTTGATCATCGTGTATTTTTTAAAAATTTCATCTGAATTATAAGTGAAACAGTTTATTTAGACTTGGTTATTAGAGGTTGGCTTACCATGTGCGGGAACTCTTTCAGTTTAGCGTTCTTCCCTCCGACTATCAACGGCTCTTCAAGTCTTCCGCATTGGTCCACTTTGACGAATTGACCCGGGCGGCCTCCGATCCGCTGTTTTTTAGTGAACACGTACGCGGCGTACTTTTCACACACTGTCAAGATCATTGAAAAGTTTAATTAGGAAACCTCAGCCGAGTTGATATGGACGTTGATGTGTCCTTTATTTTTAGACTTGGATAATTTGGAGTTCGTATACCTTAAGTTTGTTTCATTGGGCACCTAAGTATCGCATAAAAACGTAATCAAATGATGCATGCACCACAGTGACGCCTCTTTGCCACTTTTTTATATGATCAGACTTATAAACACAACTATGAACAGTAACTTTTTATAATCTTATTTCTAAAAACGCTGCAAATTCTTTCACTGGGGTTTATTATTCAATTGGCTTGCGTTCATGATTTGAATTTCTACTAAGCCTTGGAGTGTGGGTGTTTCACAGGATAGAGCGATTATTGAATTTCGGGAGATATGCGTAGAGCACGTAAATCTGTTCTCAACCAAAATACCTACATGGATTGATCAGTTGATCATATTTGTGTGCCTCCTGAAATTCAATAATCGCTCTATCCTGTGAAACACGCACACTCCAAAGCTTAGTAGAAATTCAAATCATGAACGCAAGCCAATTGAATAATAAACCCCAGTGAAAGAATTTGCAGCGTTTTTTATATTGAACCTCAATACTCCCCCACAATAAAAACATCTATAATTTATCAAGTCCTTTAGAACTCGTATTGCGTTAAAACTTCCCCAAATCCAAATTTAAACGATGTAGCCAAAGGTAGACTGACGTAGAGGAGGCACAAAAATATCATCAACTGATCAATCCAAATAGGTGTTTTGGTTGAGAACAGATTTACGTGGTCTATGCATATCTCCTGATATTCAATAATCGCTCTATCACCGGTGAAACACGCACACTCCGAAGCTTAGTAGAAATTCAAATCATGAATGCAACTCAAATAAATAAAATTGAATAATAAACCCCACTGAAAGAATTTGCAGTGTGCGTGTCTCACAGGTGATAAAGCGATTATTGAATTTCAGGAGGCTCACAAATATGATCAACTGATCAATCCAAATAGGTATTTTGGTTGAGAAGAGATTTACGTGCTCTATGCATGTCTCCTGAAATTCAATAATCGCTGTATCACCTGTGAAACAGGGACACTCCAGAGCTTAGTAGAAATTCAAATCATGAACGCAAGCCGATTGAATAATAAACCCCAGTGGGAGAATTTACAGCGTTTTTTTACAATTATTTGAGTTGAAACGAGGAAGTTCTGAATATTTAGAGCCATCCTGCATCCTGGTATAATAACCCGTTTCGTACGAATTCATGAAACCTCATTGTAAATCTGAAGCATCCAATGCTTGAAGGTGGCTCACTTGTTTGGCTGATTGACTTTTTTTGCTTCTTGGAAGAGATGATCCCAGCTCGATTCTCAGTATCATCTTTGGGCTCCTGCGGCGGGCAGCAGATGATTGGAATCCCACCAGGAACTGAACAGAACTGAGGAGAAACGATTTTACTACAGCTCTAAAAAGTAATCAGGTAATCAATTCATCTATTGAAGGTACGTTATATTGCCATTTTTATGTCTTTGCTGTGGAGCATAAACAATATAGAATTATAGATTTCGGGCTTTCACCAACAATATTGGGAAATGCTAGGGTTTTCTGTTAAATCCTAACATTACCGCACTTCCAGCTTTTCCAGTAAGTTGTATATTCTTATAATTAACATTGTCTTTATCCCCAAATTCCTAAGATTCCAACAAAGTTCTATACTACTAATACGACAATTCAAGAAAATTTACCCATACATGTGCTGTCTGACTGGGCATTTTTTAAACCGAATTTTCTCAGAATTTGAAGCTACTGCAAAGCTCCAAAAAAATGTTCTATAAATATTTATCCACCTAATACACTTAAGGACCTACCTGGATTGGAGAACCCTTCTTAGGACAATTTGTTATCTTTCGGCAAACCCACGTATCGTCAGGACCACATGCGTCACCTGTAATAGTAAATATGTAGGGTGTTAACTGGAAGAACTGGTTCAATATTTTTTAAACACATAATCAAATTAGAAGATGCTTTGAATGTTCAGGATACAGAACAGAGCAAAACATAGTCTGCAAGCTCAAGCTGTCTGCACATGTTCAGTGAGGTTGATTCCGTAAATCACAACCTTGTCGCCTATCCTATTAAAAGAAGATACAGTGCATGTCCTGGGTGAAGGACAGAGGAAACTGCTCATGTTCAAAATAGATGTTGTGATTGTTCAGGGTACAGAACATGAACTGGTGAATTAGCTTGTTCAAGCTGAAGCACAAAGCCAGATCAGAACACACACCACTTGTTCAATGAGAGCTAGTCGTGGTTAAGTAAGCCTCATCCTAAGCCTTTCCTATTGGAAGAAGATGCAGGTAATGTCCTCCGTATGGAACAGAGCTCAACGCTGTCTGTTCAAGCTAACACATAAAACATGATCAGAAGCTGTCTGCACATGTTCAGTGAGGTTGATTCAGTAAATCACAACCTTCTGACCTCGCCAAAGGTAGAAGATGATGCGAATGTCTTGCACTGCACTATACATGTTCAAAGTAGAAGATGCTGTGAATGTTCAGAGCAGAACATGAACTTTACCTGATCGGAAGACACTGCTCATGTTCAGAACTGAGCTAGTCTTGTTTAAGTAAGCCACAAGCTTGTCGCCTGTCTTGTTGAGCAGAACATGCATTCAATGTCTTAGGTGTAGAACAGAAGTAATCATAGTTTGTTGAAGCTGCCACTTAAAACATGATGTGGTGTTCTATGTTCGGCTGACACTTCGATGTCAACGACAACCGCGTGTGAGTCATTCCATTAGCCCATCAAAACCGAATTCAACTCTCCTCACCCAAATATTTTTTCTTTTACTGAAGCTTTACTGTCCATACAATGTGACACCTATGTAAAAATTTATTCATGCGGTGAATTCCGAGACCTTTGATGTTGGGAAAAAAAACAAGGAAAGTTGGGTGGCACGCACCATCAAGACGTTTGACGAAGCCAGGATTTCACTGTACGCCTTCGTCAAAATAATTTCAGCATATATGCAGATGATGAACAATGATATTTTCAATACTTGATAACCGCGATATTTTTAATGTAATACCAAACTATATACCTACCTATATTATACGCAAGTGTTGTATTTATTTACGTGTACGGCAAAAGCCAATATTCAAAGAAAATACAAAACGAGCTAATAAATTACAACATGATATTACGATAGGACCAGAGGCATATAAACAAAACAGTGAGACAAGAAAGAATGCAAAAATACAATCAAAGGGAATAAATCATTAATAGAGAATCTCAGACAGGAAACGCTTCAGGGTGTGGCAAGAGGTATTAAATATGTGGGTCATTTCAAAATTTCGTTCACATTTGGGTATCGACTTTTCTAAAAAATAAAAGTTGAAACATGATCAATTTTTTGTTCCTAATCAATCACTGCGGTTCTCTCGGCGTATTACCCAAGTGAGCACACATAATCTTGAACCGTACTGCTGATACGCCATTTTGAAAAAAAAAAAAACTTTGTAGGGAGTGAGGTATATACTACTATTTTTTCTCCTCTTGAGCCTCCAACCTCCATGGGAATCGCCGCTCAAGTCTTTCAATTTAGGTGAGTGGAACAGCACAAATTAGCTTAATTTTAGCTACAGTAAATACTAAGGTTTCCTTGCCAAAATCTCACTTGCTGCAAGCAGATCTCACTCCCTACAATTTAAGGGGCTATTGGCTGGATATTGTTGGGAGTGAGGTTATAGCCTTTCTCCGCCTTTACAGGCCACAAATCAATTGAAACTGGTTGAACCAAAATGTTGTCAACGAACTTCCAAGAACTACACTAATTGTCCACAAGTGCGATCAAGTTTTAGTTGCCACAGTCAGAATGTTACTGGAGTAGAGAATGAGAGTTGAAAAACGTACACTGCTGCCTCCAGGGATGGTTTTCCCGGTAGAACTGACTGGGAAGGCCTAGGCAAAATCCAACCACCAGCGTTGGGATCATCTTGAATAAGGGATGGCAACAAAACAGAAGCAACTTCATAAACACCCTTTCCTGCTTGTTGGGGGCTACTTTTCAAAAAATTGTAGGGAGTGAGGAAAAACCGCGTGACACTGAAATAATGGGCTGATAAGGCTACTTGATTTGATCCAATTTTTTTTCCTGAGGCGGATATCCATTGTAGATGGTATTTTCTTTCATAGTGTAAGTGGATATAACAGCCCCAATAAATATTTCGCTGAGTAGTGACGATGGAAGTTGTTTACCTCTGGTTAATTACAGCTGTAGGGAGTGAGAAATACGGACTTTGATATTTTCTCCTGGGTCCTGTAGGCATAAATTTTACATACTTTTCCATGGAATATGTACTTCCACATAGGGGGAAATTTTAAAACACTTACAAAACTGTATTTAGTTGAGATTTGACGGCAGTACTGATCAGTGACATAAATGTGACCGAAATTTTGAAACGACCCGTGTACTAATATTTATTATACTGTGTATGTTACTGAAAATGATGCTTTATTGAAAACTACAATACCTATATTCAGGGAAGAGAACGGACTTACATTGGGGGAACGAAAGTACATTTCTGTAGTGGAACGAACTTACAAGTATTGAATTTCAATTTGAAAGTGATGGGAGTAAACCTACGGAGGCCCGTGATGAGATAACTGCGAAGTTCTAAATTGATCATGGGGTACACGAAATGTTACCGGCAAGAAGTAGCGTAAAAGTTGACTTACCATCTTCTCGATATACACCGCCCGAGGCCGCTGCGTAGTGAATCACGAGCAACACCAACAGACAACGTGAAACGGCGCCCATTCCCGAGCCTGGATGAGCGCGGACTGCACCGCTCAGCTGAAGGTGTCCAACATCGTAATCTCACAAGGAAAACAAGATGAAACCAACTCGCCGAACGAGTTGGGCATCGGCTTCCAGAAACCGATGGGACGAGGAAAAAGACGCTCCTGAGGTCAAGGGCAGCGCCCGGGTCTATGATTTTGATATTTCGCAGGGTCAAGATATCAGCCGGATCAACATTCCTGCATCTTGAAGCTTTTTTTAGTACTACGTCATGACCGCTGTGTTTCTCGACCACTATTTACGCTAATCATAGAACAGCGATGATAATTATTGGACATTTTAGAATTTAACTTGCTCAAGGACATTTTCAAGGATGATGCTACTCACCACCGAGACCGCTATTATCATGTTACATCCCTATCTTTTCGATAAGGAGTACATAAGGAAATAGAAATAAAATAGTAGGTAGATATTTATTTTCCTACCAGGGGAAAGTGTCCTATTACGAGATACTTTTTTTCAGAAGGCGCTAATGACCACTTGAATGTAGTAAAAAATTCAATTTTTAGTTTCATTTGTTCATTAACATTCTCTTTTGAAAAATATGTATACAAATTCGCATAAACTGTCACAAAAAAGCTCAAATAAATCAAGGTACCAAAAATTCCATGTTTACCCGTTTGCTCCGTTGTTCTTCAGTCTTGAACATCACATAGTCAGTGCCAATGAGGCTGAGAATCATTGCAGGAAATCCTACGAAATTATAAAAAAATCATTTAATTTTATCATTAAAAAAAAATTCCTTCTCGAAAAAGATTCACCTAAAAAAAAAGGCAATTCGAACTCGAAGGAAAATCAACAAAATTCACTAGGATTGTATCACCTGAATAGGAATTGACCAGAAGAACAAATCAATCTGAAATCAAAATTATCGAAAAGAAGTTCGTGACTCAACAAAAGCTTTACACCTATTTCTAAAATACGCAGTCAAGAACACCACATAGTTCTAGTTCTTAAAATAGTTCGCAGTCAAGAACATCACATCAACCTATTTCTAAATGTCAAAACAAAAATTGCACAAGAACGCGGAATCTTTTATTTCTCCGCAATCTTCGTGAGACCAGCGATGACACTGACGACATTTCGCCCATTTCCCCCCTTGGTTGTCCTGAGAAAATATATTTCCATATTCCTCATATTCCAAATATTCCTAATATGAGATATCTCAGATTAGGTACCTGTATGAACCTCTATATAGGCAGTTTGCTCTTGAACAATGAGATTGATGGCAAAACCGTGAAAAATAGAAATTATGGAAAACTTGAATGATGAACGTAAACTACATTTCATAACGAACATTTTCCACTAATTGAATACTAAAGCTCAAAGGGATACAGAATTACATTTTACAGAATAACTCGTACTTTTCGTGGAAAACTCGTCATAATCGGATCAAAACTAGAAATTAGGGTTGTTACAGGGATACCATTTTCGCGCTGGCATATTGCTTGTTCTATTGGTCCGATCGGGATGAAATTTCCTATGTAGTCGGGGAAGAGCGATCTGACAGTATCATACCAATATCAGAACAATCATATCATCGCTGCTCCACTGCAGAATGATTCTATAATCATTACCGCGATAGACCCGCAATACATATCTTCTCACCTTTTCCAATCGGTAATGTCTGTCGGAACACGTCCCGAAGCAGTGCTGTACAACAAGCGTATATTCCAAATCATATGTGGGCCGGATCCGGCCTGCTGTAAGATTTTGAAGAACCCCCAACCCATCATACTCATAGAATTATACACTAGACGATTCTAGATCATTCCTTCATTTTGCCCATTTAAGCGGGTAGATGGCCCGAACTTTAATTCAGTTCTATTTGAGCTACAGAGGTGATAAGTAGACAAGCGGTATCCCAGCAAACCGCCAGTATCTATTCAAACCCGGGGGCTTATCAATCGTTCAAGGCGTTTTTTGGACGAAATATCAGCCGAATATGCCGACGTAACATATTATTTTGAAGTCAGATGGCTAAAGGGAAAACGCTGAAACGGTTTTGCTAGCTTAGAAATGAGACGGCAGACTTTATGCAAATAAAAGATAAACCTGTCCGAATTGAGAGACCCAAAATGGCAAAATGGCAGTTAGCATTTCTGGTCGACCTTACAGACCATTTGATTGGTTTTTTTAAAAAGTAAACACTTTTTGCAGTTTTTACGACAGACGATGGGTTAGATGAAAATGCAGAAAGTGGGACTGATGAAGAAATTATTAGCGATGTTCTCTAGATTGTCTTGGATTCGGATGATTCTGACATTGGAAGTGAAGAGACTAATGACGAAAGTTTTCAAAGCTGAAACGGTTTTACGAGCCTAAAAATGAGATGGCATACTTTTTGCGAATGAAAGATAAACCACCAATTGAATTGAGTGATCCAAAACTGATTTGCGACTTAGCATTTTTGGTCGACCTTTCACTCCATTTGGATGATTTTTTGAAAAGTAAACAGTTTTTGTAGTTCTTACGACATACAAGAGCTTTTGAGACAAGAGGGAGATGATCACGATGATTTGAATGAAAATAGTGCAGAAAGTGGGACTGATGAAGAAATTGTAAGTGATGACGATTCAGTTTGCTAGATTGTCTTAGATTCAAATGATTCTGACATTGAAAGACGAAAGTATTCAAAGTAATATAATTTCAAATGATCGAAAAATCCACCTGCTAAAACCAGAACTCAATCGGAAAATGTTTATACTGATGTAGAAATCGACGCATTTTCCCTGTTCTTCTCAGATGAAGTCGTTGTGTTGCTTGGTACTCACAATAATAATAAGATTATGAAAATCGAAACCAAATATAAGGGGGATCATGACGCCTGTAACTAAAAGCATTTGAGAACTGACCAAGAACTTGATTGAAGGACTGGAAGAATTTGTCACTCAAGACTTTGTAGATATCTAATCCATACTATTAGATCCCTAGCTCATTTCACTGACTACCTGTCATTACTACTTGTGTTGCTCCTCCTTTTATTTTTGTCAAAATGTGTACAATTTTGGTTTATTATTCAATAATAAACCATTCTAATCGCTCTGGAAAACCTAAGAGAAAATTTCATGGTTTACGTTTCAAAGGGTGTAGAATCCGAATCTGCCTCGTTTAAATTTGGATTTGGGGAAGTTTTAACGCAATACGAGTGCTAAAGGACTTGATAAATTATAAATGTTTTTATTGTGGGGGGGTATTGAGGTTCAATAAAAAAACGCTGCAAATTCTTTAACTTGGGTTTATCATAAACGGTGGATTCAAAATTTCAATTTCTACAATTAATGGAGTGTGATGTTTCTACAGGATGGAGCGATTATTGAATTTCAGGAGATACCTATGAATGGAGCACGTAAATCTGTTCTCAACCAAAATACCTAATTGGATTGTTTAGTTGATCACATTTGTGTGCCTCCTGAAATTCAATAATCGCTCTATCTGTGAAACACGCATTTTCCAAAGCTTGAGTGAATTCAAATCATGAACGCAAGCCAATTGAATAATAAACCCCAGAGAAAGAATTTGCAGCGTTTTTTCTTAAGATATAGACAGTAGTTCATTATCCTACAAGAAAAAGTTTGAAGAGAGTATTTTTGCCTTTTTTGCTGTGAACCCCCTTTTAAGGCACCCTATATGACAGCTCTTTTGAAGCTTTAGTTACACACAATTTAGAATTTGCATAAAATAAGTGCGTTAGAATAGTACCTATTGTCTAAACTACGAGCGACACAAAATGTCGAACTTGTTAAATTTACCATAAACGGTTATGGGCTATTTCAAAATTGTACATTTTTGACAATTAATCGAAAAGTATGATGTTTTCTATTCTCTGGAAAAAGAAGTTTATCTCAAGTTTAAATGAATAAGTTAGTTCTGCGATATAATAAAAGTATTCATCTTTCAGACTGAATTTAAATTATTTAAATTTGGTCGGGCCAGAATGACTCAAGGTGACTGACAGTATGTACGGAATGCTGGTAGGTTTCTGAGGGTTACATTATTTCGTTCTGACACGAAAAAATCATTCTTATTTGTTTATTGTCTCCTTAGTTCCTTTGAAGACTCGCTGCATGACTGAATGTTTCTCTACGTTGCGGAATGCTTTGGGTAGAAAAATGCAATATAGAGACTAGCTCCGACGAGGGATAATATAATTGTTGAAATTTTTTTAATTTTTGAATTGGTGATCAACACATTACATCAAAATAAACCAAAACTTTTATTCACGGATACATATGGACAACTGTTACATCGTAGTTCCATTTTCATTTTTATTCGTTAAAGTTTTAATGACACAATGAGTTACAATTATATATAATTGTTCAAGATTATTATAAATTATTCATAATCTCGGTGATGGCTCTTCATTCTTCATTCGGCCACACGTGCCTCTCTATCCAAGGGATGTAGTGGGAGACCCGGGTGTACACCCCGGGGTACTTGGATGCGCATTCGATCCCGAAAGACGTCACTCCGATCTGCGAGTACATGCAGTAAGGCTGATTGATGGGGATCTGGAGCGGGCCGCCGGAATCACCCTGCAAATAAGAACTTATTGGTAAGTGATGAATTAAGGTGAAAAGCCACTCAGGTGTTTTAAGGAATGACGTTGCCGACGACGAAGCGAAAGCTGCCCTACTACCCGAACCGAGGCCATCCCATATGTACCCCAACAGTGAGCTTAACCCATCATTGACAACAGAGATGTTTAGCCCTTTCCGGACGAAACCCGGCCAGGACCCGGCAAGAAAATATCCACATATGGACGGAAC
The DNA here is from genome assembly GCA_031894815.1 of Creontiades dilutus. Taxonomy (NCBI): domain Eukaryota; kingdom Metazoa; phylum Arthropoda; class Insecta; order Hemiptera; family Miridae; genus Creontiades; species Creontiades dilutus. The sequence goes on along the minus strand of JAVIWC010008496.1, from coordinate 49,717 downwards.
GTTTCGGGAGAGGGATGTCTCACAGGACGAAAGCCGGGCCCTGTTCGGCCACCTTGATACCTTGTAGCGGTAGAATACCGGTCTCTGCTCGGCGCCCTTTATTGTCTTTATAGACGAAACCCGGTGGTAACTCGGTGTTTTTCAAATATTGAGCGCGATACTGTTTTGACTACAGACAGCAGCACTTTATTGATAAAATGAACCCCACAGGGAAGCAATTTGGGAACCCGGATCTCCCGATCTCACCCCACTGGATTTTTTTCTTTGGGGTTATCTGAAAGATAAAATTTACGCCACGCAACTCACTACACCAGAGGCATTAAGAGGTGATTTGGTTCAAGCTTGCTTAGCTATTCCACTAGATGTGGTACGAAGAACAACTTCACCGGTGAGAGATCGACTCGCAATCCGTTTACAGAAGCAAGGGGGTCTATCTGAAGCGTAGATAATTTTAGTAGAATGAAAAGTGCCAATAAAACTTGTCTTGTAAAATTTGTATGTGTTCTTCTTATTTACTAACACTAGAAATGTCAATCCTCTTATGATGATTGTTGATGATGGAAACTGGCTTCTGTTGATAGGAATTTTCATGCTGATTTCAAAACTGTGGTCAAAATCTAAAAAATATTGAAGATCATTAGAGAAAAGGGTTTTTTTTTTCTAAAAAGAATTCGTCGTTCTTCGTCGTTTTTTGTTCGCAAAAAGTGAAATAACTCTGAAACGAAGTCTCTAAAAAAATTTGTCAACGATTCATTTTCTCTTCCCAATTTAACGTAGAATCGAAAACTAAAATAAAAACGTCTGCCAAGTGGGTGTGGCACATAGCTTCCTCGTATCCATAACATGACTGTATAGATCATTGACAATAATTATTGACTAAAGAACTTCGTTCAATTAGGCGAAGTAAATATTGAATTAGGGTAAATTTATTGTTATGCAGGAGCATAACTTGAGAAAATAAAGGTAGGCATGTTCAACTATTGAACAAACCATAAAATATACCTAATAATAAAAATTGACATTGACGCTGAATGGATAGATGACTGAAGTGATAAATAATTATTATGACATTTCTAAAAATAAAATATAAGCATCGTTCAATGACGGATCAAATAATGTTGGGTTGACTGCAGCGTCGTTGCAAAGTACCCAACTGCCGTCATCCCTCCGCACAGTGGCTGTATATATCTTGCGCATGCGCAGAGGCTACTATTGATGCGGAGGTCATGAAACTCACAGGGGACCATCTACACATCAAACCGAACAATCCCTGAAATTTTCATCGAAATTGGTCAAGAACTCCCGGAGTTATGCGCGTAACAAAGATTTCACGTTTGCGCATGCGCAGAAACTACTATTGATCCGGAAGTCATGAAACTCACAATGAACCATCTACACATCAAACCGAACAATCCCTGAAAATTTCATCGAAATTGGTCAAGAACTCCCGGAGTTATGCGCGTAACAAGGATTTCACGTTTGCTCATGCGCAGAGGCTACTATTGATCCGATGGTCATGAAACCTATAGGGGACCATCTACACCCCAACCCGCACAATCCCTGAAATTTTCATCAAAATCGGACTATAACTTCGTGTAGTTTTGCCCGTAACAAAGATTTGCTGACAGACAGACAGACACGGAACCAAAATTGTTCAGAAAGGTCTTAAACGCAAAATGCGAGTGGAATTTTTGATTTTGGAGCCAAAAAAATTTTCACATTCCGAAAGTGAAAACAATGCTTCCGCTACCTTGGTAGACTCGGAAGCAAAAGGGGGTCAAGAGGTAACCTCAAGTTTCAATTGAAGATTTGAGGCACTAACACATCGAAAAATTAAAAACGGGTTTCACCAACTTCAAACAGAGTGAAAATACTATAGAAAAGGTCCGGTTCAATTTTTTGATAGCTCGCACCGTATGGCTGTAATCCCTTAATGGGCCCATATAGATGGGACACCCTGTATAAATAAAATGGACTGAGGAGTGTCTTGAAGGTTGCTTGTTGAGGTTTCTTCAATTATGGATCCACACCGCAACCAAGCGGTGGTAACGTCATGCAACTCACAAATTTTATTAATGTTCAGCAACCCCTTCAGATGAACTCAATACTACCTTTCTATTAAAAAAGAAATAAAAATTAAACATAAATACTGAAGTAACGTTTCTCTGATTGTGAGAGGTTGTGAGGTAATGGAATGGTATAGTTGCTCTTCCGAGCAGGTGGATGCATTATTATGCTCCGCTACGTTTAGAGGATCATTCAGACGCTAGCAGGCGTCCGGTTCATCCCCCAAGGCGACAGATTCTAAAATCGGGAAAGCGCCAACTTTCCATATCCATCACACTCCCTGGGCTCTGAGAAAAGCCGGGGGGGGGGGGAGGAGAAGAGGGGGCATGAATGGAATATTGATTCTAATTCGGAGGAGGGGGCTCGCAATGAGTTGGGCAGGGGAATGATAATTTTAAAATTGATCATATTATAGGGCATACAGCCACAGGGGGGGGGGGAAGAATTGCGAGTGAATAGGGGCAGCAGGATGTCAGGACAATCAACAATTAAAGGGCCAATGGACGTAACCACGCTCAGGCTAACATGTGAGGTGATGGAATGGTATACTTGCCCCTTCCGAGCAGGTTGATGCATTATTATGCTCTGCCACGCTCAGAGGATCATTCAAACGCTAGCAGGCGCCCGGTTCATCTCCCAAGGCGACAGATTCTAAAATCAGGAAGGGGACAACTAACCATATCCATCACAAGGTGCATGCGAGAAAGGAAACATTTTTACCTGGCAAGTATCCTTGACTCCTCTTCCATACGTGCACAGCATTTTGGACTCAACGATCCCTTCGGGTATTTGAAACTGAGTACCGTAGGATTTATTGCATTGTTCATTACTAACCAAATCTAGCCACACTTTTTTCAAATTATCTGAACCACGGCCATCTGCAAGGACGACAAAAGTTTGATTAGTTCTTAAAACGCTGGTATATCAAAATGTCAAAGTAAAGAGCTTGAAATTTTACCCCATGAAGTGTGACCCCATCCGGTGGCAAGACCTGCGTTTCCATTGAAGGAATGCTCCACCTACAATCAAATTTGATGTTCATTATCTCGTATCACATATATTGTTATATAGTACTTGAATAAACATTTAAATAAAGTTGGTTTACATTTTCAATAATGAATCATTCTAATCAACCAACAAGAAAAAGTGTTCAACCCCTCCCCGCCCCCTTCTACTCCACAAAATTTGGCGTTTTACGTTTCAAGATGCGTAGAATCCATAAAATTGAATAAAAACACTGACAAATATTACACGAAACTATATGATTTCTGTGTTAGATAACCCTCCCTCACCGATTACCAGTCTATTAAGATCCGAAGGTGGAAATCGGATCTCGTAAGATACCCAGAAGGGATCTCTTCGGGTTATGTACGATTCAAACCCAGTAAAACCTCACCTTCCTTTCCCCACGTTGGAACGTGTCCTGGAACTGTTCCACTTCAACAAGGCCAAGTCCTAGCGAAGTGTTTAATCCTCTCGGTCCATAGATAGCCTCCTCTGTCCCTCGAGTTCTTGTGTGATCTTTCTCTGCAGAATGCTGTCGACATCCTGCAAAGGAGATCTCTACAGAGGTCCAATACTCCAAGCATTTTGACAACTATATTCACCAGTGTCATGTCCTCAGATGGCATTTTCAGGTCATCCTGCAGCCATCTTCTTTGCGTGTCCCACTGCTTACACACGAAAAATGTGTGAAACACATCATCTCCTACATCACAGTTCGGACAGGTTGGATCGTCTACTTTCCCCATTTTATGAAGGTGGTCCATGTCCTGAGAGGAACTGTGTTTAGAAAAAGTTCACCTCTCCATGCTTTCTATCTAACCACTTTTGGACAAGTGGTATCAAGCGTGCTGTCCACCTCGGTCTTCACTCGTCGGTCGACATTTCTTGCCAGCTTGCCATGGTGTAGAACTGGGCTACACAACCAGAGACAACACTCGGAAACGCACTTAGAAATCCAACTGACATTTAACGAGATAAAAACTTGCATGCAAAAAGAATGGTTCAGCTTGGGTGACGGCGTTATGGACAGTATAATCGTATACCATGAAACGTAGATAATATTTGGTCTGTCGCCGGCCACCCGTGAAGAGCTTAGAGGCTCTGTCGCCCTACCGTCTATCCGTCCAATTTTTCAAGTGGTAAGTGAACGGATGATCGTACAGTAAACTCGGGTGGTCTCGTTCTACTCACGGAAGTACATAATTCTTATACGAATCAAAAAACTACCCTTTCTTTTCGAGATTTTGATTTTTCGATAGTTTAATCCAAAAATATCATCATTTAGCGTTGGTCGATCAAAACGCTGAAATTACAGATACATCCTAGATCTGTGTAGGATTTTTAAAGGGAAATTTCGTAGCATTTAGTCCAGGAGTTTAGGAGAAAAGCTGCAGACGGCGGAGCCAGATGGAATTTTTTTAAATTCCGATTCCGATTTCTGATATCTAAATATCTTGAAACGAAAATAAACCACTATTGACGTGGGTGAAACAATTCGTTTTCTTAATTACAAAGGTTCATTATTGAAAATAATAGACCAATACAAAACGATTTATTTTCTTTAGAGGAGTACTGGGACAGATGCATAGAAGCTGAAGGGCTTTTTGAGTCACTAATGCTGAAATTTACTTCTTCTACTAACCAATATCAAACTAAAGCAGGCAACGACAATAAAATGGAAAGCACCCATACAGGAGAAGATGGTTCGACTGTAAGAAACAAGTTCTCATTTTCAATCAGTAGTTGGGACTCTCGCCGATACAACGAGAATTTCGAACTAGTTACCTTTAGAATATGAGGCTTTTTTCAGCAAGAATGGAACATTGTTAGAAACAGAATGAAACAATACAAGAAAATAGAATAATGATGGAGTAGATGATGACGTGTTTCACGCATTTTTCGTGTGTAAGCACTGGGAAACACAAACAAGGTGGCTGCAGGATGCGTTGGAAATGCCATCTGAGGACATTACACTGGAGAATATTGTTGCCAAAATACTTGAAAAAGAGAAGAATTGGACCTATGAAGTTGTCTATATACAGAAGGCATTCTGCAGATAAAGATCCTGCAAGAACGGCAGAGACAGAGGGGGCTATCTATGGACCGAGAGGAATAAATACATCCCTAGGACTTGTCCTAATGAGTTGAACAGTTCGAGGCCGAGTTCCAACGTGGGAAAGGAAGGTGAGGTTTTAGTGGGTTTGAATCCTGCATAACTCGAAGAGTGGTCCCTCCTGGGTATCTTCGAGATCCGACTTCCACCTTGATAATACTACGGGTTGGTAGATGCTAATTACCTGCAGACAAATTGGACGGATGTACGGAGACAGTTTGACGTTGCGCTCCAGTCTGAAGAGGGCGATGTCGTTGTACAGTTCATCAGGGTTATAGCCGTCGTGGTTGAGCCTCAGGACGATCCGTAGCACCTCAGGGCTGGCGCCGTCAACTTCAGACGACCTGTTCAGCTCTCCCAACCGAGCGTACTCTGCTTTACCGCTGCAAACAGCGGCAGCAAACGAGAATGAGCGAAAGTCATGAGTGCAGTGTAGGTATACAACATTTCCTAACTGGTTTTCTTAATTTAATTAACGATTTTAACATATGACTTGCGGTTTATCTTTTGTCTATAATCGTCCAGCAACGTTTTGCAGGGTGTCCCACGAGATATGCCCGATCTGACTCCTACGTGTTCTACAACTCATTTCCAACCTAAAGTGCCTCTTAGCAATTTTCGTTCGAGGCTTCGTTTCCGAGTTATTAGCGATTTTTTTCGTGTTTTCGTTCTCATGTCACTAAAACTGTCATAAATCCCTCAATTTTGGAGATAGCTTAAATTTAAAGACACCGTTGGAAAGAGCGTTCAATATCCTGTCTGTTTGATGTCTGAAAATATTTTTTTAATTGCATTGAAGTATCTAACAATTGCCACGCGAAAAGGCAGTTTCGTCAAAATCATGAAGTCGCCTGTTTTTCATCTCGCCTAGCAACCCCATTACTGCTTGACGCAAAACTGTGCGGGCCTGGTGAAATGTGCTCCAAAATTTCAGCTTTTAATGTCAGCGTTGAAAACAGCACTTCAAGAATCTCAGCTCATATTTCGCGTTCAACCTGCCTTACTATGTTTTATGAGGTGCGGAATCCTCCATTTTAAACCCAATTTAAGGTATCTTCTTTCATTCCGCGTAAACAGCTTTAAAAAGCGCACAAAATACAAAAAACACTGTTTTTCACATTTGTGAATGCAGATTTTGAAAGAAACGAAAGATAGAAAATATCTGATTCTAAAATCAGATTCAGCATGAAACATCCTGAAAGAATTACTCTATTTTAGTTGTCAAATCTCAAACAGGTTTCGCTTGTTTAGGAGTTAACTAAACCAGGCTGTAAGTAACATGAGGTGCTTCCTACTAGTTAGTTTCTGAAAATGCATAAATTATATTGATCAATGTTATTCGGAACGTACCCATTTCGTAATACCGTACTACGCCTGACCGTACGACATCAAACTGAAGTTCCAGGGGTATCCTCTGGATATTGCAGGTTTATCGCCCCAGCCCTTGAAAGGGGCAGCTAGTTCATGCAATCACCTCCTAGTTACAACAATAAAACAGTCTGAGCGTTCTCGAATACTCACAATCCTGGACCTTCAGTGCAGTGGGCAGCGCTCAGCACCCAGCGCTCGCTGATCAAAGACCCTCCACAGAGGTATTCAATTTTTCCTCTGTGCTGGTAGCCAATCTCCGCCTGTAAACAATACATACCTAATCCCATTTAGGAAACAATTAACTGGAATTCATAGCTAATAATGATAAGTGATGTGAAAAGGATCATTTGCATCATCTTTGAAAAGGACCAATTCCATCAGCATGAGCAACGGCAGGGTGAAGTCACTGATCTGAGTGGCAGTTCTTCAGGACCTGAGCCAGGTTGGCCCTTTTGTGACCCAGCTTCCAAGGAGGAACTGCATTGGAGTCAGTTGGGCAACAATTGTCTTACCCTGCTCAGTGAAGTAGTGGTGTTGTGTGTGAGAGATGTGGTGGGTGATCTGTCCATCTGTCACTTTGCAGAGTGCTGCCCAGCTCTTATGGACCTTGATTCATAATTCAGAACCCTTAATTGGTCCAACTCAGCCAATTACATCAGCATGAGCAATGGCAGGGTGAAGTCACTGAGTGGCAGTTCTTCAGAACTTGAGCCAGGTTCGCCCTTTCGTGACACAACTTTCATGGAGGAACTACATCGGGTCAATTGGGCAACCATTGTCTAACCTCAAAGACGCAGTGGTGTTGTGTGTGAGAGATGTGGTGGGTGATCTATCCATCCACCACTTTGTGGTTATCTGCCTAGCCCTTTTGGATCTCGACACATAATTCAGAACTCTTAATTTGTCCAATTTACCCAATTACATCAGCATGAGGAATAGCAGATTGAGGTGGACTCTACAGATCTTACTCTAAAGACTTACTCCTCAGTAAGTAGAGATGTTGTGTTTAGGAGATGTGGGGGAGGGTTGATCTTTAAATCTGGAGAACTGCATTTATCGACTGCTGGACGAAATGTGGAACTCCTCACTTAGTTGACGTTTTATCTCAAGGTCCAGCTTCGATTATTGTAAGATAAAAGATTATTGTATTGATACGTTTCTGCACCATTAACCTCTCTGGGATATCACACCAATACCACCAGGCACGAACAATGGCAATGTGAGGTCTCTTATCTGTGTGCACCCTTGGGCAAGATATGTGGCCAGTTGGCCTTTTCGCGACTCAACTCCTATGAGGGACAGAATTGGGGTCAATCTGACAGCCAAAGCAGTCTTATCCACAGACATTTTTTTTATTTAAGTAGAGCTGTTGTTTGCTGGAGATGTGGCGGGTGATCTGCTCGTCTGCCTCTTTTAGGACAACTGCCCAGCCATTATGGACCTCTGGACGAAATCTGGTCACTCCAAGGTCCTCACTAGGTCGATCTTCTATCTTGTCCACCCATCAAGGGTTCTACCCATCCAGTCATTGCACATGGCTGTATAGTAGGTGCCCATAGGTCATTAATAAGTTGCTACATTTGTGCATCATTTAGTCTTGTAAAGTTTTCTATTTTGGAGGTATTTTGGCATGAATATGTCTTTTGGCAGGCGGTCATGCTATAGAACTGATCTTGTAACATAAAAACTGAAAAGAGAAAGTTATCTACTTTAGATCCTTACCATATGAGGAAACTCCTTAAGCCTGGCGTCCTTCCCTCCGACGATCAGCGGCTCTTCGAGTCTCCCGCATTGGTCTTCTTTTACAAAGGAAACTACCCCCGACGATACTCGCCGTTTTTTCGTGAACACGTACTTGGCGTACTTCTCACACACTGTTAACATTACGATCAGGTCGCAGTAAACAATTTCATTGAAAAACAATGGATTTCCAATAAAAAACAATTATCACTAAAAAGTTCTAGTAAAGCAGCACGATCATATGATAAATTAAACAATTATCGCATTAAATTTACGTTAGAAAGTTGAAATTTGAGCACCATTTGTCAAAAAACGCTGCGAATTCTTTCACTGGGGTTTATTATTCAATTGGCTTGTGTTCATGATTTGAATTTCTACTAAGCTTTGGAGTGTGTGTGTTTCACAGGTGATAGAGCGATTATCGAATTTCAGGAGTATGCATAGAGCACGTAAGTTGGGTCTCAACCAAAATACCTATTTGGATTGTTCAGTTGATCATATTTGTGTGCCTCCTGAAATTCGATAATCACTCTATCGCCTGTGAAACACGCACACTCCAAAGCTTAGTAGAAATTCAAATCATGAACGCAAGCCAATTGAATAATAAACCCCAGTGAAAGAATTTGCAGCGTTTTTTTATGGTTATCAGAACCCGTGTATCGGCTACAAAGCCTTTTAGGAGTTCACTCCAGTATCCACATTACTACATCACTACGTCACTAGGTTACTGATATCAAAACAAAAACAATAATAAACCAAAATAACGCGAATGTTGGCACCATAAATCGGGCCAGCTACGGACCTGGGGAGGGGTTCATTCGATTCCTCGTGGAGTGTTCTTCAAAAAGAGTACAAATTTAGTCCGCCTTGACTTTTTTTTTAGGTTTTTAGGGATTTTACAAAACTTTGACAACCCTTAAAGGGCACTTTAATAAAGTGCTCCAGAATTGGGGCGTCGTCGGACCAACATGGATTTTTCCTGAAAATTTCAGCTTTTTTGCTTCAGCCGTTTGGGAGAAATCGTGCGTACGGCGGACGGACGGAAAAATTTGTATTGCAGATTCGGATTCTACACCCTTTGAAACGTAAACCATGAAATTTTCGGGGGGTTAGAATTTTTTTTTTTTTTCCAGAGCGATTAAGTAAAATGGTTTATTATTGAATAATAAACCAAAAATGGTTAAAATCAATTTAATTTCGAAAAAACTTGTTTTAAATAATATTCATATATTTCAACAAATTTTTTTGGATTTTTAGCTTACTTTTTGGTTATCCTTGTGTTTATTACCAGTATAACAAGGGGATATTGGAATGGTGAGGATAAACCTTTCAAAGATTGTTGCGATCAACTTGCTACACACAAAGCCTCAAGTAATGCTCAGGGATAGCGGTTTCAAGTAACAGTAGAGTGTACATATCTACTAAAAAATGCATCTCAAGTATTAGGGATATTAAAACCAGGGTTTTGAACTTAGTTAAAACTCCTTATTTGTCGCTCATTGTTAGGTTTCCAATACTAAGTTGCGTGAGGGCTGTTACCGGCGATCCCTCATTTTCTCCCGATTACTAGGTCAACTTTTTAATAATCCTTTTACCATTTGAAGCAACTCGTTGCATTCAGTCAAAGCCACTCCTTTCTCATTCATTCCTTCCGAAACAAAAAGTCCAATAAACTCCGGGGTTTCCCCCGTGAACATTAGCTAGATCTTGCACTTGTGCATTTTGAGTTTCTATTGGCTCCTGATCGAAGAAGAATGCCCTTCCGAGAGGAAGTGGCTTTCGGATTCTTTGGAAAAGATTGAATTTGACTTGAAAATGTTGAATTATCAGTTGGAAATGTCATAGACGCCAAATAGAGCATTCTAATGGGATTCCAGTTGATTCTATGGTTTTTCAGAGTACAACGATTTTTGTCGTGCTAAATCTGGGATCTGGACTACAATGCATACCAATGTTGCTCACTTTTCTGGCTGATGGACTTCTTTGGTTTCTCCGTAGTGGAGGTCACTACTTGGCTCACCGTAGTTCTATCCGTAGGGCTCGACGGAATACAGCAGACGATTGGAACTCGATTAGGGATCGAACAGATCTGAGGAGAAATCGTAAATGTCATGTATACAAGATTACAGTAAATGTTCAAGCATTTGCCATAGCAGTTTTTTATTCGCTTCACCTTGGAAAAACTTTGTTAAGAAGTTTAACCAGTCTCAAAATTTGCTGTATTACATTTCAAGATGAGTATAAACCAATGAATTGTGGAGGACAATTATTTTTGAACTTCATGCAGGAACACAAATCTACGTTGGGTAGCAAGCAGGTAGGATTCTACTTCAAGGAACATAGGCGCATGTGTGTTTCCCTAAAATTAACAAGAATAAAAAATAAATTCCTCCGTCCTCGTTTGAAGTTAGTGAAACAACGCAGTAACAAAACGCTAAATAGATTTTCCAGGGCTATAAATTGCTGCAATAATCAACGCACTACACTATCTACGTATAAGGTTTGTTCCAGCAACCTAGCTTGAAAACCATGCGGTCCACAGCTTCTAGGATCGCTGAGGGACGACTGTAACTACGATCCAATCATTGATGGAATGCAAGTGTGGTTAAATAGCGCTACACCAATCATTTCGTGTGACTGGATTCTGAAGAAACTTCAGCAAGTGAAGTTCTTTACCTTCCTGTTTGAAACCTGACAGTTAGTTGTCATCAGGCATTATAATTTGTGTTGAAACACTCAGCAACTGAGACACCTGAAAATGCTGGCGGAATTTCGTCTTATCATACAAGGTAGGTGATGCTTTTCAACACAAAATGCTCATTTTCTGCAAAGTCTTTGAACCAAAAGTTTTTCATGTATTAAAAGTCTGCCAGTTCGAAGTCTTCCGTAAATAACAAATCAAAACCCCCTCTCTCATGCCCTGTTTCAGTGGCGAAATCTTTCAAGTCATCTGATACCCAGAAATCCATCACTAACTAGCGTTAACTAACAACAAACGGAAATTTGGTTTGAATTAGAGAAGACAATTTTGGATGAGTGATGAAATGACAAACACAACAGCCTGAATGTCCAAAGAGGACTGTTATGAGTAGGTTTCAATTGCTAATCTATCCCATGACGACTGCAATGAATTGTACTTATGATTGACCGCAACCAAGCTATGAGGGTTCAACCGCGGTTTTGAGCTGTTTGTTGGGTTGGAATAGTGGATGATATTACTGCGCATGATCTGGTTGATTGCAGACGACCGTGTTTAGGTTGCTGGAACAAACCTGTAGTACAATTCGTTGATTATAAGTGGCTGCCCTACACTAGAGCTAGTAGAGGCATCTTTTGATACCAGTTTCCTATCAGTTCTTTCATCATCCCATTTGCTTTTTTCAAATATCGCGTTGAGGTCAGTGGTCAATCAATCATCTTATTCATGTTTAACAGTAAATCAATTAATTGATCAAAATTATTGATCGACGTTTGTCATTCAAAACCTATGTCAAACAAAAAGATGCTTGATCTACAAAACACTGATAAATCACTAACCTGAATTGATGGATTCCTGCTGGTTCTCAACTCTCTCTGGGCTTCAGGGCACATCTCTATAACTCGGCAAACCCCCTGACCGTTGGGACCACAAGCATCTCCTGTAGGAATGAAATGTTAAGTCAAATATAAATTTAACATTTCTTAATCAAAAAGCTGCCTATGGAAGCGTTGCTGAACAGTAAAATGTGTCATGAGAGCAAACGTTTTTAGTTGTGCCCTGTTGAGAGAAATGATATTGATTCCTTGTGTTTCCATAGGGAAACTTATATAAGGGAGGCTGGGCCTTGCTAGTGGAGACCTGCAAGGTCCATCCTTCCCCATCTGCCAGACGTCTTCTCCTGCGAACCACTAGGATGCTGGACTTTGAAAAATTCACCTCCAGGTTCCATATTTCTGTATACGGCTCAATTCTGCTTATATTACCCTGCAAATCAGCAACAGTTCCTGCCATGATCACCACATCGGCTGCATACATCAATGCACCGATGGTCTGATTCCCCGCAGTGATTCCACAAGTCAAATTGCCCATAACGTCATTCAGGAAGAAGAAAAATAACGAGGGACTAAGGGGACAACCCTGACGAACGCCGGTCTGCAGAACAAAAGACTCAGAGAGACCCTTTTTGCCCCAAACTGATGCAGTACTCCCATCATACATCTCTTTGATGACTCCCATCTAAAGAAAAACGAACTTCAAAGATCGATTTGACACAAAATTTTGAATTTAGAAAGGTGAATAACACAAACATATTGGCAAGTAATTCATGAATAACAAGGACGTCGATTAGTCCATTTTTCACTTGATAACACTCATAAATCCACGTAATAATAAACACTTGTAGATATTTTCAAGTGCTGCACCAAATTCTTGATCAAACAAAACAGCACGAAACACAAGGAACCATTTCTCCCCCTTTCATTAAAAAAATTGAATTTGCTGAAAAATTTTTAGATACTAAAGCAATATCTTAACTGAACATAAAAGAATGGCACGCGGCCGAAAATTATCGCTTGAGCAGCGATTGAAAGGATTGGAGACAACTCCCTCCATTCCCCTTCTGTCAGCAAAAGCAAAATTTCCGAGGTTTGTTGATCGACTAGGCAAAAGTTTGGATTTGTATGCTGTTATTTCTTTCTTTCCAAGTTTGCGTTGTCCCATACCCCGAGTATTAATTCTAACAGAACCTGCTTCCCGCTTCCCTCTACTCATGAAGCCTCGCTTCAGAGTGACGTTCCTAAAAATGGAATAAGCTTTTGGTGCCACCCTAGCCCCTATCTCTTATCTCAGAATCATATTACACTCCCCTCCACATTGGCCTTAACGCTGAGTTGTGTCATAACGCAAACGGGTTTAGTTATGTCATGTTGACATAATTGATATTGCATTGAGTTCCTTGAGTTTCCATGGAGAAATCAATGCCTTCGTTCGATTCGGCATGAAATTTTGAGTCTAACAAGATGCATCACTCAAAAATTGAAAAAAATTAGCTGTCATGACGGATGCCAGACGAGGAAATGCAGATTCAGCAGAAACTGACGTAATGACAGGCTGACTAAATGGCGAACGTTGAAATTGTAAATAAACGGGCGACTTACCTTCTTCTCGAAAAACTCCGTCGTAAGTTGCAGCGTAGTGGATCAACAAAAACACCAACAGACGATTTGAAACGGCACCCATTCCCGAGCCTCGGCAACGCCAACTGCACCGCACAGCTGAATTAAGATGTGATCTCACAAGGAAAACAAGACGAATTCAACTGGCCAAGCTGGTTGTTGGCCTTCGGCTCCCAGAATGCGATTGAATGAGGAAAAAGACGCTCTTGAGGTCAAGGACTCCGCGGCGTATCGCGGTTTCGATACCGGCAGGTCAAGATGTTGACCGGACTAGCTTCGGAGAGCAGTGGGGAAATTGGATGTGATGTCCTCTAGGAAAATTATATAGAAAAATGTATTTTTCGAGAAAAAATCTGAGAGGAATGAACAAAAAGAAAAGTTGAGCATTTCATGGAAGAAAAAGAACGCAGCTATTTTGGAAGCATTAAGAATACTGTCAGAATAATTGTATTTCTTTGGAAATGATCAAATTATCATATTTTTAGAGGAAATTTTCAAATTGTTCATTAAAAATGAGAAGGTTCACTCCATCCAGGAACAACATCCTTATTAGTAGGTTTCCTGTATGACGGCTGAAAATTGCAAATTTCTGTGGAAAGAACTAAGAAAAATTAATTAATTAATTAGAAAAATACATAACAAAAAAATAATAATAATAAATAGAAACAGCTCATTTTTTCTGGGGTATTTCTTTTTGCCGCTATCGTCTGCTCCGCCTCTCTTTGTGATGCAACCTCCTTTCCAAACCACTCACCCACAGTTTCTGAAAATGCCACCATTCGTTTCGAAATATCTCTTTATGCTGTACTTACTCATAAGTTATTTCCTATTCCTTAATCACCTTCATAAAAAGCAGGATTCGGAAGGAAAATGGTTCGTTTGTGTAATTGTACCCGGTTTGGAGAAATAGGAATATTTCCTTGTGGACAAAGCTTCGCCTCTACAACACCGACGTTAAATCGGTACTCCTGTATGTATGCGAAACATGGAAAGTGACCAGTAACCTGTCACGGAAACTGCAAGTCTTTGTGAACCGCTGCTTAAGGCGAATCCTCGGTGTGTGGTGGCCCGATATTATTTCTAATGAAGAGCTGCTGAGAAGAGCCCAACAGCTTCCCATTTCTGGTGAGGTGAGGAGGAGAAAGTGGCAGTGGATTGGTCACACCTTGAGGAAGGACGAGGGAGCGGTAGAAAGAGAGGAGCTGGAATGGAACCCACAGGGATATTAAAGACGTGGACGACCGAGGGTGACCTGGAAGAGGTCGATTGAGGCAGAAGCGGCTAAGATTGGGAAGTCTTGGAGCCAGATCAGGGCCTTGGCCAGGGATCGTGAGGAATGGCGGAATTCTGTCGCTGCCCTATGCTCCTCCTGAGTAGTGACAGGAAATAAGTAAGTAATCACCTTCGCCATCTCTCTTTACGCTGCATTACTCCCCTCGTACCAATAACATCTACCAGATCCACTGTCTCTCTTTGTGCTGCACCCCTGCACTCATCCCTGTGCATCTCTCCACCACATTCCTGTACATGCTTCCACCCAACTTACTTACCTCATTATGCACCCAAATCATCTCTCTCCATGCTACTGTTTTTTGTCCTATCCTCTTCATGTTTCTACCACCATCCATATCCGTGCCCCACCACATTCCTCTGCATGTCTCCACCACATGTCTCTTCATACATCCACACAACTCACTTCACTCATTATGCACCCAAACCATCTCACTCCTTGGCGTTTCTTTCCCATATCTTTTCATGACACCGCTCTCATATCTATTTATGGCTTTATCCTGCACACCAGATCCCTCTTCCTGAATCCACCCCTATTGCTTCCCTTATTATGCACCCAAATCATCTCTCACCATGTCGCCATCTCATTTCCATTCCTCCTCATGTCTCCACACCCATCCCCTCATCATGTCCAACCATGTCCCTATTTATTCCCCACCACACCCCTCTTCATCACTCCACCCATATCGCTTCCCAGAGTATGCAGCCAAACCATCTCTCTCCATGCCACTGCCTCCTTTCCCATCCTCTTCATATCTCCATCCCCATTCATCTTCATGCCCCACCCCTATTGCTTCTCTCATTATTCACTCAAACTCATCTTGCTTCAAGCCGACCCCACCTTTCCCATATCTCTTAATGTCTCCACCACAATTCCTCTTCACACCTCACACCATCCATCTTCCTGCTTCCACCCAACTCACTTCCCTCATTATGCACCCAAACCATCTCACTCCTTGGCGCTTCTTTCCCATATCTCTTTATGTCTCCACCACAATTCCTCTTCACACCTGACACCATCCAGCTTCTTACCAACATCACTTCCCTCGTAAAGTACCAAACTCGTATCTCTCAAATCTGCCCCCTCCACCTCCATTCCTCTTCATGTCCCATTCTCGCTTCCTTTCCCATCTCTCCACCACTGACACCACTGCCATATCTATTTACGGCACCATCCTTCATCATATCACACCATACCCTTCTTCCTGAATCCACCCATATCGCTTCCCAGAGTATGCACCCAAACCATCTCTCTCCATGTCACCCTCTTCATACCTACACCCCTATTGCTTAACTTATTATGCACCCAAACTCATCTTGCTCCATGCCGACCCCACCTTTCCTATGTCTCTTAATGTTTCCACCAGAATCCCTCTCCACATCTCAACCTATCCCTCTTATTACCAGTATCACTTCCCTCGTCATGTTCCAAACGCATCTCTCTCCATGCTGGCCCCTACACCTCCATCTCTCTGCAAGCCCCATCTCTTCCCAGAATATGCACCCAAGCTATCTCTCTACATATTGCCCCCACCTTTCCCTTATCTCTCAATGTCTTCACCCCAATCTCTTCCCAGAGTTAGCACCCAAGCCATCCCTTCCCTCACCTCTTAATGCCTCCACCCCCATCTAGAGATGTTGCGATACCACCTAAGTATCAGTACTCGATATTATCGATAGAAAAGTACCGATACTCCTCGAATATCGGCTCAAAAGTTACGATACTTTATCACTTGTAAAAAACAGGTGGTGGGAATGGTTTAGATTTGTCAATAACTAGTCCCTTCGCTTACTTCATTATGCATCCACACAATCTCACTCCCATCTCTTCATGACACCCCTTCCATCTATATTTATGGTTTCGTCACTCATGCAGCCATCTCTTCTGATTCCTAACGAGATATCAGGTTCTTGTCAATAAAACAAGGGTGAAGGGTAACCAACAGTGATAGTTTTATTTTTAAACACTCAAGTTAATTTAGTATAAAATGTCTCGTGATTAAGAACTACAGACTAACATATTACTTTATTAGTGAATGTAAAAAAAAATTGACTAGCTTAGTTTTTATACGACTGAGATGAACCCATTAGATATGATTAAAATTATGAACAATTTATTTTGCAGTCATATTTTGATGTCTTTCATCGTTTGAGAATTGTCGTCAGGCCTCTGGTTTGTTGAGTCAGCGTGGGATTTTTACTCGTTGGGCCAAACGACGCTTTCTATCCACGGAACGTAGGATGAAACCCGAGTGTAAACCCCGGGATTCCCTGATGCGCATGCGCGGCCAAATGACGTCACTCCGATCTGGGAGTACATGCAGTATGGGGTTCGTAGGGGGATTTGAAGAGGCCCTCCGGAATCTCCCTGTAAAAGAACAAGGTGTGAGAGTTTCTCAAGTTCGTTTATTCGTTGAATACAGTAATGGTAAAGCCCAATGTACAAACAACAATCAGGCGGGTTAATGAATAGTTGCCCCTTCCAATGGAGGGAGCTGTTAAGCCTGCAACACTCGGAGGATATCCCTGAGCAGGGCGAATGAAATGTATCTCTCCACTACTCTGAAATATAATTAAAAAACGACTGGAATTTCCCCACACCAAAGAACTTTACCAAAGGTCCTTAGCTATCAAAGATATATTTAATTGAAATTCGGCACCAACAGACTCTATATTCACAATCAGTGTTTATATTCACGTGAAAACGCTTGAGAGTGAACGGAGAGGTGGTTTATTAGATAAAATGAAAAATTATGCGAATCCAACTTCCAACGATGATGCGGTCGTTGGTGCTGGGTTAAGTGGCCTCATGAAGTGAAGAATAATAATCCAAAGATAACGGCAGGTGAGGGTATGATGAAGATAAGAGTGATGATGAAGAGAATGATAGAAAAAACGAAGGCAGAATGCGATTGGTGAACTCGATCGAAACTATTCAATGGAGGAACTGAAGTTTGGTGCATGCCTTTATTTCTATCTAAACGCCAAATCAAGAGAGTGAGTCATCCTAGAGGTGGGTAGTGAGTGAGTGACCTTGTCTCAAAGAACTTCTCTTTCAAGTGAACTTGTCCCAAATGACCTGCGGAGGGAAGACCTGCAGTTCATTTAAAGACGTTTGTGGCAGCATGGCTCTCCGCGGCCGACGTTTGAACTACTCAGACTGACCTTGTCTTTGGATTGAGTGACCTGCAGGTCGTCTACTCCCTCAGGTGACCTGGGTTTACACACCTCTAAGTCATCCTTTCTTGAACTTCCTGTATTCATCCAGCCGTGGTCCACATGGTGTTCATTCATATGGTATTTTCAATGGTTTAATGGAGTGGAATCAGATTTTGAAGCTTGTTGACATGGTGACGCACGTACAATACGCCCAACAAGGTGGCAATGTCCAGTGATAGATTTAATTGAAATTCAAGATAGAAAATGCTTATAGAGGGAGTCGTCACAGACTACAGCACATTCTATGCTAAAATCAAATATTCCCTCTTTGTAATATTCGTTTAGATTTAATAAAATGGATGGAGAAATAATGGCAATAGATTACCTGACAAGTATCTTTCCCTTCAGCATTAGCGCACAACATCAGGGCATCTGAGATCCCCATTGGCAGCTGAGCTCTGACGTCGTTGTAAGACGCGTTGCAAGTTCGGCCGTCAACGATGTCCAGAGAAACTTTCTGTAGCAAGTTAGTCGAGCGACCATCTGGAAGAGTTCAGAACAACTTGGGTGAGACATGAGGCTTAAAACATTCGAAATCATTGAAACGTTTTAAATCTACCTTGAAATTTTAGAATCTTAAAACAGGAAGAAATTAGACATGTTGAAAAGATTTACGGGACAACAGTGTCACCCTGTCCCTCTGCCAGGTTCCCACAGACGCCTTCAAGCAGGTGTACATCGCACGAGGTTGAAATCAATATACAGGGTGTCCCCAAAAAATGATTACTCTTGGGGATTTTATAGGAAATTTATCACTGAACATAAAAGTTCATATGAACATGAGCAAATGAGGTATTACAAAGGAAACCCCCAAAAAACATAAAAAACGCTGCAAATCCTTTCACTGGGGTTTATTATTCAATTGGCTTGCGTTCATGATTTGAATTTCTACTAAGCTTTGGAGTGTGCCTGGAGTTTAATTTCAGGAGATATGCGTAGAGCACGTAAATCTCTTCTCAACCAAAATACCTATTTGGATTGTTCAGTTGATCATATTTGTGTGCCTCCTGAAATTCAATAATCGCTCTATCACCTGTGAAACACGCACACTCCAAAGTTAGTAGAAATTCAAATCATGAACGCAAGCCAATTGAATAATAAACCCCAGTGAAAGGATTTGCAGCGTTTTTTTTATGGTTATCAGAATACTTCAACCCGTGTATCGGCTATAAACCGTTTTAGGAGTTCACTCCAGTATCCACGTTCACTACATCACTAGGTTACTGTAATCAAAACAAAAACAATAATAAACCAAAATAACGCAAATGTTGGCACCATAAAGCGGGCCATAGATCGGGAATGGTTTGACCTACGGACCTAGGGAGGGGCTCATTCGATTCCTCGTGGAAAGTTCTTCATAAAGAGTTCAAATTTAGGCCGCCTTGACTTTTTTTGAGGTTTTCAGGGATTTAACAAAACTTTGACAACCCTTAAAAGGGCACTTTAAATTGAGTGAGAGAGCTGGCTCAAGAATTGGGGCGTCGTCGGACCGACATGGATTTTTCCTGAATTTTTCAGCTTTTTTGCTTCAGCCGTTTGGGAGAAATCGAGCGTACGGCGTACGGCGGACGGACAAATTGTTATTGCAGATTCGGATTCTACACCATTTCAAAGGTAAACCATGAAATTTTCAGGGGGGTTAGCATTTTTTTCAAGAGCGATTACAATGGTTTATTATTGAATAATAAACCAACATGGTTAACATGGTGACTAATAACACATTGAGCTAATGAAGATAAATTCTAATAAGCACTCACTCCATTCCGTATGTCCCCAGCCAGTAGCGATGGCTTTTGGCGTAAGGTCATCATTGCGGGAAACCTAGAACGTCGAAAATCATTGCATACAATCATCGTATATACAATTGGAACAAATGAATCGGTTTGATAAACAAACCAAACAAAAAAATCATCGTTTTTGAAACAACCAGAATTAGGTAGTTCCAGAAATGTCTAGCGGACAACCAACGTTTACAGTGGCACAATGGATACAAATTTATTTTTTCTTTACACATCATTAAGGACTACTGATGTCATGGATTGAATTAACATTTAATGCACAAACAATATAATAATACAAGTAGAGTGACATAAGACAAGGAAACACCATAAAATCTCAGAGTAACTGCACCTAACCTCACCTTATAAAACCTAAAATTAAGGACGAGGTTTTCATGTTTAAATATATTCTTTCAGGAATCTGAAACCTCTATTCTGTCTTAACCAATAAGCGTTCCGAATGATGATAGAGACAACTTAAGAGAATATTGATTATACATGTTTTTAATTAGGCAGTGTTGAGGAAGGGCATGGGGACGTAGGGTATCACCTGACCAATTCCTGACTCGTCATGGGTACTATCGCTCCTTCCTGAAGAAGATAGGGACAGTAACTGAGGCAGATGGTAATGCCACAGATGATAATGCAAGGCAAACTTTCTTTGCACCCACAATGAGAGTACCTCAGGCAAGACGTGACAGCAGAGATGAGAGAGTTGAACCCTGTAACGACCGTTTGCTAAGTACCGATAGGCGTGAAAATTGTTGCGCTGCCTGCACGTACGTCACGAATTCTCATACACAAGGAGTATCAACACTACCAGGATCCAATTTCCAGTTCTCCACTCCAAAAACATACAAGCTTCGTTGCCCTCAAGACTATGGATGCAAGAGTAGGTTCCATGGACTCCAAGGGATCAACTAGAAACTGTCGTCGTCCCATATATCTACAGGACTATGTTACTCACTTTTAGAAGGGAGAGAATGAAGTGAACTCTCAGTTTACTATGATTAACTGCCATGTGATTCCTAGGTTAATAGGCTATCAACTATATTTATATTAAGTAGTTAAAGTAGTTATCTATTCCATTTAATAAATATCATGATTCTCATTGGAATTACGCCTTAATTTTGAGGTCAATTCATCAAATCCTCCAAGCCTGTAGTTTTAGCGTTAATTAGATGAATCCATTGCCTCCTTCTTCGTTCGGTACTTTGCTAATCCTCTTCCAAGAGCTGCCGCAATGACGAACATTTCTTCATCGTTCGAAAACATTCCTCCGTCAAACGAATTTTTTCTGACAGGGTACTTCACTACACGACAGTCCAAAAAGTCCACCCTCAACAGAGAACTGGATAGCAGAAAAAACCAGGCAGTCTGACATCGGATATTGAGATGGACTTGTTCACACGTAGGTGGCAATTTAAGGTCCGTGGTGAGCTACTGCATCTGAACGCCAAGCCCTATACAACGGAGAAATGTGAAGAATGCCCATTATGCAACCGACTCGAACGGGAGGATGTGCACCATTTTCTTTGCAACTGTCCGGTGCTGGCGGAGTTCAGGCTGTTGGCGTTTGACCAGCCGTATTTGTCAAGGGACCTCGCCATTCGTCTCCTAAATGGCGATGGATGGTCACAAATCGCTCGTTACTGCAATCTTGCCTGGCCATACAGAAGAATGATGGTCGCAGAGTTTAATTTTTAATTTTGAAAATTGTTTTATCCCAAGAATATTTCATTTACTTTTTTCTTGATGAACGTAAATAACGACAATATTTCTAGGCCAATACCTCCGGCAGACGGTAGAAAATTACCATGCCGTACTGTTTATTGATTTAATCTATTACTTATAAACCAGGTCTTATCTAAATAAACGTTTTTCTTCTTTCTTCTTCTACTTCTTCTTCAGTCCAAAAAGTGTAACTGGTGACTGGCAAAACGGAAAAAAACCCTTCAGTTTAAAGCTTTAGTCAATATGCCTGTAGCACAGAATCCGACAGAAAGGCTGACTGTAGTCACAATCAATTTATAAACAATTTCACATACCTCATTAAAAATTAAGATCCTAGTGGCTTGCCCGTCTTCAGTTAATTATATAATGTTCACATATTATAGAAACTATTGAAATATATCAGTGCAAAATTACCGGAAGGCAGAGAGGGCGTATGTACGAGCTGAGTTTGATGGTCCTGGCCAATTTGTACAGCGCGATATCGTTGTACAGCTGGATGCCTTGGTATCCCGGGTGGTTGACTCTCTCGGCGATCTCCACAACTTCTGGCCTGGCTCCGTCTCTGTCGGATAGAGTGTCCAACTCTCCTAGCCGAGCGAATCTCGCTGGGCCCCTGAAATATTTGGACGATTCATTTATTTTAGATTTATACAGGGTGTCCCATCTATACGGGCCCATTAAGGAATGACAGCCATACGGTGGGAGCTATCAAAAAATTGAACCGGACGTTTTTTGGAACTGGATCGGAACGGGACCTGCCAATTGTTTTAGATTTTGACCACATTTTTTACATCAGCATCAAATTTTCCATAGATTAGTTCACAAGACGGCGAGAAGTTTCAAATGTTCTTCAAAAAAGCTATAGGTATGGTTTTTCCGCCAAATTAAAAATAGGCATGAAAGCATTGAATAATGATTAATAATTTTCGAAAGCTGTTAAATGAGTAAAACACTGAATTATTCGAGCGCTATTGAATTTTCTTTTTTTTTTAACATTTTATCAACAACCAAAAGTTTGGGAAAATGTCATTTTTTTAAATCGTTAGCCGTTTGACTGTCATGTCAATCATCTGATGATGATTGTTGTTATGTGTGGAAACTGACTTCCGTTGACAGGAAATTTCATGCTGATTTAAAAAATGTCGTAAAAATCTAAACAATATAAGATAAGTAATTGGAGAAAAACGTTTTTTCTAAAAGAATTAACAAAATCAAATCAATTAACAAGAATTAACAAAATGAAAATAATCGAGTTAACAAAATCGCTCAAAGAACGAGTTTTGCACTACACGATCTAGGACGAGTGTGTTTTGCTCCACAGTTATGAGGTGAGTTGCGGAATGATTGACACAGGGTTTCTTCAATTTACAAGAATATTTAGGTACAATATAATATAAAATATTATTTTTTCTTAATGAAAAAAAGTTCACTTCTGAAAAAATATAAGATTCACTTAAGGTATAATATAAATAAGGTTCACTTAAGGTAACCGATACGCTGACTAATGATCCACACAAGGACGTGGACGTCCTTGCCATCACATAAGTTTATGACCAAAAAAATTAAGATTAAATCACATACCCATGAATCAAACTAACAACATTAACTCTTTTTGAAGTCTGAAAAAATATTATAAATTCTCACTCAAGGTATCATAAGGTTCAATTAAAGATAACCGTCGGTGACTAATGGTCCACAATAAGGACAAAAACGTTTAGGTTACGTCACGATCCAGCATTGTGACTATTTTGAAAATGGTCCAATCACATAGATATAACATCATTTATAACAGCCTTTTTTGACGAACTTTCCATGAGGAATCGAATAAGCCCCTTACCCCAGGTCCGTAGCTCAAACCATTCCCGATGTGTGGCCCGATTTATGGTGCCAACATTCCATCCACGAGTGTGCGTGTTTCACAGGTGATAGAGCGATTATTGAATTTCAGGAGAGTGCATAGAGCACGTAAGTCGGTTCTCTACCAAAATAATTATTTGGGTTGATCGGAGTTGATCATATGTGTGTGCACTTCCTGAAATTTTCAAAAACCATAACTCGTCAGCAAAAATGAATAGAAAAATCTGGCGACTATGTAGAAAAATAGTTTAAAGTACAAGCTTTCAGATGGTGTACTCCTCGATTATAATAAACAATGCCTTACACCTGAAAAAAAATGTGGGAACCTTATTTTTTACTTGATCGTATAAGGAAGGTTTTCCTGTAGGTGGAGATTCAGCAGCACCACGTTAAAAGTTCAGTAAGAGAATTCAGAACGGTAAAATTTTGAAAACCTCTCAAAATTTTGACTTTGACCTTTTTTTAGCTATTGGCGCTGCTCAAAAATTCGTGTTTAGGCGTCGGGGAGATAGAAAATTTAGTTTATTGAAAATAATAAACCGATAATTTCACTACCCGCAAAATTGTGGGCACGTGACATTATTGATATTGAAGACTCACTTGCGATCAGGATTCGTGCAGTGGGCGGCACTGAGGACCCACCGGTCGCTGATGAGGCTCCCTCCGCACAGCCAGGATATCTCGTTCCTCACGCTGTCGTAGCCGATTTGAACCTGAACAAAATTAAGACGAAAACTGTAGCACATTTTTGTTACCTATTTGCCTCGAAAATCAAAGGAAAAAAACCAGAAAGCGGAGATCAAATGAAACAAAACCGATGTGAGCTTCGAAGTACTGTTGTGCAATGCACAAATTTTGTGCATTCAATAGAAAGGAGGTAATTTTGAAAATTTACTATAATTACGTATTAGAAAACGCTTGCACAAATTCAAAACTGGACCTTAGAAGATAGAATAGTTAAATTTTGTTCATAAAAATACGTACTTATTTGAAACCCATTACCAATCGTCAAAAACCTCGACTTGCTTCGCTGTTTTTTGCACTCAACCGAGATTTTACTAAATAAAATAGTAAAAAATATTTGATATGCCATTCGAAAGCTGACCTTTTGGCGCATTTTTTAAGCTACAGGCACCTGATCAAATGCAGATTAGAGTGAAAAACTGAACGTTTGAAAAAAAAAAAAAAAAAAAAACATCTTTTTTCAAATTTTGTTGAAGTTTGCTTTGTAGAGTGATTTTTCGCCAACTAGATGTGAGCAAAAACAATTGGTTTGGCGCTTGAAAGATAAGAAATTTAACGCACTTTCCAACGGTATTCTCACATTTTACATTACATAATACTGTATGTGGGTTATAGCCGTTTTGCTGAGACAAGGTCGAAAACACGAAAAAAATAACTCAAAAACTAAGCCAGATAAAAAAAAATTGCACTTTTATTGCAATCCCATCGTATATTAAAGTAGACCTGGTTCCCAAAAAGAATTTTGGTCCCAATTCTTTTCAACAGCTACGTTCTCCTTGCTTGATTGTAGATTGAAAAACAATAGAATGAACCGAAAACATTGGAGAATTTGATCAAATCATTTCGGAAGTTCGAGCCTGATGAGATGGGATCTGAATAAATCCTACATCTTCAATTTAATGTAACGTTTTTTAATGATTTTTAATGTGCAATAATTTTTAATTGTAAATGGGATATCTCATCATCGGTCCATTCAAATATCGTTACATAGAGAAATTACTATTGTTTTTACAATACCATCAGGATAAATTCTAATAGTTGTCCCTCTACTGACGGGTTGCTTCGGAAGGAGGTCTTAAAAATCCGGGGTTTTTCTATCGAATGGTGAACGTTTCCACGAATGCATCTCGCCAAGAGTTCAGGTCAATCAACCAGGAAAAGCCGAAGTTTCACCTTTATACGAAAACGGTAATTGAAGCTGGTTGGGCGTTGGAATGAGACCTTGGGCGCCTGGAGAATCATGTTCTCTCTCCGCACAGTCGATCGATTCCTAGATGTCAAGAAAGTAATAGGGGAAACCCAATCTGAGTCGACCAAACCAGGTGTCACATCTTATTAGTGTTACTCACTGCTCGTTGGGAATAACCTGAAAGCCGTTAGGCCAATCGGAGTAATTTTGTTTCCAAGAAAGGAATAACAATGAAACGAGTTTATTATTACGAGTTTACCTGAATAGCTAACAACTAAACACCGGGAGAGAAGCTTCACACTATATCACATTCACATATTCACACTAAAACAAAGAGATGGGCAAAGTAATGGGGTGACAATTATTGCATCGAGCAAGATTCCGTTCTGACATTTTCCTATTGAGTTACAATATAAACCAGCTGTCGCATCTTACTCGTGTTTCTTAGTACACGCTGGGAAAACCTTAGAACCCGTTAGGTCAATCGGTGTCACTTCTTTGATTCTAAGAACGGAATAACAATGAAATTGATACAGGTTTACCTGAATAGCTAACAACTAGACACCTGGAGCGAAGCTTCACACTATTTTCTCTCAGCTTCGTCTGTCTCTAATTCACATTCATGCAGTTGTTACCACCTGATCAATACCACCTTTTTCTGGGTCTTTACAAACGCTCAATATAGGGAGTTCTGAACGAAATCGCATTGATTGGGTTTGAAACGGTACAATGCATGAAAGAAAAATGAAATTTCCCATATCAGAATCTGAACTTGTTACCTTTCAGAAGGAGAATTCAACGGTAATATCTATTTTGAAATGTCATAGCAAGCAAAGAGGTGGCAAACGGGTGACAATTTTTGTTTCGAGCAAGATTCCGTTCAGACATTTCTGTAAATGAGTTACAGCATAAACCAGCTATCACATCTTATTCGTGTTTCTTGGTACAAGCTGGGAAACCCCTTCGAGCCTGTTAAGCCGACCGGTGTCGTATCTTAGATTCTAGTAACGGAATAACAATGCAACTGTTTGGGTTTACCTGAATAGCTAACACCTGGAGCGAAGCTTCGTACTCTTTCCCCCAACTTTACACCTGAATTTACCTAATTCACATTCATGCAGTTGTTGTCCAACTACTTATATACACATTGATACATTTTGAGGCATCCTGGCCTTGCCAGAGGTATCTCCGAGTGTTGCAGCCATATCGACACCAGCTTTTAGAAGGGGCCACTAGTCCAACCATCACCAAGAAAATCACAGAATTTGTAGAAGCAACTTGGTCAATTTCTACAAAAATTAAAAGAGTTACAACGTTAAATGGATTTTGACGGTTAAGTCATCATCAGTAACGGAACAATAACTGAATGTAAATTCGAGAAAACAGTGGTTATATAGTGACAAGTGAATGGGAGCTTCAATGCCATTGGTCAAGATGTGTGGGGAACATCCAATCATGTGGTTTCTGTGAAAGTATAAGGAGATACGGATCCATTGGTCGGAGAGGTGAAAGGGGGGTCGAACAATATTGGGTAAAAAACAGATAAAGGTAGCGCTACAAACCTAAGACAAATGAATATATTTAGTATGGGGGGAAGGTTTATAGGAATATCATTATTAAAACATTTACCACCTCTATCGCTTTTAATTGTTTACAATTTTTCAGAGACATTCAAAACACCTTCATTAGGACAAAACGAATTCAACGAACTATCTATTTTTTAAATCTAAACTGAAATTGTGACTGGATTTTAATAGATTATTGGTAAATAACCCTCCCTGGTTATCCCTAAAATATTCTTGATGTTCTTTTATTCTTTCCCTAAATTATCAAACTGTCTTCCCACAATATTTGAGTCCGCAAGAGCATTCAAGTTTATAACCCCCACTTTTATCTCATGCGTTAACTTCATCTTTCACAGAACCTAATGAAGCTTCGAAATTATTTCTATTTTGAAACCCCTACATGATAGAATTTTGCTGAATTTATCCGAAACATTTCCAGAATAAGGTATACCATCAATTGTTATTCCTATAATGTTACTTCGCCAGTTAAATTTGATATCTTTCTTTAAGGTTCTCTATTCTTTAAGAAGAGCTTTATTACAAATTGTATCAATGAGCTCTCCTCCAAATCCATTAGCTTTTGTGGAAATACCGATTTTCGTCTACAAAATCTGTGTTTTTCTTGGCATACGATTCCATCATTTCGTCGCGAATGATTTAGTGCCGACCATCTTCCTGTCCCTCGACCTACCTTCCTTAAACACTAAGCAGCAACTGAACTTCTTGATCCTTTGCAACTTGTAAAGGAAATTTAATTTTTTACTGTTTCGTTTCTCAAATCCTTACCATATGAGGGAACTCCCTGGCTTTCGCGTCTTTGCCTCCAACGATGAGCGGCTCCTCGATCCGACTGCACTCGTCGACTTTGACGACTTGCGGGGAGAACGAAAGCGTCGGCACTTGCTCCTTCGTGAACACATATTCAGCGTACTCCTCACATTCTGACAACATAACCAAGACAATCAGACACATCAAATAAAACATACTAAAACACAGCCTATCCCACCCATCCTATCAATAAAAAACGTAAAAATTATTCGGTAAATTCGAATTTTGGAATTTTTCTTTCACTTACTTCTTTGGCTGATGGATTTTTTAGTGGATGGGCGAGGTCGCCGAGTCGTTGTGGTCGTAGGCCATCGTTCCACAATGTTGTCAGTTACCACCTACATCGATTTAACCAAAATTATGTATTAGGAAAGTAGCAGTTTTTAATGTTTATAATTCAGCTTTGGTATCATCGGATACTGTTATCCACTCATCAAATTGTAAAGAGCGTAACACGAGAGTTTGTTTTGTTATAAATATGAACAAGGGTTTTCAGCAGTAATTTCAAGTAATACATTTTTAAAGTGTTATCAAAAAATGGCGATTTTCACCATTTTCTAACTGAAGCAAAGCCCAAATTCAAACGGTTTATTTAATTTTTAAGGTTGCTAAGGAATTTGAAGAGGTCGGACGTATTCATTTTGGTTTATTATTCAACAATAAACCATTGTCGATTTAAACAAAATTATCTATTAAAAAAAAAAAAAAAAAAAAAAAAATTCTAACCCCCCTGAAAATTTCATGGTTTACGTTTCAAAGGGTGTAGAATCCGAATCTGCAATAAAAAAATTTCCGTCTGTAAACGACGTACGCACGATTCCTCCCAAAACGGCTGGAGCAAAAAATCTGATTTTTCAGGAAAAATCCATGTTGGTCCGACGACGCCCCAATTCTTGAGCCAGCTCCCTCACTAAATTTAAAGTGCCCTTTAAGGGTTGTCAAAGTTTTGTAAAATCCCTAAAACCTCAAAACAAGTCGAATCGGCCTAAATATTTACCTATTTGAAGAACATACCATAAGGAATCGAATGAGCGCCTCCCCAGGTCCGTAGGTCAAACCATTCCCGATGTATAGCCCGATTTATGGTGCCAAGATTTGCGTTTTTTGGTTTATTATTGTTTGTTGGTAACCTAGTGATGTCCGGCCGATAGAGTCGAGTTGTAGTGAATGTGGATACTGGAGTGATAGCCGATGTGGATACTTGCAGTTTATAGCCGATACACGGGTTGAAGCATTCTGATATGCATGAAACGCTGATTATGTATAGGTAAATATTAATCAATATTATTACTGGGGTAAATAAGTATTCTTTCACTCGGGTTTATTATTCAATTGGCTTGCGTTCATGATTTGAATCTGTACTAAGCTTCGGAGTGTGCGTGTTTCACCGGTGATAGAGCGATTATTGAATTTCAGGAGGTGTGCATAGCCACGTAAATCGGTTCTCAACCAAAACACCTATTTGGATTGATCAGTTGATGATATTTTTGTGCCTCCTCTACCTACATCAGTCTACCTTTGGCTACATGTTTAAATTTAGATTTGGGGAAGTTTTAACGCAATACGAGTTCGAAAGGACTTGATAAATTATAGATTTTATTGTGGGGGGGTAATGAGGTTCAATATTCTAAAAGCTGCAAAAATCACATTCACTGGGGTTTATTATTCAATTGGCTTGCGTTCATGATTTGCATTTCTACTAAGCTTTGGAGTGTGCGTGTTTCACAGGATAGAGCTATTATTGAATTTCAGGAGATATGCATTTTCGATAGTAATATCTCAAAACCAATC
This sequence comes from Creontiades dilutus, assembly GCA_031894815.1. Lineage (NCBI taxonomy): Eukaryota > Metazoa > Arthropoda > Insecta > Hemiptera > Miridae > Creontiades > Creontiades dilutus. The sequence continues at coordinate 20,272 of JAVIWC010008496.1, read as the reverse complement.
AAATAATATTTGGATTGGAAAAATCCGACCTTTTGTCTATCACTGTTCCATCACTGTAACAACACATCGTTCAAGAGTCTATGAATTTCCTGGTCCTTTAGAAATCAGTTTTCGATGAACATGCAACAAGATACTGGACTGTTTCACGATCCTTTTTATCGTTACACGATTTTTTTCATTAAAAATTCTCCTTCTAGCTCTCTTTATGTGCGACGCAACGTCGAACTACGAAAAATGTTGTTTCCATTGTTTATAATAAAAGGATTTGCCTTTTACTTTGAAAATAAACAGTTTTTAATGGATTTTGATAATAGATATCAAAATATTGCATTTAAATATTCCAAAATGAACCTCATCCAAGTTTTAAGAATTGGTGGTGCATTAACTGAAAAGAACCGCGAGCGTAGCGGGTATCTCAAGACTTTGAGGCGAGTTCAACATTTACCGTCGAATCTCTTTAATGCGTCTAGCACAGAAGTACGGACACATGGTAATTCCACGTTTTATATAGATTGCAATAATTGCCCGGGAATAAATGAACACATAAAACCTCAACGCTCGAATAAAAACAGTGATGACCTCTTCAGGGCGGCAGCAGACGATGGGGAGCATTCCTTGGAAAGAGCAGATCCTCGGGGAGCGACCAGCCTTGAGATCCAACCGCGCCGTCGTGCAGCTCGATAGCTTTATGCATTTCCAGGACGAGTTGCACGTGTCACCTGCAATAACAACAACTCGGTAAATCAAGAAATCAAGTTATTTGTGCTTGTCCACCTCAAACCCGAATGAAAGTTGTGACGCAAGGATATTTTGGTTGCAAGCCTACTTACAGGTATGAAACGGAAATCCCCAAAGTTGGATAACATCATGTGTCTGTTTCCGCAAATCCTCGTAACAAGTTTATTTTCAACAACTTTAACCAGATTTTTCTGAGATATTCAGGGAATTTGTAGGCTGTACATAGATCCAACCGAATGGACATTCAAAAGACCATCAGTGTGTCGAGATTTGGTTCATTTCTCATAAAAGTAAAATTTATCTGTCAATAAAATCTTCTTATAACAATATCTATGTCAGGGGTGCCCCCAGGGAGGGAGGGGGGTTGGGCTATGACGCAGATTGCGTCATTGAAATTCTAGGGGGGGGGGGGGGTCTAAAAACATTTGGAGAGTTAAAGTTGATTGCAGTAGTTTTTAACGTGACAGCATTCGAAAATATATTACTTCACTAGGTAGATAGAACGTAAATAATAATAAACCTATTAATTGATGTAAATATGGTTTTTTTCTATCTGAAAATGTATAAATGACAATGACAGTGCTCGAATATTGTTTTACATTTTTGTTTAGGGGAGAGGGTATCAACTTGCAGGGGGGGGGGCTGATTCTAAGTTGGGGGGGATGGGCACCCCTATCTATGTAGTCTATTCCATTCTCCTCCTTGTTACATGGTAGCAGAGCCTCGTTACGATACAATCAATCAATACATTTTATTGCACAAAAAAACCTATTGCAAGCACGGTTACGGAACACCTACCTAGTAATATTGAAACCCCCATAGTCGAAAAGGGCAACACTTTTTAAATGTTATCCCTTACGATATATTTACAACTGCTCTTTTTTGACTTTTCTCCCCATTCAAAGCGTGTTATTATACACGCAGAAAACTATAGTGAGGTGCTTCAAGACACGGGTGAAGCTTCAACAAAAACAAACGTCCTTCAACGCGGAAACCAACGGAGGCAGGAAGTCAAGCTCGAAATCGTATAATTACATTTTGAGTCCCATCGAATTACCTCAGTCACGGTTGATGGATCGATTTTCACCTCTCTTCAACGTAAATAACAGTCAATTTTCTCGATAGTCTGGATTCAGTTAATAGGCAAATTGTAAAAGTTTATTCTTCACGGTACTGAAAATTGACACAACCGAACACATCATTGGGGTATATTGATGATGCAACCAGCAAAACTTCTTTTCTCCTACCATTTGATTACCCAATTTGCAGGAGTGCTATTCGTGTAATCGTGGACTGCAATCGTTTCCATTTCCTGAACCACTCGGTTTACTTCAAAACAGTATCTTATCATAAATTTGTATAGTACGGAGTTTAGGAAAGTTTTTTCTCGTTGGGAGGAACCAAGTGCAACAGAAAAATGCTAACATCCTTGAAAATTCTGCAGTTTGCACTCTACTGGTGTCAAAGACCCAAAGCACGGTAGAGTTGATTAGGCGGTACAGAGGTGTTTAGAGTTTAGAGCGAGGCAGCTCGCTTCGAATTCCTCAGGACGTCTGCCTATGGAAGCATACGCAGTACAGACGAATCGTAACTACAAATGCTCGAAGCGAGCACACGAACCGCCGATTTAAAGGAGGCATTGACAGTAAACATGAATCCATCATATCGGAACAACGTGCGAACTGCTGCCTGTGCTGTGTTATAATGATTGGGACAATTAAAAAAAAAGTTGGTGGGTGAAAAAATATACCAAAACCGTTCAGAATATGGTAACAGGCTCCTTGAAGACATCTCACGTCACCTATCCTCTCGTTGCTTTTATTATAATATTCGGGATGTTTTGAATCCCATAAAATACGTTTCGTTTCACGATTTCAAATACCGCATCATTGTAAATCCTGAACTAGAGATAGCTGTGGATAGTGTGGACCTGAGGCATGCGATAGCAGGTACTGACGATACGAACGGCTCAGACCAAGGCACCTTTGAGCACTTCCATCCACGGGTTTGCAGAGTGAGGGGTGGCTACATTTCTCACCAAATTAGCATGATCCTGATCATGTTCGACCCCATTTGAAGTCTAGTACATTCAAAAACTTAACTGCCATCTGAAGAAGACGTGCACAGCGAGATCTCCTCGTACAGTGACATGGTAGTAGTACATTCTCAAATCTTGAAAACGTTGACTTTCAAGGAGAAAAAGGGAGCTATTGCGGAGGAAAGCCGAAAAAACTGTTTAACAGGGTGGTTTTGTGTCCCATCAAATCGTTTTGGAGCTTCTCTGGCCAATTAGCGTGATCCTTATCTCGTTCGACCCCATTTGAAGTTTAGTAAATTCACAAACTTTACTGCCATCCTTATACGTCATCTGAAGAAGACGGTCACAGCGAGATCTCCTTGTACAGTGACAAGGGTGTACCCGAAGACCTGCTCCACTTTTTGGCTGTTTGCCCTATCCTTCCAGAGTTCCGAGTCACAAGTTTCGGAACGCCGCACCTTCCCCGTGATAGCCCACTGACCATTCTGAATGGTGTGAATTAGCTGCTAGTGGATAAATATTCCACTATTGGAGTAGTGGTCGGAGTTGATCCAGCATTTTAACTGGGATAACTTTTGAAATTTCTTGTTTTGCTGTGTAACATCCTCCAATCGAGAGCTGATATCCCCCCCCCCCCACTCAACACTCCTTCAACTAACCTTCAGGTGGGCTCCTTCTGCCCTTTGTTATCCCGGCATCACCACTTTTCCGTTCGCCCAAGGGGGTCATTCGTGTACCTGCCACCTTGGTAAGCACTAGCCTCTCTGGTAAGTTCCAATTTTCATGCAACATTACCTCAATATCAATAAATTGATAATCTTGCCAATTTTAAATCTTCGGTACTTAAATGTGTAACATTAATCATTTAACCAAACCATAGAGGTCTACTGTCCCGTTTTGTTGTTTCTGAATCTATTTCTACCGATCATTAGTATGTACTTTAAATGTATTACATTCTTACTTTCCACACTAACGTCAAATTGGCACACAATGACAGATGAGCGTAGCTCATTATCAATTCATGATGGGTGCCCTAAATGCGTGCTTGGGCTCTTGAGGGTTTTCGTAATCTATGTTGTCCAAAAGAAAGGACTAAGGAAGGGATGGTTGAGAACCATCTCTCTAGTTGAGTGGCATCAAGGGTCCATCTTCAAGCCCAAGGCAGCGGACTACTGCCATACCATCTACTCTACTCTACCATATATTCTGGTAAATTAGTATAATTAGGATGGTAGCAGTGGTACCTTCCGCTCCCCTCCCTCCTTTTCCGTATACCTTTCTTTCTTGTATCCATCTTGTATCCACGTTGACCGTCTCAACAAGTTTCTCCCTATACTCCACTCTCCCTTCTATTAATAATAATTTCTTTGCCATTAATCGGCGCCCCAAGGGTATTTTCCATACCTAAAGTGACGTTTACGCCCTCGTCGGTTTCGGTCGCCACTTTGGAGAGGAAATTTCGAAGACGATTCTAAACGGGGCCCCGGAATCTCAACTACGAGACGCCTCCCGTAAGTTCCGCTCTTCTTTCCTATAAACTCCTTTTCTGCACTGATCCTATCAATATATAATAATAATTCATTGTACAAACTATTCCGAATACAAAATCCACCATATTCGACAAGCGTAAATCAAGCTTCATTCACTAAAATTCATGAATGTATTGTTAATTTATTTCATTGTTATATTCCAACAAATACATGTTTCTCTCACTCTCTGTCATATTCATCACAGACGGTACAACAGAAAAACGCGGACACTCTAGAGGACTCGGCAGTTCGCACTCTATTGAAGTAAACGACTCAAGGTTGATGGAACGGTAGAGTGAATGTTTCTCTATCCACAAATTTCATTCACAAACCGCAATCCATTATTACCATCGTAATCTGATGAGATAGACTGCACCAGACCAAATCAAATTGTTTCAAATTAACGTTTAGAATATAGAATTCAATTCTGATTGGTATCAACAGTACACGTGGGTGTCTACCCACTCGCTTCGGATTTTCAAGGAAGCTGGATTGTGGGGGGATCACGACCATGACTCAATTACCATTTCAGACTCGGTCAATTACCGATTACCCTTGAACCTCACCTTTGCGGATCATTCAGATGAGAGCGAATAGATGTACGACTATATTTATAGACATCTTTAAAAAATCTTGGGCTCTTCTTAAAAAAAAACGACTTTTATTTAGGAGGTAGAATCTTGAACAAATAACCCTTGTTTTCATGGTATTTTGGGTGTTAATATATTATGAAAAGGTTTTGTGAGGATTTGAATTTAATGCATTATTAAAAAACACCTTCTGAATTGAAAGAAAAAATAGCACACTCAAGAGAGTTACTACCTTTCGAAATTCGATTTTTCATTTTTAATATGCAAAAATGTTTGAATGGCTTAAATTTGAAATTACGTTAAGGATTTAAGCAGGATTTCTCACAAAGTTTTAGGGCAAAAACCCAGAACTCACAATCTTTTTAATGGAAGTTTATGAAATTTATGGATTTAATTTATTTAATTTAATATTTATTAAACTTCATAAAATTGTAAAAATACAGACATTCTGACTGAACATTAAATAAATTAATGACTCACTCGTCTTACAATAAAATGGTATGGTGAAACACTTGATCCTGACGGTCAAACATTCAAACTTTTTCGATGAAATTTTCGAAAGTTAGTCCATGGCTAAAGCGTATTCTACGCTAAAGTACTAAAGGTAAAATCTTGACACAAAAAACCCTTGTTCATGGTATTTTGGGTGTTCAGTTTTGATTGTAATTAGGATTTCAAATTGACGAAAAATTCTGGGAATTCTTCTTACGTTTCGAAATTCACTCAGGTTCATTTTTCAAGGACAAATCTTGAAATTTTTCGAAGCTAGATTTTGACAGTTTTAGGGCATCCCAGAACTCTCCCCTTGAAAGGTTCCTCTGATAATTGTAAAAATAGAAACAGAGACTGAATTGCTACTTCGTCTTACCATAAGTTGTATAACAACTTAATCCTGACGATTAACCATTCAAAATGCCGAAATTGTGAAACCGCAATCCTAAACAAAATACTTTCATACAAGATAAGAGCTATTAACCCATAGAGCATCCCAGAACTCTCTCCTTGAACGTTACTCTGATAATTGTACAAATACTGACTGAAACGGAGTTGCGACCTCATCTTAGGATGAGTCGTATTAAAACTTGATCAACCAAGCAAACTGCCAGAATATAGAAATCGGAATTAAAAACGAACGACTTCGTTCTGCAACCCGTACAGATGCTCGACCTATAGCCATGAGAAAAAAGGCCTTATTGATGTCCCAGATGATTGCGCGACGTGCGGGCATGGGGTAACCGATTCTCTCAATTACTGCTCTTGCGACTGTCCACATTATAGAGGTGAGAGGCTATCTATCTCATTTTGACTGGCACATTGTCTCTGGGCCGATTCCTGACCGTACTCAACACAGCCACTAAAGAACAAGCCGCAGCAGTGCATCTATGTTTGCAGGCTTTATTAACGTCAGAGCCTCAGCTTAGGAATCTCAATTTCATTATTAGCTAGGTTTTTTTCCTCTTTCTTTTATCACTGAATAGTGAATTTTCTTTCTTGCGCTGTATAATTCGTTGAACGAAGGTATTATTATCTTGAGGAACCCTTTATGAATCCATGTTCGATTCTCAACCATAGTGACCTCATTTCAAATTTTGTGTTTTTCTCACTAAAAAATCATCATATCTCAAGATCCATTTGAGTTTCAAAAAAACATCTCTTTTCAAGTTCGTTCGATAATTTGTAGTTGCTGTTATAACCGCTCACAATTTGAAATTTCGCCAAATTTGATTTTTTGGACAAATTCAAATTGCTCTCAAGATTTCAAATTTTGACCTACATGATTACTTGTTCTTTTAAAAACTTTGTCTTTCAATGAGCTTTCAAACGGTGTATCCAAATTTCTTCTTATATGTTTTGAAAATACTCGGACTGCTATTCTAATGCTAAGAAAATATAGCGTTGTGGTAGGGAGTGGGAGAGAGGAAGGTTGACATGAGCGTAGTACTAACTGGACGGAAAGAATTTATGGAATGAATTTATTACACAATAATTTGAAACTAATGAAACGGAACTAGAAAAAATGTAACGGAAATGAAGATTTCATTACACTTAATTTAGTTACATTTAAATTCCCGACGATTTCCCAGGAATTTTCTCCTTCGAAAAAATCATGCTACTTGGACAAAAAGGGGGAACAAGAAAATAGGTATGCCAAAGAATACTTCTTTGAATACTCAACAGAATTTGGAATCTTGAGAGCAATTTGAATTTTTCCCAAAAATCAAATTTGGCACAATTTTTAAATTGTGAGCGGTTATAACAGCAACTACAAATTATCGAACGAACTTGAAAAGAGATGTTTCTTAAAGGAAATTTAATGAGCTTCCTAGTGGTTTTTTTTTTTTTTCAGTTTTAAATTTTAGTTACAATTATATATATTCAATAATAAACCATTGTAATCGCAATAATAAACCATTGAAAAAAAAAAAAATTCTAACTCCCCTGAAAATTGTATGGTTTCAAAGGGTGTAGAATCCGAATCTGCAATAAAACATTTTTCCTTCCGTCGTACACGGTACGCCGTACGCACGATTTCTCCCAAACGGCTGAAGCAAAAAAGCTGAAATTTTCAGGAAAAATCCATGTTGGTCCGACCCCAATTCTCTAGCCAGCTCTCTCACTTAATTTAAAGTGCCGTTTAAGGGTTGTCAAAGTTTTGTAAAATCCCTAAAAACCTCAAAAAAAGTCAAGGCGGCCTAAATTTGGACGCTTTTTGAAGAACTTTCCACGAGGAATCGAATGAGCCCCTCCCCAGGTCCGTAGGTCAAACCATTCCCGATGTATGGCCCGATTTTTGGTGCCAACATTTGTAATATTTTGGTTTTATTATTGTTTTTGTTTTGATATCAGTAACCTAGTGATGTAGTGATGTAGTAATGTGGATACTGGAGTGAACTCCTAATAGGCTTTGTAGCCGATACACAGGTTGAAGCATTCTGATATGCATGAAACGCTGCAAATTCTTTCACTGGGGCTTTGGTTTATAATTGTTTTTGTTTTGATAGCAGTAACCTGGTGACGTAGTGATGTAGTAATTTGGATACTAGAGTGAACTCTTAAAGGCTTTGTAGCCGATACACGGGTTGAAGCGTTCTGATAACCATAAAAAAACGCTGTAAATTCTTTCACTGGGGTTTATTATTCAATTGGCTTGCGTTCATCACACGTGTTTCACAAGTGATAGAGGGATTATTGAATTTCAGTGGCACACAAATATGATCAACTGATCAATCCAAATAGGTATTTTGGTTGAGAACCGATTTACGTGCTCTATGCATGTCTCCTGAAATTCAATAATCGCTCTATCACCTGTGAAACACGCACACTCCAAAGCTTAGTAGAAATCATGAACGCAAGCCAGTTGAATAATAAACCCCAATGAATGAATTAGCAACGTTTTATTTAAATGGTACGAAATATTTAGTAGTTTATCAATGCATAGCGATACGTCGTAAGAAATTAAGTGTGTCCATTGGACGCAAGACGCGATTGAACTATATTCTACAGTATAATCAGCTGATATTGTAGCATTTTGATGGATTAAACCGGTCTTGCTGACGTTTTCACTTCTATCGTTGGTCTGATCATTTTCATATATCTCTCTTAGCAAGTACGTACACTTTTTCCTTTAAGCAGAGTCTTACTGTATAAGTTTATCATATTTTAAAAGTTCACTGTATTTTAAGCAGAATGTTAGTCTTATTTTCTGGCACGTACCTACTGGAAAAACGAGCTACTCTTTGTACTCGAAAGACTATACGAACAAATAATTTACATATACCCATAACATATTATCAAGACCTACGTGAGGTTCTTTATTGTTTTACCAAGTTCATCAGACCGTTCATCACAATGATGACGCATCGGTTCTCCCAGGTTTATGAATAATACTGGGATATTAACTCTGGGGTCATCAGCTTCTAGGAAAGGATTCCTCCAATATAATAGAGGGAACGATATATTTCGGATACTGTTATGTCACATCCATCTTATCGATGGATAACAGTCTCCTGATGTATACGGAAAGTAAGGGATGTTAGCTAAGTAAATTTTCATGTAAATGACCCACAATTACTTCGTACGTAATTAGAATGGATAATACTGGTAGAAAGAAAAGTCCAAACGTGAGCTAGAGACGTCTTTAAAACATAGTAGATAATTGAACTTAGATAGTTTTTAAGATGTCCCTAATTATGTTTGCAGGAGGCAAACGTTCGCATCAATTGTTTAATATAATGAAGAAGAGTTTTGGAGGGAAACAGTTAGTGAATTCGCCTACTTTCCATTCAGTTGACACGTGGTGGAGAAACACCAATCTCAAGCTGAGAAGATGCGGTATTTATTTATGTTCTTTTTGACGCAATTTTTCGTCATTTTTGAATAGTTTTGAGCATTACACTAAGACGAGCACAGCTATGGGTTCTATGTGGGTGTTAGCAGGGTGAATAAGCTTTCAAATCGTATAAAAAGTATTGAGGTTCAAAGATTCCATGTAAACAGAACCTTCCGAAAATGGGGCAAAAGTTTGCAACGACAATTGGGTGAAGGTTTGCAGTGCTCTGCAGATTTTTATTTTGACCAATTAAATATAAACAGATCTGCGATTTACGTGGAAGTTGATATCCTATTCTAATACAGAATCAATAACCCTTTGTGTAATAATTTGCTGCTGTTTTAATGCTCCATAACTTTGATTTGTATGGAGACTTGGATTTGTATACTGTTTGGAAGACAACGGGCATCAGAGTTACATTTTTCTCTGTATGTAAAAGTGACCACCATAAGTTGACTCAATGTTGGTGAATTTGTTTCTATTGGTCAAATTTAAATTGATCAAATTCAAAATATCTTCAAACTGAGATCCTGACTGATCAGTATTCTCAGCTAAGCCCATATTGGCCGGCATACATATTTTCTTCATTTTGGTTTATTATTCAATAATAAACCATTGCTTGCTCAAAAAAAAAATCTAAGTGCCCAAAATTTCATGGTTTACGTTGTCAAAGTTTTGTAAAATCCCTAAAAACCTCAAAAAAAAGTCAAGGCGGCCTAAATTTGTACTCTTTTTGAAGAACTGTCCACGATGAATCGAATGAGCCCCTGCCCAGGTCTGTAGGTCGAACCATTCCCGATGCATGGCCCGATTTCTGGTGCCAACATTTGCGTTATTTTGGTTTATTATCGTTTTTGTTTTGATATCAGTAACCTTGTGATGTAGTGATGTAGTAATGTGGATACTGGAGTGAACTCCTAAAAGGCTTTGTAGCCGCTACACGGGTTGAAGCATTCTGATAACCATAAAAAAACGCTGCAAACTCTTTCACTGGGGTTTATTATTCAATTGGCTTGCGTTCATGATTTGAATTTCTACTAAGCTTTGGAGTGTGCGTGTTTCACAAGTGATAGAGCGATTATTGAATTTCAGGAGGCACACAAATGAGATCAACTGATCAATCCAAATAGCTATTTCGGTTGGGAACAGATTTACGTGCTCTATGCATATCTCCTGAAATTCAATAATCGCTCTATCACCTGTGAAACACGCACACTCCTAAGCTTAGTGGAAATTCAAATCATGAACGCAAGCCAATTGAATAATAAACCCCAGTGAAAGAATTCTCAGCGTTTTTATTTAACCAAGGCATTATGAAATATGTTTTTAAAAAAAGTATATTTCGAATGTTTTTGATTTCTTGATTTCTCTTTACATTTCCCTTTTAGGTTGACAGAAAATAATGGCTGGATTACCAGCACATTCCTGGCCAATGTATTGTTTTTGAGCGAACTTCCTCTAACTTTCGCCAGTAGTTACGGAGAAAAGCGTTAAAAAAAGCGGACGGAGAAGGAGCTAAAACTTTCCGTTCGTTTAACCTATCTGATCGGTTTTATAATTAATTTAATTTAACTCAAGATTGTACCTATCGAAATCTATCTTCCCAGTCATCCATCACTTTGGAAGGAGGAAATTCATTAGGTTCCTGTTTTCTTGATTATCCGGAAAAGGTCGAAACAAACAACATAATGACCACTAGAGTTAATTATGTATATATATCCATCACAAATAGTCAGTCCATCAAAATAGAAGAATCGTTAAGATGGTCGCAATATCTTTGTTGTGGGCTTTTAAAACTCCATTACAGCTGTTCAGTTAGTTAAAAGAGATTCAAAACGGACAGATTATCCAATCAAAATGTTTACTAACTGCCTGTGTTTTTAGAATTTCTCTAGTGAACTCTTCCTAGTTAGTTAAGGCCTACTAATTAATTTAGGTTCAGAAGGGGCAGGTGGCGAAACGGAATGTTAACAAATTGTCCAAGTTTACAGGACATTTCTAGTTAGCTACTTGAGTTAGTTAGCACCTCCTGAATGTCTAAGGTTCAGAAGGGACAGGGGACCCCACAAAATGTTAACAAATAGTCCATCAGGAATTCTTGAGTCCGTTAAGGACTGTTGAGGGCATCAATTCTGCCCCTTTCTGTGAGAATAACCCAGGTTTTTTCGAAACAACGAAGGAGGGAATCACCCCACGATTTGAAGTCAGTTTTAATTTTGAATACTGCAAAACTCTTCTCAAATTCTTCTAAATTAAGCCCCCCCCCCCCTCCCCCACCACTCCTTCTCTAATGGACATTTTACAGTTTAGTGCATTCAAGAATTCCATGTAATGTAGTAGTTTCTTGTGTCTGGGATTTGACAAACCCTACCGAGGAGTTACCGCCAGTGCTTTTCTGTAGAGTTAAGTAATGAAAGTGTTTTTTTGTGGGAGTTCTCAGTTTTGACTTTGACTAAGCGTTGGAAATGGATGAAAAACGAAAGTTTTCGAATAATGAAGACATTAGATCCTCGTTGCAACAGCTAGAGCAAGGGAATGTATTTGGCGGAGAAAATTCAGACACTGAAGATAATGTCGATGTTACAAGAAGAAGTTGCCACCGATGAAGATACAAATGACATTTGTCGTTCTTCCTCCGTGTGATGAGCAATATAAGATTTTCTATGCGAGCAGGGACATAGCCGTGCAGTAGTCCACCTACCCACGATTTCATCAGTCGACTTGATAGAAACGTGTTTGCTGCATTTTGCAGGATATTATCCTCGAATTTTGTCAACCGTTGGTTGAAATATCCAATTTCCTGAGCGGAAATCAACAGCTGGAACATCCAGGATTATTTCGTCAAGGTGGGTGTCACTCAAATGTCAGGGATAAGACGGGAATGGGGTTTGAAACCTGATAAATTTACTGATTGTTTTCATCATGTGTGCAGGATCGTTGTATTTCGTCCATGAATAATTCTACTTCTGCGGATTGAGTTACTCAAATATATCAGAAGGAGAGTTTCCGGTATATTCTACCAAACCAGCGGACTCAGGCTCCAATAATCTACTAATTATTGGTATGTACCTCATAGAAATCCGTGTTAAGTTGATTTGGCCCCTTTTATCGAAGGCATAGTTTCTCCCATTCATTTTCCATTCTTTTTTTTGTCAGCCTCAAAGGCTAACGGAAAGTTTATTTTGTTTGATAGGAGTTTTCCCCCCCGGATTTAACGAGCGGACATCTCCGCATGACTGCTGCCTACCCAAAACGCGCACCACTATCAAAGGAGCCACGTATTTTAGGATTATTTTTTTAAGTTTACTTATTATAAGTAGAATAAGCAGTAGGTTAGGGCAATTTTGAAGGGGTGCACCGATTAGGTAGGTAGGCCTGTCTTGTATTTCCATGACAATGCAGCGAATTATTCTTTTATTGCCATAGAATTTCGATTAATTTTATTTTGATAGTACTGCAGTTGAGTACTAGATTAAATTTATTTAGAAAAGCCTCGTGTTTTCTTTATTCTCATTGAAGTTGGAGCAAGCAACAAAGGCTAGGTTGAATTTATCTTTTCATTTTTTTGTATGGTGTTTTATGCTTAAAGTAGGCCAGGTGGTTTTAAAATAGTGTCGGTTCGTCCGCTTAAGACCTATTTTCCTAAAAGGACCACAGGTAATTTTTTTTTATGTTTGATTTTCCCTGAAGTGATAAAGCGGACTGGCGCCCAAAAACTAAATTTAATCTTTAATTCCTGCAAAATAAGATCCCACCCCATCTCCATTGGAACGACGCCGAGAGCACAGTGGGTAGTTGTTAACTAAAAGTATCCAAGTTTCTGTTAACGAGGAATCGGGCGTTACAGAATTTTGGCGCCCAACGTGGGGCCTTTAAAAATTTAGTTTACATTGATATCATTGCATACATTGATATAATGATCTAATTGAAAAATTTATCTTATCGACCTGACATAAAACTATTCTAAAATAAATTTAATTTGCATTGATCTAATTGAAAACATTGATTTTGTATTGATATAATTGAAACATTTACCTTATCGATCTGACTGAAAAATTTATCTTGTGTTTGTCTGAATGAAAATTGTATCTTGTAATTATCTAACTAATTTAATTTAATTTTGACTTTGTATACGAATTTTTGGTGTGGAGATGGATCCAAATCGGCTTCTTAAAGATGAATTGGAATATGAATTACAGATTAGAGGTCTTTCGACGGCGGGGAATGTTAATGATTTGCGAAAGCGGTTACGAAGCGCGTTTGCGGTAAAAACCGATCCTGTAGCAGCGCAGATTTCAGAGTTGGATCCCACTAAAGAATTGGCCATTTGTGCCGCTAAATTTGCATTCGTTGAGAGCTCGTTCGAGGAATTGGAAGGCACTGTGATAACAGAAGCAGACTTTAGACGTTTAATGACTCGCATAGTCCATTTAGTTCAAAGACTACGACGCATTGGCGACGTCGGTAAAGATTTACGATCCAAACTCGAGGATATGTATGAGCGAATGAAAGAAGCAGCAAAATTAGTGAATCCGACTACCCCATCGCCTCCTAAGACCAACACTAATGAAGCTCCGCCCCCACAAAATGCAACTCCAATCAACCAAGCCGCGGCACAGGAATTTAGAGATCCTAAAATATATAAGTGGGGATTAAAATTTTCAGGAGATACCAATGGCCTATCGTTATGTGAGTTTCTAGATGAAGTTGAAGATCGTAGGTCATCTCGTAATATCTCTACAGAACAATTATTTAAATGTGCATCTGATCTCTTCACAGGAACTGCTAAAATTTGGTATAGAGCGAATCAAGAGCATTTCTCTGATTGGAATAATTTGGTGATAGAGTTGCGTCGTTCCTTCCAAGATCCAGATTACGATGAAAATCTGCTACATGAAATCCGAAATAGGACACAGGGACAGGACGAGCCGACGACTATTTACTTTGCAAAAATGAAATGCTTATTTAACCGCCTCTCGTACAAATTGAGCGAACAAGAAAAATTGAAAATTTTGGAGAGAAATGCAAAACGTGCCCACTTACCATTCCTCAGCAATTCAACATACTTTTCAGTAGATGAATTGGAATCCGTTCTCCGTAACTTAGATCTTTGGACAACCAGAGCGAAACGCTATCATGAACCACCCACTCAGGGCTTATTAGAACCTCAGTTGGGATACCATACTCCACGTAAGCCTGCGACCAAGGTTGCTGCCATCAATTTAGAAGTTGCTGCTGCCTCGCATTCACCCTTGCCTAATAGTGCATCACGATTCAAGGACACAGTCTGTTGGAATTGTCGAAGATTGGGGCACACCTACCGAGTCTGCAGACTTCATAAAACATTATTCTGCACCAACTGCGGAGAGAGTGGAGTCGATAAAGATTCATGTACCAAGTGTTCAGCTAGGAAGTCGGGAAACGTGCAAGTGGGGGCCCCCAGCAATCAAGGGTGTCGCCCCCAAACCAATTGAAATTTGACAAAGAAGACTGGAAGGACTGGGTGCAGACTGTTCATCAGTTTATGTGTGCTGGAATCACCCACGTCTTCCCAACTCAGACTCATCCACACGACAGACGGGTGAGGATCCCTGTGAACATATTTGGTCAACAAATTGTTGGACTTTTAGACTCGGGAGCCACAGTCACAGTTATGAATAATAAAGGCTATGAGAGGATCAAAGCACTTGGTTGTTCCTTGAAACAAAATGGCACGGACATACGCAACATCAAGCTAGCAGATGGACGATCACAGACAGTCATTGGATCAATACTCACTCCCATACATCTTCATGATGAAGTGAGACTTATAAATGTGCTTATTGTTCCTGAATTGAAGGAAGAACTTATATTGGGTACAGACTTCTGGGAACAAATGGGTTTGGTGGTGGACCTCAAAAATAAAAGTTACACATTTACTGAGCAACTGGGAAGCCTCACTGACCAGCCAGCCTTACAAGAGTTAAGTCTCCTGTCAGCCAATCAGAGGATGCAGCTGGAATCTCTAATATCTCGATTCAAGATGGCCCAAGGCAATAAGTTGGGGTGCACCAATAAGGTTGTCCATAGAATCGACACAGGAGATAGTCCTCCAATCAAGCAAAGGTATTATCCAGTATCGCCAGTCATGCGCAAAATCATGTGTGAAGAGCTTGACAAGATGTTAGCTGATGGAATCGTAGAACCATCGCACTCAGGTTGGTCGTCACCGGTGGTTCTGGTCAAAAAGAAGGACAATACCTATCGTTTTTGTGTTGATTTCAGAGCAGTCAATAAGATCACCAAAAAGGATGCTTATCCTCTGCCATATATTTCTGCAATCCTAGATCGACTGCGAGAAGGACGTTATTTGTCATCATTGGATGTCAAGTCTGCCTTTTGGCAAGTTCCTCTAGATGAGGCCAGCAAAGAACGCACTGCATTCTGTGTCCCTTATAGAGGCCTTTACCAGTTCCGGCGCATGCCATTTGGATTACATAATAGTGGTGCAACCTGGCAGCGTTTGATCGACAACACGCTTGGACCAGAGCTAGAACCATACGTGTTCTCTTATTTGGACGATGTAATTGTGGTGACACCAACCTTCGAGCTACACATCAAAGTACTAGAGGAAGTGCTGTCCAAACTCAGAAGTGCTAATATCACTCTCTCGTGGGACAAATGCAAGTTTTGCCGTCCAGAATTAAAGTATCTGGGGCACGTCATCAACGCCAATGGTGTTAGTGTTGACCCTGAAAAGGTGAGGGCGATTGTTGAGTTTCCCAGACCAACAACAGTTCGAGAAGTCCGACGCTTTTGTGGCCTAGCGTCGTGGTACCGTCGATACGTCCCAAATTTTGCAACTATCGCAGCACCATTGACGCAGCTCCTAAGGAAAAAGTCCAAGTTTACTTGGGATGACCCACAGGAAAAGGCATTTGTTGAAATCCAGAACAGACTGATATCTGCTCCTCTGCTGACCTGCCCTGATTTCACCAAGCCTTTCATTATCTACACTGATGCTTCCAATTCAGGCCTCGGCGCCATATTGGCTCAGGCGCATGAAGATGGGGAACGTCCTATTGCCTATGGGAGCCGATCGCTTACCAGATTGGAGCAAAAGTATACAACCAGTGAGCTCGAGTGCTTGGCAGTACTGTGGGCAATTAGGAAATTCAGACCTTACATTGAGGGAACTGCTTTTGAGGTGGTAACAGACCATAGTGCGTTAAGATGGCTCCAGAACTTGAAGGATCCTTTCGGTCGTCTGGCAAGATGGGCCCTACAGATGCAAGAATATGATTTCAAAGTAACCCATAGACCAGGAAGACTGAACCAGGCTGCTGATGCCCTTTCCAGAACTCACGAAACAGTGGCACTGATCCAGATTGACCAACGTCCAGATGATAGATGGTACAACTCCATGAAAGCAAGAGTTCTAGCCAACCCACAAGAATATATTCACTGGAAAGTTGAGGATGACCAGCTGTTCCGCTTCGTTCTTAACCCTAGTGATCTGGTGGGAACTGACAACGTTTGGAAGACAGTTGTTCCAAAGCCTCAGCGTAGGCAAGTGTTGGAAGATTGCCACAACACTACCATGTCCGCCCATTTTGGAGTTGCAAAAACACTTGCTCGTCTTAAGCAGCTTTATTATTGGCCGGGAATGGCGTCGGATACAGCTAGACATGTCCTCCAATGTCATACTTGCCTGGCTAATAAACCCGAACAGAAGAAAATGGCAGGTTTATTTGGGAAGCAAAGAGTCGTCACAGAACCCTGGCAAATAATCACAGTAGATCTCATGGGTCCGTTACCAAGATCCTCCAACCGGAATGTCTATTTGTTAGTGGTTTGTGATTACTTCTCAAAGTTTTGTTTGCTTCACCCTATGCAGAATGCAACAGCTCCAGGCATCATAAAGTTTTTGGAACAACAGGTTTTCATGATTTATGGAGTCCCCAAGGTTGTGATTGCCGACAATGGAGCTCAGTTTAAAAGTAACTTGTTTAAAGACCTTTTGACTAAGTATCAAGTTGACCCTTGGTATTGCCCCAGTTACCACCCACAGAGCAATCCAACTGAGAGGGTCAACCGAGTCATCAAGACAGCTATTCGCTCTTTCATCTCAGGAAACCATAAGAAGTGGGATGCCCATTTGGCTCAAATTGGATTTGCCATCAGAACGGCAGTGCATGAAGCAACAGGTTTCTCTCCAGCATACATTAATTTTGGCCGTGAAATCAAGAAATCCGGGAACGAACATCAGCTCACTCTAGATCAGAACCACATTCCCACAGTCGCAGATCGAACCAACTACACTTCCAACCTCAAACACCTCGAAGAAGTACACCAACAGGTAATAAAGAACCTGAAGAAGGCCTACGAGCACAATAGAAGATACTATGACCTTCGCCATCGAGCAACCACATTCAACGCAGGAGATGTAGTTTGGAAGAAAAACTATATCCTTTCTTCAAAACCCAATGACTTTGCAAGCAAGCTGGCACCCAAATTTGTCAAGTGCACGGTGCTCCAGAAACTTTCAGACACAGCCTACGTTTTGGCCGACGAACATGGCCACAATATAGGAATCTGGCATCCCAAAGACTTGAAGAATCATCCATCAGAAACCCAACTGCCAGCTGGACACGATTCACCCATTGATGACTGAGGCCATTGCTGAAGCAGCAGACACCAGACCTAGGATTCTGGGCCTGCTACCCCTGCCTAACCGTCAGCAAGAGAAAAACAAGACAAAAGCTGACACTTTCATCTTTTTTTTTTAGGAGAAGGAAGGGTATAATGGCGAATTTTCGCTCAACATTTTCGGACGTCTATTCCCCCGCAATGACGAGTCCACTTCAATCAGGTATCCCCCGCGTCGATCCCCCCGTCTATCATCTCGAATCAAGCCCTCTCTCCAGCGACTTGGAGCGATAAAGAGTGACCCCCCGTAGCAGTGGGCGAGTCCACCTACCCACGATTTCATCAGTCGACTTGATAGAAACGTGTTTGCTGCATTTTGCAGGATATTATCCTCGAATTTTGTCAACCGTTGGTTGAAATATCCAATTTCCTGAGCGGAAATCAACAGCTGGAACATCCAGGATTATTTCGTCAAGGTGGGTGTCACTCAAATGTCAGGGATAAGACGGGAATGGGGTTTGAAACCTGATAAATTTACTTACTGTTTTCGTCATGTGTGCAGGATCTTTCTGTTTCGTCCGTGACTAATTCAACTTCTGCGGATTGAATTACACAACTAAATCAGAAGGAGAATTTCCGGTATATTCTACCAAACCAGCGGACTCAGGCTCCAATAATCTACTAATTATTGGTATGTACCTCATGGAAATCCGTGTTAAGTTGATTTGGCCCCTTTTATCGAAGACATAGTTTCTCCCATTCATTTTCCATTCTTTTTTTTTGTCAGCCTCAAAGGCTAACGGAAAGTTTATTTTGTTCGATAGGAGTTTTCCCCCCCGGATTTAACGAGCGGACATCTCCGCATGACTGCTGCCTACCCAAAACGCGCACCACTATCAAAGGAGCCACGTATTTTAGGATTATTTTTTTAAGTTTACTTATTATAAGTAGAATAAGCAGTAGGTTAGGGCAATTTTGAAGGGGTGCACCGATTAGGTAGGTAGGCCTGTCTTGTATTTAAATGACAATGCAACGAATTATTTTTTTTATTGCCATAGAATTCCGATTAATTTTATTTTGATAGTACTGCAGTTGAGTACTAGATTAAATTTATTTAGAAAAGCCTTGTGTTTTCTTTATTCTCATTGAAGTTGGAGCAAGCAACAAAGGCTAGGTTGAATTTATCTTTTCATTTTTTTGTATGGTGTTTTATGCTTAAAGTAGGCCAGGTGGTTTTAAAATAGTGTCGGTTCGTCCGCTTAAGACCTATTTTCCTAAAAGGACCACAGGTAATTTTTTTTTATGTTTGATTTTCCCTGACGTGACAAAGCGGACTGGCGCCCAAAAGCTAAATTTAATCTTTAATTCCTGAGAATTAAGAATCCACCCCATCTCCATTAGAACGACGCCGAGAGCACAGTGGGTAGTTGAATGAATCAAGCGCTTGCACTCATTGTAGACTTGTATATTTTAGAGTATACGACAGACTTGTTTTAGGATTTCGCTAGAGAAGGCAGGGCCCTGAAGAAACAGTGTTATGCTGAATTATTTGTTGTTCCTTCGACCTTATTCCCAAAGTTCCCTCATAAATTGAAACTACTCCATTCAATCTACAAAGAATGAGAAGAAAAATAATATATATTTTGAATTCTCACGTCAAAAAAGTGGACAGGACTGTCAAACCACGCCCAGACACACACGTGTGCCTTCACGTTCCCACCAACAGGTCGACGAACGTGAATCACGAAAGCAGCCGTTTTTGTTAGATAAAAAGCGCGGGAAAAATTACAGGGAAGAAGAGATCACTGAAAATAGCAGCGATCGCAAAAATTCGATGACCAAAACTTGAACGAACCATGACGGCTGCTCTGGACTGGTTCATACATGTTCAGGGGTATTCTCAACATAATTAACAAAAACTTGAACTGAAATTCAACACGAAACAGTGTGAACACAAGCTGAAATTTGGGAGGATAGCGCCTGGACAGGAAAGGTCCATGGGAAATCGCCTTAGTTACAAAAATTTTCCATCCGAAGGGTAATATTTTGCTTCCCAAAATGCCGGTAATTGTAACGCATGGGCTTATTACTTTCAGAGAGGCCTTACATTCAGATCACTGAATTGTAGATAATTAAACGTAGAGTATGGTCATTATCTATGTATACCGTAATAGATAGCAATCTACAAGGGAACGAGTAAGGGATCGAACAGTCAATGACACATTATCTAAACTCGCACTTCCGTATTTTGTCTTGCCCACTTCAGATGCCCTAAAAAGAGCCCCACATATATTTCAGAACGTTAAATCGTTTAGGTACAAAACTTACAAGAGCATCTCTTCTGTGAAAACGTATCCAGTATTTACATTACATAATTTCGTAGTAATAGGGGTGATTCTAAAAAAAAGCGCTATTTCAA
>JAVIWC010008494.1:0-85915 GCA_031894815.1 Creontiades dilutus | reverse complement strand
ACGCTTCATCATTAGTAGAGTGTCCTACATATTGCGTCAAATTACACCATCCTACACACTCTTAGAATACAATTACGAGGTATGTAAGCTCTCATTTTAGATAATCAGCAATTTACAGATTTAATAAACCTTTTTGTATGATTATCAATACATTATTAGCTTCCTCACTCATTTAGTGGCGAGAACCAATAAACAAATTTTCTAGGCAATTATATAACCTAATCGTAAACTTTTTATTGCCGAGAAAGCAATGTGCTAATGACACTTCTCTCCCACATCACTCCCTATTACATCAAAATTAAGCGACCTATGTTTCCGAATTGGTTTTCACTTTTTACCCTCTATCGCCTGTAAAATCCCGAATGGAGATGATGAAGCGGACTACTAAAATAAATTACAGTCATTAGTTCTATTCGCCGAAGTCGTTTAGCATTCGATAGAATCGTTTGACTCGATCCGTGTGGTTAACTTTAGCGGTTAGATAGTAAATTCGATAAACGTGAGGGGGTAGCGAGCGAGAGAGTAAAACGACACCCCGAGTTCCCTTCACTTGGGATCAGGGAAGTAAAGTAGGTAAAGCTCGGGATTGCCATCCGAGGCTCTTCCTTCCTCGCCGCACCGCTTTTGTTATCCCGTTATGCAACTTCGAAGCCTCCTACAGGGTGGGAAAACAACTCTGCAAATTATTACACAAAGATTGAGTTGAATGTTGAGAGATCATCTCATTCAAAGAATAATGGATAGCGGAGATCAGATGAAAAAAAACGTCTGCCAAGTGGGTGTGGCACATAGCTTCCTCGTTTCCATAACATGACTGTATAGACCATTGAAAATTATTATTGACTTAAGAACTTCGTTCAATTAGGCGAAGTAAATATTGAATTAGGGTGAATTTATTGTTATGCAGGAGACTTGAGAAAATAAAGGTAGGCATGTAAAACTATTGAACAAACTACATTTATTTATATATGTTTACATAAATAAAATAAAATATATGCATCGTTCAATGATGGTTCAATATGATTCGATCCAAGCTCGAGGCAAAACTTCATTTTCTCTTTATTACTCACGAGGACCATCTTTACATCAGTCCGAACAATCCCTGAAAATTTCATCGAAATCAGTCATGAACTCCTGGAGTTATGCGTGTAACAAGGATTTCACGTTTGGGGATGTGCAGAGGCTACTATTGATCCGGGGGTCATGAAACTTATAGGGGATCATCTACACATCAAACCGAACAATCCCTGAAAATTTCATCGAAATCGGTCAAGAACTCCCGGAGTTCATTCACTTTATTATGCTTGTGGCAAGGATTTCACGTTTGCGCATGCGCAGAGGCTACTATTGATCCGGGAGTCATGAAACTCACAGGGGACCATCTACACATCAAACCGAACAATCCCTGAAAATTTCATCAAAATCGAACTATAACTTCGTGTAGTTTTGCCGTAACAAGGATTTGCTGACAGACAGACAGACACGGAACCAAAATTGTTCAGAAAGGTCTAAAACGTAAAATGCGAGTGGAATTTTTGATTTTGGAGACAGAAAAATTTTCACATTCCGAAAGTGAAAACAATGCTTCCGCTATCTTGGTAGACTCGGACGCAAAAACCGACGAGAGCTTCGAAAGTGCTGTTGATGCAATGCACAAATAAACACATTTGTGTGTGGATACTGATTTTCAATCGCCAGTTCAATAATATTGAATAACTCGTCCCACGCGTTGCCAGTAATAATATTGAATAATATTTGCTATATATTTTCAGATACTTCAACCCGTGTAATTTGCTCTAACTACACTACAAGTATTCACATCGGCTATCACTCCAGTATCCACATTCACTACAACTCGACGCTATCGGCCGGACATCATTTTATTTAGGTTACAAACAAACAATAATAAACGAAAAAACGCAAAATGTTGTCACCATAAATGATAGGCCATACATCAAATGGTTTGACCAACGGACGTGTTTCGAGATATCGACCATCAATGGTATTTCTTCAAATAGGAAAATATTTAGGCCGATTCGACTAGTTTGAGGTTTTCCACATTTAATTTGATTTACAGACCTTAAAGGGCATTGAAGAAGAAAAAAAGCTGGCATCAAGAATTAGTTTCGTCGATCGGACCAAGATGGATTTATAACCCCTTTTTCAGATTTTTTTCTTACCCCCGTCTTCCACAGATATCTTTTAATGAATTTTTGTAACTAATTAAGAAAAAAAAAAATTTTTTATTGTCAGATTCATGATTCTAAAATAAAATTTGAAACGTAAACCATGGAATTTTCAGGATTTATTTTTTTTTTTTTCCATTTGAGCGATTACAATGGTTTATTATTGAATAATGAAAAAAATTTTTTTTAAAAAAATTTTTTCCTTCTGGATTTTTTAAATTGTCTTCATACAATTTTAAGTGATAGGATGACCAGGATAATGTTGGTTAGATAGGCACACTTAAATATGACATAGTGACAGGCCTTAGTGAATATTGACGAATGTTTTATGCTGTATGCAGGACTGAAGAAGTCCCCATAGCTGGACGAAACGTTTCCAAAAGAAAAATAAACCTATTGTACGCTCCAATCTGGTGTCTTGACGATTCCCAATCAACGAATGACACACATATTACCGAACGTGTTGCTGGCTGTTGAAGGAAGTTACAAGTGTAGTTACCATTTACGAAGTTGTAACTGGGGAACGTGACATTAAAAATCGCTCTGATACGCATTTATGGAGACGTGCCCGAACCCGCCGAATAGCACAAAAGATCCTTCGAAAACGTTTTTTCTGACGCAACGCAGACACATGATGACCAAGCGTTTAGCGCACCCCTTTTCGTTCGGGAAGGATTCCGCGAAGATGTCGCAACGTAAAACTGAGGGGTTTCATTGCTAGTAGTGAGTTGTGGAGTTGTGACAGGGGTTTTAATAATGAAATTCTCACCTAAACCGTTTGCATCATTACAAATAGCTGTAGGTTAGTACAATCCAGCTTTTAGCGACCGACCCGTCAGTCCCCCCCCGGCTCTCAACACTCCTTCAACTAACCTTCGGGTGGGCTCCTTCCACCCTTTGTTATACCGGCATCACCAATTTTCCGTCCGCCCAAGGGGGTCATTCGTGTACCTGCCACCTTGGTAAGCACTAGCCTCTCTAGTGAGTTCCAATTTTCATGCAACATTACCTCAATATCAATAAATTGATAATCTTGGCAATTTTTCATCTTCGGTACTTAAATGTGTAAAATTAATTATTTAAATGATCTGGCTGTTGAACTATAGAGATCTACTGTTCCGTTTTTTTATTTAAAAATCTTCTCGTTTTTCCAAAATAAACCGGTCATTGTTTCTGCTTCAACCTCCCACCAGTGCCCCACCAGGTTTACTTATGAACAAAGAGTCACTAATCCACGGCTTTAACCGCTTTAACTCTAACGACCAGAAGTCTCCGAAACTTAATTCATATTATATGGAATTCTTTACCAGCTGACATGAAATCGCCAATTTTATATTCTCGATTTATTTACAAAACATTTTCGTGGCTCATCAGTATAGGTTTTGATGATTGCCAAAAACTACTCCGCAGCTTTTAAGTCAATTAAATAAACAGCCAATTTATTACTTAAACATGTATTCATTTGAGAGTGTACATTTTATTCCATTATTCATAAATAATAAAAATAATTATTACTAACGATTTATCTTGATCATGGGCTCTCTCTCTCTCTCTCTCTCTCTCTCTCTCTCTCTCTCTCTCTCTCTCTCTCTCTCTCTCTCTCTCTCTCTCTCTCTCTCTCTCTCTCTCTCTCTCTCTCTCTCTCTCTCTCTCTCTCTCTCTCTCTCTCTCTCTCGCTCTTTTAAAAAGCGCAAAATGTTGGCTAAACAGAGCAAAAAGAAGGGAGTTTTCAGTTGCTACAATGGTATTTTGACTGTTAAACGTTCACAATAAAGCTACACGAAACGCACAAAAAATAATGAAGATTCCAGCCCACCGGACAAATACCTCAGAACGATCCTTTATAGTTCAGGGAACTGAAATCTCCAACGAAGATTTTTAACGTATAAAATTATAGATCTTAGACAATTCTCAGATCTGAATTTACTCTGAGAAGGAACGTTTATTTTATTAATTTCTAAATCTCTGCTGAGATGTAACATTTATATTGTTCATTTGAATTTTGTTTTGATTGTATGGAGGAATTTTGTATGATTTTCATCCAGGGGGAGTGATTGAGGGGGCCCTACGGCCCTAATTTACACTCTCTTTAACGAAAGTAATCACTACTATCTTAAATATTTAGGGAAACGGAAGATATGAGCCGAAGTTTGTAAATTCTCTTCATTTAGTTTACTGTTCAATCTAAAGCCGTAGTAATCCAATAGTGAAGAGTGTGATCCGTTATTACTTAAGAGTCCTTTACGAAACGTTGTTCCGTTTTGTAAATTCGTCATGTAATATCTAAAAACGAAGAATCAAGATTCACCAAATCACAGACAGCGCTCGTAGCGTGAGCTCGACTTACACGCAACTGTCCGATATACCGTAGGAAAGATAAGGGCAACTATGGGCGGAATGGAACCAGAAAAGTGTTGCACCACCCTCGACATAATCTGAAGGGGTAGGGAGCACGCGTGGCCCTGTCGGGTTTTCGAATCTGCCCGGATATAGAACTTTCAAAATTGAACTCCAATGTTGTGACTTTTTGGTTTATTATTTGCAATAATCCTCTCAAACGTTGTCAATTAACGTTTCAAGGAACGTAGCCCTTCGTAGACCACGTGGAAGCGCAAAACACGGTGAACTACGTGGTTTCCCCATAGACCGCATCAGACCAGCATCAAAACGTCTTGCAATGTATTAGGTGGTACCTACGCGTTTACTATACGAATTTCAAGCCTCACGAAGCATTACTGCTTGGCTGGCATATGAAAATACGAGTACATGAAGAAATGTCCATCAAGATGAATAATTGAAGAAAGCAGTAAGGAATACCTCTCCGGATTTGGGTACCAGCCAGTCTTTTACTGATTTTCTCATTCGTGTGGAGCCCAATTTTGTTGACAGTCTCCCTACATACGAATAATTCAATAAAGAAAAGAGAAGTTGCGCCTGTACGGGCATCCAATTTAGAACCAAGAAGGTGAGCGATGATGTTCTTTTAGAAATGATGTTCCTACTTGTCAAATTTCTCATCTGAAAAGTTTTCCAAATCGTCCCTCCATATTTTCCCAAAAACGAAGTCTCTATCCCCACGGTAGTCTGAACTGGCTGTTCGGAGGGATCCCCGGGGAGATACAAAGAAATCGGCTGGCTCTCTATCATCGTTTGTCACAATTTCGTCTTCCACATCACTATCCTCTTCTCCTCTATCTTCTATTTCTACAAACTCTTCTTCTCAACTCTGCTCTTTCTCCCAAAATAAATCCTGAAAAATTTTTTTAAGAAACCCCTTTAACAACAGGGGACAACGTCTGGAGTACGACTGGAGTGGAAGGTGCTGATAGTGACACAGCAGTAGGAGAAAGTGACTGGTAGCGGGGGGGATCTCGAGCTTGGGGACTGTCTGGACACCTCGTTGTCCACGTAGGGTAAAATTCCAAATCTGAAATCAGGGGTTGAGGATTCGATGCAGAAGATTAGCTCCTAAATGGTCCTCTTCATATCTCTCCGGATGGAATCAATGTTTAAGAAAAAAGAAAGTCCCGAGAAAAAGCTGCAAATTCTTTCACTGGGGTTTATTATTCAATTGGCTTGGATTCATGATTTGAATTTCTACTAAGCTTTGGAGTGTGCGTGTTTGACAAGTGATAGAGTGATTATTGAATTTCAGGAGGCACACGAATATGATCAACTGATCAATCCAAATAGGTACTTTGGTTGAAAACAGATTTACGTGCTCTATGCATATCTCCTGAAATTTAATTCAATCGCTCTATCACCTGTTAAACACGCACACTCCAAAGCTAAGTAGAAATTCAAATCATGAACGCAAGCCAATTGAATAATAAACCCCAGTGAACGATTTTGCAGCGTTTTTTTATGTTTATCAGAATGCTTCAACCCGTGTATCGGCTACAAAGCCTTTCAGGAGTTCACTCTAGTACCCACATTACTACATCACTACATCACTAGGTTACTGATGTAAAAACAAAAACAATAATAAACCAAAATAACGTAAATTTTGGCACCATAAATCGGGCCATACATCGGGAATGGTTTGACCTACGGACCAGGGGAAGGGCTCATTCGATTCCTCGTGGAAAGTTCTTCAAAAAGAGTCCAAATTTAGACCGCCTTGACTTTTTTTGAGGTTTTTAGGGGTTTAACAAAACTTTGACAGCCCTTAAAGGGCACTTTAAATTAAGTGAGGGAGCTGGCTCAAGAATTGGGGCGTCGTCGGACCGAAATGGATTTTTCCTGAAAATTTGGGAGAAATCGTGCGTACGGTGTACGGGCGGAAAATTTTTTATTGCAGATTCGGATTCTACACCCTTTGAAACGTAAACCATTAAATTGTCAGGGGAGGTTAGAATTTTTTTTTTTTTTTTTTTCAAGAGCGATTACAATGGTTTATTATTGAATAATAAGAAAAAAGAACCGAATCAAAGAAAAAGAATAAGAATAAGAAAAGAACCGGACTGGGCACAAAATAACGATACGGATTGATAAATATCAACCCCTAATTTTTCGCTCCTACCTTTTTTTATTTTCTTTGAAACTCCCAAAATCATGTGGGAATCAACTCTGAGCCTCCGTTTGAGGCCCTAAGAGATCCCAAGGTGGACAACCCAATCCATCCATATCATGACTAGAGTAGTTGTTAAATAGGTGCTTGCCCCTTGCAACACAATGAGGCCTTATTGATGATCTCCATGGCTCTGAAATACTAGGCGCTTCATGGTGGATGAAACCTCACAACATATTCTGACGAAAAAATACAGTGAACAACCTAAACACCGAACCTTATTCACTCCCTGAAGCAGTATACGCAATGTTCTCCCTGTTAGACTAAATCTCATACACCTCCCAGTATAATAATTTGGGATTCTAAAATTCTTATTAATGAGACAGTAATCTTAGCAATCCAACCTAACATTACAAGAACTGGGAAAAGCCGTGAACGTTTCGATGCCCGACTGCCGCTCGGAATCTCCTGGGAAACAGGAAAACCGAAAGAATGTAGGGCGTGGAGTCAAATTAACGCTTCCCACAAGGAGCGTAGCTGAAA
Source organism: Creontiades dilutus (assembly GCA_031894815.1). NCBI lineage: Eukaryota > Metazoa > Arthropoda > Insecta > Hemiptera > Miridae > Creontiades > Creontiades dilutus. The sequence goes on along the minus strand of JAVIWC010008494.1, from coordinate 78,676 downwards.
TTAAGAGGCTATTTGTAGTGGATAGCTAACCCCAGCACTCACCTGTGATGCAACTCAGATGCGCCCAACAATGTCCGATTATTCAACCCCGGCGCTTTCTTTCCACTACCTTCCTGTTCTTCCTATTGAAGTCATAGGTATTGTGGCTAACGGAGGATGCAAAAAAGTAAGTTGGTAACCATGAAATAAATTAAGGCATCGTCTATTCACTTGCAGGCAGGAAAGCAGGAATATGACGAAATGATTGGGCATTTATCATAATTGGAGCGTGAAAGGGTGAAATAGAGATGGAATCAACAAGTGCTGTGAACGTACGCACTTTAAGCAATAGAAACTATTTCAAACCATTTGGTCTTGAGTATTCATGAATCACCTGGTGTTTTGGTACTATTGACGTAATCGGATGTTTCTGTGCAAATTAATTCTTCAATTTGCATTTGGTGTCATTGGATAACCTGGATTCAAAATCTGCAATATCCGTATTCCGAATGCCGTAAGGGCCATAAAAGGCCGTTAGAACACATTCAACAAATCCGTTCTGTTGCATGTGAACTGCATTTGACTTCTAGTTGGTCCTACGTAACTTCTGGCCAAACCGATCACCTCACATGCAAAGATACGAGTACTATCGCCCAAAAACTGTTCAAGACGAAGGTTTTTGTGTTTTTCAATGACATGGGCCTGTTGGGGTGTCATTTTGAAGTAATTTTGGTCGAAAAATTGAATGAGACATATTTCAGATCGGTAGAAATTCACCTATACCAAATAATCACAATGTCTGAGCCTAAAAGTGACTCACTGGCTGCACAGTGACACATACAATCAGGCACTATTCAAACAATAATAAACCTACTGGTTGCCAGCGTTTCTTTCCATAGTTGACATTTTTTATATCTCAACAAACCAGCTATTCCATCTCAAAACACGAAATTTTGTTCTATGGCATAACTTTTGTCTTAGGTGAGTTTTAACAAGGCTTTGAACAACAAACAGTGATGATGTGAAAATAAAGTTTTTTGGAACATTTTTTGGAAAGCTCATCCCTTCCTAAAGATGATAAATCTCGACGGTAGGTGTTCCAGAGGTAATCGTCTGGCAGTAGGTACCCTCTGCCTTGTATGTCGGTGTCCACGAAACCACGGTGGCCGCATTCTCCACCATGATGCGGTTGCCAAGCAGATACCAGGTCCATTTTCATCCAGTGGCTGGAAAGTGGAGAGAGCCCAGAATCATACGCCGAGTGACCAGGGCAAAAAGCCAGAAATTATTGCCATTCTAAAAGGAATAGTGCCCAGTTGTCAGTGGACATGGACAACAAAAGAAAATACGACCGAAACGACCTTTTTCAGCTCATTAAATTGAGTGTGGTGTCGGAAAAGTGCCAAAAACTCTAGTCAGTGTCCAATTCCCAGTGCTCTTAAAAATTCTATAGCTTCATCCCTCCCTCCCTGAAACATTTAAAATTTTAAAAAAATAATTTTTCATTAAAAAATATAATTTTTTTAAATTTACATTTCGGAAGAATATTACTCACAAAAAGTGTATCAACCATGAACTAGGTCTTTTAAACATGTAGGCTTCAGGCTTATGGTGGAAATGGTACTTTTTCATTTCATTAGAATGTTCTAAAAAAACGATAAAAATGCAAAATCTTTCATTAAATAGACCTGTTAGAATAGAATTAACCACAAAAAATTGTTTAGCTATAAAATTAATAGTTGACAATTTTTTGCACCCACAATGCTCAAATGTTAACACATTGTGCTCTTGATTAAGTAGATGAATATGATTATGACCTTATACTATACAGAATGGGTTAAGTTCATATTATCAATGGCATGTGGTCCTGACATGTTAGAGGAATCTTGGTGGTGTCAGATATTCGCTCAAACAAGCTGTATTGGATACAAGAATCGATGTTGGCAGGAAATCAACAGTTTAGTTGTAACTATACCATAATCCCATATGAATAGCGTTACAATCGCTTCATTGGCAGCCACAACACAGAAACTTGACATCCTCGGCGGTCTGCAAAATGATGACAGGTTCTAACCCATTCAGTCAAGATTAAGACAAATCTGTAATTTGAATTTCACTATCTAGAATAATTTAATAAGTATGTAGTATGAGTATTTTAATATGCATATCATGAATAGCTGTCACTTTACAGAAGCTGTCCAACGCCTGCATGATTCCAACTGCATTGAAGGTTGTGATCCTTGACATAATTATTTGTACGATCTAATAATCTGTGCTGTCAATCAAATGATACGGGGTACCTGAAGGAAGTTGTAGAGACTCGGCTGATTTTCATTGTTGATCAATGATAGAGGTTTGTGAGAACTCATTGTTCATGCTAGGCAGATGAGACCGAAAACCATTACGGCACGAACGTAGCAATAGAAGACATTCACCAAACTAAAAAGACCTACTTCCTTCCTCGCCTCGCTTTCCTGAAATTTGTGATTCGTGGAACTTCACTTCTCTTCCTCCTGCGTGAGGAAGGTGGCTCTATGAACACGTAACTTGACCGACCTTTGATGACCCCTAGCTGGTAGGTATAAGGTTTGGCTCAACGATAGGAAAACCCTTCCTTGAGAATCATTTGGAAACAGGCCGTCTGAATGATCTTACCTCGTTTGTTACCGCCCACTCGCCGTTAAGTCAGAAAGGCTTTTGATGGATCTTCCCATTTTCTTCAAGGTATCCAACATCAGTAGACAATATTTAACAAAGGCGTTGAGCGTTTCTCATCACTTGAGAATAAAACCGTGAAAATGGACAGCAGTAAATCACGCCGTAAGTATAGTTCCAAGCTTCTATCAAACAACTTCTACTTACCTAAGAGATGCGTAATCGTGGAAATATATACACAGCAGGGGCGGCTACAGACAGGAGCACAGGCGCATCTGCACCCCCTGGCCAAGATGAAAAAGATACCTGATATTAATAATATTCAAAGTATAATATTATCATACTGTTTTTCAACTCTTTCTCATGAATCCTCTTTGAAGAGCAGACGGATTTCAGATCCACGGGGCAAACACAGCCTCAGGATCGGTGAAAGGATGGTGGAGTCGTGAGTTTGGTGAGGGAGGTTAGTTGCTTGCTGTCAGGCCGAGGCTCCACTGGCCGTAGCTGATCGCGCTACAAAGTGCAGTTGGTAAGTCGGAGAAATGAGAAGGCAGGAAACAAACGGAGGTGGCTTCACTAGCGACAGTCTGCAGCGTGAAACATTTGACGGCGCGCCACAGAATGTAGAGTCGCGCGCAAATGGAACCGGTCCTATTCTACCGCTACATTTTGCTGCCACTACCTTGCGCCACTAGCTATAGAATGCAGCGTCGGTCGCGTCTCAGTAACTTGTGGCATGATCGTTCATTGGTCACGTCTACCACTCTGACTTCTACTGCTAGTGAAGCCATGGTGGCGCGACGGATTGCGCTGGTTCTCTGTTGCCTGTGGAGCCACCCAACAGTCGCGTGTAACGCGCGAAAATTACGGCTCGATCAACTACAGCCAGTGGAGCCGCGGCCTCAGAGAGCACGAGTCGGCCGTGCTTCTAAATAGGAGATGCTTGCACAAAGAACACAGCTTTTGATTCTATCTGGGTCTATAGAATAAAACAATGAGAGCACCAGAAGTTCCAGGGAGCACACCTAATCTTTCATTGGCACTGAATATGCATCGTCCTGTTTAATGGAAAAATACCGATCAGATAAATATGATTCGAGCAACTCGACATACTGATAGAGCAGCATCCTCTTAGCTTATATTTCAAGCCTTCGTGCCAAACTTTGTCGAATGCTTGTGACACGTCTAGAAAGATGGCTGAACATACCTTCTTCTGTTCTAGCGCTTCTTCTATGATAGTCACAATTCGGTGAACCTGATCAATGGTGGAGTGCTGTTTCCGAAACCCAAACTGGTGTATTGGGATCAGTTTGCGCTCCTCAATTATGATATGTAATCGATTGATGATGAGTTTCTCAAATAGCTTTAAAATTACAGGCAGCAATGAAATAGGTCTGTACGTCTGCTCAGCCACTAAAATGCGTCCATCTAATCACCAAAACACGGTCTTATCATATTATCAGTTGATTATCCCCCACCCTTGTGACCGGACTGTGTTAGCTGTAAGTAAGCAATGAATACAGTAAGGGCTTTAAAACGTGAGCTTACTAAATTGTTGGTGGAGCAAAGAGTGATTATTCGCGATGCAGGGCGCCCAATGCCAGCATTGACAGGACGGCAACAAACCTCGAAGGCAAGCAGAAATCGTTCCACGATTTGCAAGCTCAACCGTCAGTGCTACGAAAAGGTAGATTGGCTCTGCAGATTTGAGGTAAGTAATGAACCTTTCTGCTTCCCTTGTCTTCTTTGCTGCAATCATAGGAATGGAGTTTGGGTTAAAGATGGACTTGGGTTCTTGCTGGGCAAATATGAATTTCAACTGTTGCAAAACACGGTTTTCAGAAGTTCGACAATAATTTCAAACTTTAGGTAGGATTGATTATGTTTGTTTCACGATTTGAAGCTGAGAAAGTGGTCAAGATCGGTCTAATTCGCATATTGGTAGTTGACATTTGTATTTGGCTGGGAAAAGTACATTTTTGTTCAATATTCCCTTCGTGGTTGACCCTTATGGTCTCGGTGCATCCCCGGGGATTCAAGGCTGGAGCTCAAATACTCAATCAATACTCAATTTTAACTGCATCTGAGACCAACGCAGTCGGTGCTGTCACACATATGCACTGCATATGAGCATATTATGCAGTACCTACTAACGGGACGTTAAAATTGGTATGATATTACCGGACGGTTGTTCCTTTGGAAATCTGAAAATGAGATTATGACCAGACCACTAGAATCTAAGAAAACGATACCTGGTGGATGAAACATATAGGTTACTATATACATCCTAACCCGCACAGTTCCTGAATATGGCGTCAAAATCGAATTTAAACTTTAAAAATTAGGTAAGGATTAATAATCTTTGTTAACAGGATCTGCGGACACAGACAAGTTGTTCAGAATGTTCCAAAATTCAAAAGGATTAGCAATTTTCGTTTTGGAGAAAGAAATGAACATTTTAATTTACAATTTTTTCTAGAAGTAGGATTTTGGACCGAATTTTGTAAATTTGGCTTGGGCAGTAAAGGAAAAAAAACGCGAAGACTAATTTTATACACCTAAGTGTTAGGAGAAGCCACACCAATTGTGATATAACATGTGGTTAACAATAAACCGATAAAGGGCGACCCAAGAGTCGAGGATTATGGATTTTCCCCGGTCAAGGCGAAAGGAATGGGAAATCCCGCACAGGGAGTTCGAAACTCCCGTATAAATAAGCCCGGACCAGCCCAATTTCCCTCTCTCACATTCACATTCATGTTCAAAATATCGAAACTCAATGCCAAATTTTCATCTGTTCAAATTCGATGTCCACTTAAATTTACAATAATATGAATTCGTTTTTTTCTATGACGTAAAATTTTATTGTTATAATTATGACATTACAAATAAATAAATAACGTGAACATGATTGTTCTTGGGCCTTTTTCTTCTTAAACGCCCTTGGTTTGGTGGTTGGGGGATGAAAGAACAATAAAAGGGGGAAAATACTGAGGTGATTCATGAATATACAAGCCATCAAGAGCGGGAACATTGTGTTTTCTATGCGAAAAAGCTATAAAGTTGGATTTACTATAATTCAACAACATTCCTGATGATTTGAGCCAGTTTGCGATTTCCACTAAACACAATGTAGCTTTCTGTCTTGCCTCCCCCCATGTGGCCCCCTCTACCATTGGAACAGTGGCATCAGCATAAGAAACTATGCAACCATCATTTATATTCAGATTCAACATTTTGTTCATAAAATATATGAACAGAACGGGACCAGTCACAGTTCCCAGGGGAATACCACACGTGAAAGAAACTGGACCACTCGGATGGCTGTATATCTTGACCTGTTGCTGGACTTGAGTCTAATGTGTCCTATCTGAATATATTCGTGCGGAATTTGGGGCTCTGCCGCAAACACACCTATTAAACGACTATAAACGCTCCAAAACCGGGCATTACGGATGATCACGGGCGCACCATGGTATGTCCGTAACTCAACCCTACACGCCGATCTCGAAATTCATCATTGACAAAAATTAACTAAAAAGCGACTCCAATTAGTTATAACTTCATGATTGATCTAAGTTACAGCCAAGCAATAATTGTTACATTGTGCTACAATTGAAGGAATCGTTCAACGCGTATATTCAAGCTAAGCAGATGAAATTAAAACCCTTTACAGTAGGTACGGACTTATTAATAGAATTCACCAAACTATAGTGACCTTTTTTTCCTGGCTTTCTTGAAATTTGTGATTCTTCTAACTCACCTTCCTGCTGCATGAGAAGAGCTCTATGAACACAGGTTGTTCAAACTTTGATGACCCCCCAGCAAGTTGGTGCAAGGTCTGCCTTCCTTGTGAACCATTTTAAAAACGCCACACGATTGAAATTGCCTCGTTTGTTACCGTCCACTCGCTGCTAAGCCAGAAAGACTTCTGAAGGATCTTCCTATTTGTCGCTAACTGTCCTACGATAATTGACGATGTTTAAGAAATCGAGTGAAAAAACCGTGGAGAGCCGTAAGTATTGTTTACTGCTTGCATCACACAACTTTTACTTGCCTGTCCACAAAACAGGTCTCCTTCAAGAGATCGATTCTACAACTCATTTGCAACCAAAACAACTCATGAAGGTTATTTTTAAACGCTGGTTTAGCTGAATCACAGAATAGGTAACGCACACCTCTTATTTATTTATTTATTTATACGGGACGAGCCCAAATACAGAAAAAAGAACATAAATGTACAGATTGACTAACAATAATTTCATACCAACAGTTAACAATGTGGAGACAATAAGGCAGCAAACGAGAAAAATGAGATCTTATCAGGATTTTATCAGAATGTATCGATGTGTGCTTTCATCGATATATATGATATCAATACATCGATACCAATGATACATTTGTGGCGTAGCGCACAGTGTTTTTTTCGTATTATCGAAGTTACATAATTAAAACGGACATATTTCCCTCATTTCCAGAGTAATCTCAAATTTGAAGAAACCGTTGGAAAGACCGTGAAATCGCCTGTCTTCCTAATACCAAATTTTTTTCAGTTGAATTTTACGGCGAAACGGATAATTAAGGGAATATATAAAATAGCATAAAAAGGATTTCAGGGACAACAAACGGTGATTCTGCCTTTGCAAGTCATCTGAATGAGTAAAATCATATCTTTATTTTTGATCTGACGACCAGGCAATGTGTATAATTTCCTCACTTTTGCCCCGAGGGAGGTATGTTTGATGTCCTAGAAAAATTCGTTATCGTTAAGAGTGATAGGTCCGGAAAATGTTTAAATGAAGTTATTCCTCAAAATTTTTCACCACTATTCATTCTTGCAATAAGTTTGGCTCCTCCCCTCCATAATGTTACTGTTTGTGCCCCTTTCACTTTGTAAGATTTAAGTGGCATTGGTTGGTCCTCCCCGTACTTTCACCTCCCCGAGCCAATAGGATTCAATCTCCTTTCTCCTGGGCCTATATAAAATGTGCTTTCTATGATGCACCTTCAGTGTTCGTTACTGATGATGACCTAACCGTCGATTTAACTGTGTAACTCATTATTTTCGTGTAAATGTAGATAACGTCTTATCTTACTCCGTTTTTATTCAGGGAATAAAGCAACATGAAAAGTGAACTTGGTTTTCGAAAACTTTCCGTTTTTCAAAGCCCATGATCTCCAAAAATTCGAGATAATGAATTATTGCCAGAAAGCCTACAAACTGCGCCAGAATCACAGCTTTCCAACGGTATAATTTAGATTTTACTCTGCTGATTAGAGGAGAAAGTTGCATTTAAGACCAGAAAACGTAGTTTCAGACGATAAAAACGACCTTACAGGGCGGAAAAAATGAGCTTGACATTGTATTTTATGTATTTTTCCACGTTGAATCCAATACATGGTGACAGTCTCGATCACCCTTCTCAATTTCCTCGCGTTTGGGATAACTCATGAGATGATAACGATTCGCAGCATTTTCAATATTTATATTTTGTTTAGAAAATCTAAAAATAATAGTAGTACTTTCTGGATTTTTGAAAGCTAAAGATATTGTTCGAAGTGCCCCCCTCGATTCTCCAAACGGAGTCTTGCCATCCTATTCATCGCTGCTCCTTCTACTTGCCGAGTCCGTGAAATTCATCGGCTACATTCGAAGGTTCTTTTTCGAAGTTCTTCATGGATGTCCATTCTGGTTCTGTACACCTCCGATAGTTGGCCCTAGATAGCCAATCCACCTAATTTGACAAACGCAAGAAGTAAAAAGGGATGTTGCTTGCCAAATAGGTACCACAAACTGGTATATCACTAAAATAGGAAAACAAACCTGTTCTCAAAACAACGATTTAGCCAATCGGTGACTACACGAAAGCTGAGAGCAGGACAGCCGTCCATCTGCCACCGAAAAATTCAGAAAGTACTCGTACTGTTATTATTTTTAGATTTTCTAAATAAAAGATGAATGTTGAAATTGCTGTGAATCGTTATCATTGATGAGTTCGCTACCTCGAGGAAATTGAGAAGTGTGCATTTACATTGCAGTATGGGAGAGCTCGCTGGTAAGACTCTCGTGAACACACATTGTGATGGATATCGTTAGTTGGCCCTTCCCGGTTCTTGAATCCGTCGCCTTGGGAGATGAATCGGACGCCTTCAAGCGTCTGGGTTATCCTCTGAGCTTGGCGGTCATTACCGCATTCAGCTCAATGGAAGGGGCAATTATAGATACCATTCCATCACCTCTCAACATCCAGAGCATATATTTCTATGTTATTACTGTTTCTTATCACGGGGAAAGAGGCATTTAATAACCAGTTGCTTGCCATGACAGGTGCAGACGAAGGTCCCAAAAAATCGACATCGCAGAGCCCGTCCAAGAATACACTGAAACTATCGGATGAAAGCAAGAAGAAACAAAAAACAGATTCTAAAAGTAACATCAAGAACTGTTACAGAAGCTTTTTGATGTTCTTCAAAAACCACGAGTGCAGAAAAACATTTCCTGGCGATACCTTCAGATTTTTTTGGCAAAATGAACTCGAAATTCGTCTTTCCTATTTGTTTTTCCGGCTGTTTATCAGTGTGGGTCATAGTTTTATTTTGTGTGTATCCTTGTTTCATCTGTTTATTCCTTGTGTGCCAAACTATAAGGTAAAGTGCATCTCTCATTACTCCAAAGTGCATTTGTCGTGGCCGTTCTATTTAACAAGCGTTGGCATCATGTTGAATTTCACTCAAAGTCTCATTGGATTAATTATAACGTTCAACGCGTTCATGGAACAAAGAGCCTGCATAAAACAGAAAATCGTTCCCACGTTTTGCTTCAAACTGGATCATCACAAGTTGTCGACCCCCACTGGAATGTTTTGGGGTTTCACGGGGATGTGTACTACGCTAGCGATCACAATTGACCTAGTTTATTGGACTGCGATTTATAAATACGACAAACCGCCCTCGACGGAGCTCATCGTTAACTTGAGCGAACACTTTTTCAATTTAGTTCTTTTGACTATAGACAATATCTTGGCGGCGTTCCCTCTGAGATTCTGTCACGCGCGTTTATTGATCGTGCTGAGTTTCTGCTACACACTTTGGAATCTATTTTACTTTCTCGCCGGCGGCTTGGATTACAGAAACCAATTCAACTATCTGTACGAGTTTTTGAATTGGCACAAACCCCTTTATGCCTTGGTGGTTATAGTCGTGCTCACGTGTTTCACCTCTACCATGATGACAGGGCTGGTCTTCTTGAGCTACTACTACAAATGTGTACTTCGCTTTAAGATCAGTACCATACAAACGACATACCAAGCGATGTTGGCCAAGAGCCCTCGACGAGGAACCGCGCAAACTGTTTAATTAATCGAGAACTAACAATGTCCGCAAATATACTTTAATAGATATTTTATAGTATGTTTTATTGCGTTCAAATTAGATTAAATTGTGTTTATTTTCAAAATTTTATCGTAAATTTCATAACTAAACACGCTATGGTATAAAACCGTTTCTCTGGAAGCAGCTATAAATGTTTATCTTAGCGTCATGGTTCCAGATAACGCAATAATAATTTCACAATAGTTATCAGTGGTGCTCCTACCCTGAAACCCCAGGAATGCACCTGTAAGGGACAACCATGTGCTAGCAACAAAAATGTTCTTTACTCAGCCAAATTCAATTTTCAACTACCAATATGCAAAGGAGATCAATTTTGTCCGCTTTTTCGGTTTCAAATCGTGAAACAAAAAACTCAATCCTACCTTCAAAAGAAGTTCATGAGTAAGTACGAAAATACCTTTAGAAAAATGAAAATTTTGAAATGATTGTCGAACTTCAGAAAACTGTGTTTTGCAGCAATTGAAATTCATATTTGCCCAGGAAAACCATTGCAGAAAATTTTATTATTTACCTCACATCCGCAGAGAAAATCTACCTATTCTTAGTAATGGGGGTTGAACTTGCGAATCGTGGAACGACTTCTGCTTGCCTCTGAGGTTTGATGCTGTCCTGTCAGTAGTGACATTGGGCACCTTCATCGTGAGTAATAACGTTTGCTCCAGCGACAATTTCGTGAACTCAGGTTTTATTGCGCTTACTCAATATTAATTATTTCCATAATTTAATTCCCCAACTAATAATGACCTGTAACGCCAGGCTTCTCTATAATATGTACAGAGAGGCGACCAGCTCAGATCTACTCAAAACTACACGACCGAAACATCTACGACGAACGAAACTAAGACGAACATAACCAAGGATCGGGCACAAAGCCAGGAAATGCTCAGTGGTTTCGTCCTGTCTTAGATTGCAGAGAGAGCAAAGATACATCCGGTCCTCGATCCAAGGTTGCCAGTTGATTTTCAGCAGCTCCCCTAAACATTTCAGGATTACCATGACCTCGTATTGCCAACAAGATTTAATGTAATCCACTTGCCTGTCAAGGTGGCGGTAAAGCAAATGGAACTGTGCAGTCTCCTCCCGTAGCTTTACAGCTTCTCTGAAGTGTTGTCTCTGCCCCTCTAACACAGCCACAAAGCACTCACTGAAACGCCCAGAATCAAACAAGCCAGTCTCTAGCAAGCTGGTGAACTGACTAGCCATGGCATTCCATGATTCAGCCCATCCAATCTTCCGCCGTATCTTTTCGAACGCAATAATCCTACTGAATCTACTATCTGGTAATTCCATCACCTTCTTCAAATATTTGGCGTTCAGGTTCCGAGTGGTAAGGATTATTTCTTCTTGTTTTGTCTCATTGTAGACGATGTAATTGGGGGAGTTATTTGGTAGCTTGAAGAACTTTTTCAAAAATATCTCTCTCTTTATCTTTTCCGCCTCTTCGTACTCATTGCACCCCCCGACCTGTGCCCCATAACATATTGTGTCCATCAGAACTGCTGTTGGTATATCAACAGCAGAGAAAAGCATGGTCCAGATTGAATTTATGCACGTGCCACTTTCGCTTTTTCGATGAAGTGCTTTCTTAAATCAAGGTTATAGGTGATCCCAAGATACCTGTACGAGTCCACTATGTCAATCTTCTGGCCCTTTAACCACCATTGATCTCTTCTAGGTAATCTGTCCCTTTTTGAACGAAAAACAACAATTTGTGACTTAGTGAGATTTATCACCAAGCTCCATAAATCAACATAATCACTCAAGCGATCAATAACCTTCTGCAAGGCATTTGGTCTATCTGCAATAAGAACGATATCATCGTCAAACATTAACACATTGATCTCTTCTTGAGCCACATAGATACCACCCCCCACTGCTTCGCTCAGGTCATTTATGTATTCGCTTACAGCTAACTCAGTTCAGTCACAAGGGTTGGGGACAATCAGCTAATAACAGGATAATAGTGTGTTTTGGTGATTCCAGCGCACTCTGGTGGGTGAGTGAACAACTATCTGTGATCCTGTATAAGCTCTCTGAAATTTTGCGTGCTTTATTTCGGGCCCTCTCATTGGTTCGTTCTTTGGACCTGGATCCAATCAACGTTGTGTTCTCCTTCCATTCGGAGCACAGAGGGGATTTAGCTCCTGGACAGCAAACCCCTAACCCCCATCACCAAACTTACAACTTTACCATCCTGATGTTCTGTTTGGCGTGTGAATTTGAAGCTCTTCTGCTCTTCAATGAGGATTCATGGGGAAAATTTGGAAAACAGAATGATGATATTATACTTGATATTATCATTATCAGGTAACCTTTTCGTATTGGCCAAGGGATGCAGATGCGCCTGTGCTAATGTCAGCAGCCGCCCTTGATCTCCTGTGGGCGAATTTGGTCTTTCTAAGAAAGTGACCTCTCCAGCCTCGATGTATTGCACATCTTGAAACATTCAATTACATTAAAATTTTGCTTTTGTCCTATGAAATTGTTTTTCCTTAATAGAGCGTTTATTTGTTAATACATCAACTAGTTACATCTGAGGTAATGTACAGGCAACTATCTAGATATTTACATCACATGAATTCCGCAATAATGATATGAGTGTTAGTCCATTGACAGTACACCACATTGCAGCTTCACATCAGCATCCAAGGTCCAATGGCTTGGTCCTTTTCAGGCGACGGTTTACTTGGGAGTTGTCGAGAAGCCTGGGCTTCTGGGTTGGTATGTGTAAGAAGCCTCTTTCCGTAATTCCTTGCGTATCTTTTAGTGACATCGGTGACTCTTTCGATTTGGAGGTCCTTGAGGAGGTCACCATTACGAATGCACCGTGGAGCATTCACAATACTCCTTAGTACCTTATTTTGGAATGTTTGAACCATTTTCAAGTTACTTTTAGCTGTGCATCCCCATAGATGAATACCGTAGGTCCAGATAGGCATAAGTACTGTTTTGTATAACAGCAATTTTTTGTGCAAACTTAGTTGTGAATGTCGGCCCAACAGCCAATAAAGCTTTCTATGCCTAATTGATAGCTCTTCCTTTTTCCTCTTGACATGTTCTTTCCACTTCAGCTTCGCATCTAAGCTAGCTGAGTTGGAATATGGGACTGTGCACTGATTAAAATACAGCGGAGGATTTGTAATTTTTTTGTTCGTGAAGTTCACATGAGTGGACTTAGTTTCGTTACCTTGAGGTGCCATTTTCGTGTCCACTCTCCAATGGCTATGAAAACGCATTTTCGCCTCACTAAAGAAACTCTCATTTTTTCTGAGCCTGTATGTCTTTCATTGTTATTGTTTTGATTTATACAATCAAGTCCTATGACAGACTATGTAAATAATAGAAGAAAAAAACAGAAAACTAAGAACAGTACTTCAGATACGCTTTTACGTGATAAGTAAGGGTAAGGACCTCAGAACTATTTCGATGACCCCTATTTAGTCTTACTTAGATCGCGATCTACCTTACATAGATCTATCTAGCTAATTAATAATACATTTTTAAGTGATCTGCGGAAAAATATGATTATAGAGGTAAATATGATTCAGTTTTAGATAGGAATTCGGGAACATTTTCATAACCTTCTGCCTTTGTTTAAAAACCAAGACAGTAGTGGCTTGAGTAATAATTTAATTGACTTTTATAGGGCAGTTTACGACCAACTGTCCTAAACGACAGTTTACCAGAATCGATTAGGAAGACTCTATACACCCTTTTTTCCGAAACGTTACAAAAAGTCTCATATTAAGACGTGTAGTTATCGAAGAAAATGATGGAAGCGACCGTTTTTCAGAGCTGAGAACTGGTTCTTTATAGTTTGAACTACCTTATATTCTGGTCCGCGGTCTTGTGATGAAACTTGGAGCGGCAAGGTGGAGTTCCATTTTAAGGCACTCTTTAATAACGAGGCTGATAAAGCCGCATCCAAGTTTTCCTTGTAATTTAGTAGCCGACGGAAGATCCTTCCTCGTAGATGGCCCTTCCTCTCGCTCACTTGTCTGTTATGGGGAACTAACTTGGACGAATGAGAGATGTCTACATAATTCTTCAATTTGCACAAACACTTGTGAATTTGATCGTACCCATGAGTAAATAGGTGATTTAGGAATTTCTAGTCAAATTAAGGATATTCAAAACCAAATAAGGGTTCTCTGTTCTCTGAATAGCAGGGTTTTTTTTTTAAATATCGTACATGTATACGGGCTTATGAAGTGTAAACGGTTATAAATATCTATAACGTGTCAAGCGTTCAGGTTTTTCCAGTCAAATTTAAGGTTTTCCGAAAAAACAAACAAGGGTTCAATTCACTTTAACCCTAGATCGGCACGGTAGTTTTTCTCTCGCATTCATGCACAGTGGGTGTTGAACACCTTAATGTTTTAAAATGAAAAAAACAATTTTGTTGGCTTTTATTTTGGTTTATTATTCAATAATAAACCATTGTAATCGCTCTTGAAAAAAAAAGTCTAACCCCCCCCCCCCCCCCCCCTGAAAATTTCATTGTTTACGTTTCAAAGGGTGTAGAATACAAATCTGCAATAAAAATTTTTCCGGCCGTCCGCCTTACGCACGATTTTTCCCAAACGGCTGGAGCAAAAAATCTGAAATTTTCAGGAAATCACTGGGGTTTATTATTCAATTGGCTTGCGTTCATGATTCGAATTTGTACTAAGTTTGGAGTGTGCGTCTTACACAGGTGATAGAGCGATTATTGAATTTCAGGAGGCACACAAATATGATCAACTGATCAATGCAAATAGGTATTTTGGTCAAGAACAGATTTACGTGCTCTATGCATATCTCATGAATTTCAATAAATTCAAATCATGACCGCAAGCCAATTGAATAATAAACCCCAGTGAAAGAATTTGCAGCGTTTTTTTATTTTTTATTTTTTTAATCAGAATGCTTCAACCCGTGTATCGGCGACAAAGCCTTTTAGGAGTTCACTCCAGTATCCGCATTACTACATCACTACGTCACTAGGTTACTGATATCAACACAAAAACAATAATAAACCAAAATAACGCGAATGTTGGCACCATAAGATCGGGCCATAGATCGAGAATGGTTTGACGTACGGACCTGGGGAAGGGCTCATTCGATAAATCATGGAATGTTCTTCAAAAAAAGTCCAAATTTAGGCCGCCTTAACTTTTTTTGAGGTTTTCAGGGATTTTACAAAACTTTGACAACCCTTAAAGGGAACTTTAAATTAAGAGAGAGTGCTGGCTAAAGGATTGGGGAGTTGTCGGACCAATATTGATTTTTCCTAAAAATTTCAGATTTTTTGCTCCAGCCGTTTGGGAGAAATTGTACGTACGGCGGACGGACGGAAAATTTTTTATGGCAGATTTGGATTCTACACCCTTCGAAAATAAACCATGTTCAACTATTGAACAAACTATAAAATATATTTCTAATAAGTCCGAACAATCCCTGAAAATGTCATCGAAATAAGAAACCAAGTTATGCGCGTAACCAAGGATTTCCACAGTGTTGCGCATTCGCAGAGTCGTACTATTGATCCGGGGGTCATGAAACTTATAGGGGACCATCTACACCCCAAAAATCCCTGAAAATTTCATCAAAATCGGACTATCTTATTTGTTGACAGACAGCAGACACACAGACAGACACGGAACCAAAATTGTTCAGAAAGGTCTAAAACGCAAAATGCGAGTGGAATTTTGGATTTTGGAGACGATAAAATTTTCACATTCCGAAAGTGAAAACAATGCTTCCGCTACCTTAGTAGACTCGGAAGCAAAATATGAATTGTTCATGAATAGAAATTTGTTCGTCAACAATGCCACTGCCTCGAACATTATCACAGACCACTTGTGTTGCTCCGACTCCAAACCGACTGTCCAAAACCGGCATGAAGCCACACAGACATTGAATGCCTGAAAAGGTCCCTTCAAGATCCGAACTCGAGACCTACAGCAATACATCTCCAGAACAACGAAGCGAGTATGAAAGGGACCCCGACGAGCTCCCATTAGTATGAGGGGAATGAAGTTGGGTTATGTGATTGTTCCTTTTAGCAACCTTGTTAGGCTTCAAATGCCCGTTGCAGCAACCTTTCTTGCAATCTAGTTACATGGATAGAGATGGCGAAGATACCAGCACAAAAGGATCCCCTCTCTGTGGCATAATTTCTTTTACATTCGGGATTCAGCTGTCCTCGCTACTCCGGTCCACATATCTCGAGTGATACCGTTTCTGCCGTCGTGCTCTTCATACTAAACCAGGCCGACATTTTCACATAACTGAGCTTTTTATTGTTACATAACTTTCATTCACTTCACGCCGTTGCAATCTAACTAAGAGCCAACTATCAAAATTAATTAAACTCAACTATACAGACAATGACTGTCGATAGGATTAAGATGGTAACTTCGTACTCGCGCCAAAAATCAGGCATTCTAAAAGAAAGGGTGGGTTCGTTGGACAACACTTTTCCAGCTAAGTAAATTGAATACACTTCAAAAACGTACTAAAAAATGGAAAAAACCGCTATAAATTCTTAAATTTATTTCATATTTTCTAATTAAATCTATATTACTCAACAAAGTTTACTCATTCATGATCTAGGTCATTAAAAAATTCAAATTCAAATTTAGGCTCGACATTTTAGTTAAAGTTGGTCAAAATGTGATGAAAAACCGTTTAAATCCAAAAAATTGTGACAATTCATACTTTTTGGTTTATGATTCAATAATAAACCATTGTAATCGCTCTTAAAAAAAAAAAATTCTAACCCCCCTGAAAATTTCATGGTTTACGTTTCAAAGTTTGTAGAATCCAAATTGCATTAAAAATTTTTCCTCCCGTCCGCCGTACGCACGATTTCTCCCAAACGGGGAGCAAAAATCTGTTTTCAGGAAAAATCCATGTTGGTCCGACAACGCCCCAATTCTTTAGCCAGCTCTCTCACTTAATTTAAAGTGCCGTTTAAGGGTTGCCAAAGTTTTGTAAAATCCCTAAAAACCTCAAAAAAAGTCAAGGCTGCCTAAATTTTGGGCTTTTTTCGAAGAACTTTCCATGAGGAAACGAATGAGCCCTTCCCCAGGCCCGTAGCTCAAACCATTCCCGATGTATGGCCCGATTTATGCTGCAAGCATTGCATCCAGATTCACTACATCACTAGGTTACTGCGATCAAAACAAAAGCAACGGTTTTTCTTGTTTTGATTGCAGCAAACTTAGTGATGTAGTGAATGTGGATACTGGAGTGAACTCCTAAAAGAGTTTATAGCCGATACATTGGTTAAAGCATTCTGATATGCATTTGGCTTGCATTCATGATTTGAATTTCTGCTAAGCTTTGGAGTGTGCGTGTTTCACAGGTGATGGAGCGATTATTGAATTTCAGGAGGCACACAAATATGATCAACTAATCAATCTAAATAGGTATTTTGGTTGAGAAAAGATTTACGTGCTCTATGCATATTCCTGAAATTCAATAACCGCTCTATCACCTGTGAAACACGCACACTCCAAAGCTTAGTAGAAATTCAAATCATGAATCATTGAATAATAAACCCCAGTATAAGAATTTGCAGCATTTTATGGGGGGGGGGGGGCGGTTGTCAAATCGTCAAATGATCAGCGAGTTCCGGCCCAAAACACGGGTTAGTTCAGATAGAACCTTCAAAACATCCTTCGCAACCGATTTGTTTGGTTCCGAATCTTTGTTATTATGGTTGCTTACAGCCAGTTTATTAGTGGCAGAAAATCTTAATAATTGGTGAGGTCTTGGAGAAGAAATGTATGTGTTTTTTAAGCACGGGTCTCTCGCTAGTATTTTATGTCAAAACCATAAGATTAACATGTTACTTAGCCCAATGGCTCTGATAAATATACGTTTCTTACCATTGGGTGCCACCCTAACTGTATAGTCTGAACGTGGAGTATTAGTTGGCCTAATGATGAACATTATGCATAATTTTGAGAATAAATAGTTATGTTCAAAATCATACTTTTGGAAACTATCCTTGTTTTCCTTTGAGTTCCTCAAATTTTTGTTGATCTTACCCATAAAATATGATGTTTTGTTGCTCTACATTAACTTGAGCAAAATATTTATTCACGTAACAGCAGCATTGACAGTTTCGAAAGGTCGTGTGCCTGCAAATCAGCTTCTGTTGGAAGTGAAAACGCGTCGGTGCATGTGACCGCTTATGTAATGGTACATGCGAATGTTGATCTCGTCTAGGAAACGATCCTTTGAGCAACACCCGTCGCAGTTCACGATAAAAATAATAAGCACCGCTCCGCCTCCAACTGCAGTTCAGAGGGGAGCTAACGATGGTGTTTTGGTTCGGAAAGGTTGAATATATGTTGTGATCTCCACGGTAAGTATAGGTGATAGGAAACAAACAAACTCTTACGTATGGCCATAACTTGTAAAGACGACTTTTCAGCGCACTTCGCCGTAAAACGAAAATGTTGAAATAGGACATCAAATCAATGTGCTTAGTACCTGTCTACTTTCGCATCCTTGAACTAAAGGTCTGGTAAGGGTTCGGAAACATACAGGCACTCCAAAATTTCCATGAGTTACCAGTTAAGTATGATTAAATTGTAGTCTGACTAAATTAAATTGTAAGAGATTTTTTTTTGTTTTTTAATTTGTTTATTGTTACAACTGATTTAATATTCAAACCATCTAGCAACTTAATTTATAATGAAGTAATATCACTTTTTGTGGTTCAGTAGTTCATTATCTAAGACCACTACAAGTCACAAACATTAATCAGCGTCTGGTCACAACTAGGTCCATCGGCTTGGTCCTCTTGAGTCGCCGTACCTCTTCTCTGTTGTCCAGGGTATACAGGATTTCGAGATTTTGGTGTCTGTGCATCCGAATTTCGT
Organism: Creontiades dilutus; assembly: GCA_031894815.1. NCBI lineage: Eukaryota > Metazoa > Arthropoda > Insecta > Hemiptera > Miridae > Creontiades > Creontiades dilutus. Next base: position 59,771 of record JAVIWC010008494.1, on the reverse strand, counting down.
GATCCGCTGCAATTCTTCTTATCGCGTCTCTCACCATCTCCACTTTGAGATCGCGGTGGAGATCAGTTGTCCTGATATACCAGGGTGCGTTGACAATACTCCTTAAGATTTTATTTTGGAGTGTCTGGATAGTGTTGACATTACTGTTGCTCGTGCAGCCCCATAGTTGGCAGCCATAGGCCCAGACGGGTTTAATCATTTGCTGATACAACAGCAATTTGTTATGGGTGGATAGTTGAGATTTCCTACCCAGCAACCAGTTCAGCTTCCTGAGCTTAGCGTTGACCTCTTCTTTTTTCTTTTTGACGTGTTCTTTCCACGTCATCCAGCTTGGCATTCAGCGTCATGCCCAGATATTTAGCAGTATTTGAATACAGAATTTCTTGTGAATTTATGGTGATTGGGATGTTTTGAATTTTGCGATAAGTGAAGTTTATATGCGTACTTTTTGTTTCATTAAGTTTAATTCGCCATTTGGAGGTTCATTGATAAACTCGATTCACCGAACCTTGCAGTTTGCTTGACGATTCCTCGACTGTCCTGCCCGTCGTCAGAATTGCAGTATCATCAGCAAACGTTGCTATGATGGCTTTTGGGGGTTTTGGAAGGTCCCTTGTAAACAATAGATAGAGCACTGGCCCAAGAACACTTCCTGAAAAATTGTAAGAGAATGTCCACATAGCTTGTCCTACACACAAGGACCTCTGGAGGTTTAGTTCCAGTCTTCTAATGATAGACCAATTCCCACTGCTTATGGTTTAATGCCCGGATTTCGCTCCCTACATAGAGCTAGAAGAGAGATGGTCTCAAAATGATGTGATCCCCTGATCTATTTTGCCGGTAATTAGATAAAACTTAATGAATTCAGTAGATTAGCACATTAAAATGTTACTATAAGTTGCCTAACTTTGGGCCATTCGTTCTATTTTTTAGCTCAGACTTATAGGGTAATAAGGATTACTTCCAATAATCTTTTTCCTTTATTTTCGCCAGCCATTCAATCTTTATAACCATTTAAATATAACATGTGTAAATGACTGATCTTGAGAAAATTCATAACCAAAAAGTAATAAAAACGGAGTAAAATAGAACTTTGTCTAAATTTCTACGAAAATAATTCCAGTTGAATCGATTTCGTTAGGTCATCATCAGTAACAAACATGAACTGAAGGTATATCACAGAAAGCACATCTTAAATAGGCCCAGGTGAAAGGAGATTGAATCCTATTGGCTCAGGGAAATGAAAGGGAAGGGGAGGACCAACCAATGCCACTTAAAGCTTACAAGGTGAAAGGGACACAAATAGTAACATTTTGGACAGGGGGAGCCAAACTTATTGCAAGAATAAACCTATTAATATTGAAATATTTTGAGGAATAACTTCATTTAAACATTTTCCTGACCGATCACTCTTCACAATATCAAATTTTTCCAACAGATCCAACATACCTCCTTTTAGGCAAAAGTGAGGAAATTCTACATATTGCTTATTTGCCAGATCAAAAATAAAGCTATGATTGGACACATTCTGATGACTTGCAAGGGCAGAACCACCTTTGCTGTCCCTGAAATCCTTTTCATGCTCTTTTATGCGTTCCCTAAATTTACTCAACGTGAACCTTCAGATGACGACCTAACCGTTGAAATCGATTTAACTGCGTAACTCATTATTTCCGTAGAAATGTAGACAACGTTCTATTATACTCCGTTTTCATTGAAATGGGTTTCCACAACTTCGTCGCAAGTGACTTAGTCCGTCCCAAATAGTAAGTGCTTTAAGGTCTACTCGAATCACCAGGAGTTTTTTTGCCTTTTGTTCTTGTTCTTAAGACTTTTTTATAATGTATAATGAAGGTGGGATTCGTAACTGCTGTCTTTCTACGGTGGTGGGGTAGTTGCCCCCACGCCCAACCCCCAAACCTTGAGTACCGGGGAGTCTTTCTGTCAGGGTCTCCAATCCCTTAGATGGTCGCCACCCAAAGCTAAAGGAGCCATCCCTAATGACCAGTGCTTATATTTAAGTGGCGGCACTTACTCGCCATTGTCACACCTCATCATCGAGTATTGGGGCATTTTATAGAACCATTCTTGTCAAGAAATGGTCCACCCCTCTCCGAGGTGTCGCCCTTGCCTGCGACTGCTTATTCGTCTGGTGACCAGCTTATTTCGCAGCTAACCATAATATCTTGTGGCCTTTCCACTATCCGCAACCTGTGGACGCACCGGGGGATGCACCTGGGAAGAAGAAGGGTCTTTTTGCTTTTTGTTCTTGTTCTTAAGACTTTTTTATAATATATAATGAAGGTGGGCCTTATGAATTCAAAAATTACTAACAAAATTTGCAGCAAGGATCCAAGAGAAAGGATTGGTGACAATTAACATGCAGCTTGCTGAAGATTCAGCCGTGTCCTGAAACAGATGTTGATGTGGGAGAAGTGACATGAAGCTAAGTGACCAATCACAACAGGAATCTTACGTTTCAGCATTTCATGAAGCAACCTTCAGCAGAGAAGTGACATGAAGCTAAGTTCTTGACCAATCACAACAGGAATCTTACGTTTCAGCATTTCATGAAGCAACCTTCAGCATTTACCTGACTTTGTGATTGTTGAAAGAAGGCACAGCTATTAGTCTTCCTTCTTGTCAAAGCTACGTGAAGCATCTAGATGGGAGATCTGAATGGGGATCTTGACGGGGAAAACAATTAGTATCCAGAATGTGCACTTTCACCCATATTGTTGCACAGCGTCAAATCAATCAAATCAGTCTTTATTGATAATAAAGGTAATACACTAATTCAATGCATGGGAGCTAACACAGCTTCCTTAAATGAACATATTTCTTCTTGAAAGTACTTATTAGAATGAGACTTCATCACAACTAGGTATAATACTTCACTCTACTCAACTTTAAACTTAAGGACAATAATAATAATTTTATTGACAATCTCAATTAGGCAATCACTAATCTAATCCAGCCTCTTCAAGTAACCTAATCTTGAAACGGTGTTTGTTTACATAATTTATAATGTAAGCGCAAAGGATTTTTGTTCAGCCACACTCTTTCCTAATAAGAAATTTACTGTAAGATGTTCCTCACGGCTGAACCCAAAGAATGTCCGTCTTAAATTCGATAACTCTGGACACACAAAAAAAACGCTGCAAATTCTTCCACTGGGGTTTATTATTCAATGGCTAGCGTTCATGATTTGAATTTCTACTAAGCTTTGGAGTGTGCGTGTTTCACAGGTATAGAGCGATTATTGAATTTCAGGAGGCACATGAACATGATCAACTAAACAATCCAAATAGGTATTTTGGTTGAGAAGAGATGTGCCCTATGCATATCTCCTGAAATTCAATAATCGCTCTATCTGCAAAGGAAACACGCACACTCCAAAGCTTAGTAGAAATTAAAATCATGAAGCTCTTCAAGAACAATCGAAAAACAACATTGCAGTGTTCTGGCTTTTTAGGACTAGTCACCCAAAATTAACTTACAAAACACAACCATTAAAGGGTTCTCAAGAATTGGGGCGTCGCCGGACCAATATGGATTTTTCCTGAAAATTTCAGCTTTTTTTCTTCAGCCGTTTGGGAAAATCGTGCGTACGGCGAACGGCGGAATTTTTATTCGGATTCTACACCCTTTGAAACGTAAACCATGAAATTTTCAGGGGGGTAGAATAATAACCAAAATACACTGCATAGCAATCACTAAAGAATAAATGCAAAAGAAAACGCGTAAGCTCATCAAGAACAATCGAAAAACAACATTGCAGTGTTCTGGCTTCTTTAGGCTAGTCACCCAAAATTAACTTACCAAGTTCCTAGCGTTAATATTAGCGACAAAATTCCATTGCTGTAGCTTCCATTTCTGCCAATATTCACTAATATACTCTAGCAATATGTAGAGTACAACGATATTTAAAGAATTAGCTCTTAGAACAACGAAATTTTAAAACTTCAAATCCGAGAATGCACCGTGACGGTCGGACATTTTTTCTATTCTTTCGTAACCTGAGTAAAAGTATCGGAGAGCGGCCTACCGCATTGAGCAACGTTGTTTTATGCCTCGTGGTCACTTGATTAATTTCTGTTTCATTCTCAAGAACAGGCTCTTCCGCGTGATTGATTCTACTAAACCACTGGGCTTCCTCTAATTTATCTTTTGTAAGAACCCACGTATTAACGAGCCTTTTAAAATACTGGTTCGACCACGAGCGTAGATTCAAGTGGGTTGCAACCGGCGACGATGTTCCAGTGCTTTTGGAATCGGAAGTGTTACGTTGCTACAGCAGAGAAAATCGTTTCTAACGTTGTGTGGGCAGCACCTGTTGCATGCTCATTAATTGTAGCAATGACGCACAAAGATCCACAATTCAAATCTAGCTGGACACAAAAATCTTGTTACCAACTTGAAAATAACTAAAGCATCAGGTTTGAACAAGCATTGTTAGGTCTGAAGTAATCCAGACGAACTCCGTTATTGCAGCTAGTCATAATTTTGCTCTTATCTGGTCCCATCAAGATTTTGCAAGTCCTCGCAGCTTCCGATGCTGTCCGCATTATCGTCCAATCAGTTTTGAAGCAGTCTGAGCTCATTTCGTCTAAGTCCGTTTAATTTGACTCAAGTAATATCTGATGCCATTTTCAGGATATCACAACGTGCATTCATAAGCTATTAAGATTTAACATTTTTGTATGAAATTTTAAGTACATGTATATGACTGTAATACCTCCTTTCAAAACCAAGATCCCGTTAAAAGAAGAAAAGTTTGCATGGGTTAGCGTGTAGTAGAGATACTGCCATTTTCTTTGCAGACAGTACAGAAATTGCATCTTCAAACAAACAAAACAAAAAATTGTTCGTTCTGAAGACCCTAGTACATTTTTTATTTAAAAAAATAACTGTGGAAGCAATGGACCACCTAAGTGACAGAATATGCCTGGAAAATGAATTTTATTATGAAGAAAACAGCATTCTACAGGAAAGTTTAAATTAGTTTCCTTAAATGAGTGAAAAACAGGGATCAAGTGGGGAGAAAGGGATTAAAACGTCATTTTGATGGCTTAAAAACACCTTATTAAATTTGGTGTGATGCTCGAACTGGTGTGATGACCAAGCAGAGAAGAGTTGCAAACATAGGACGAAAGAAAACTAGAAAATAGAACTAGAAAGCTTCATGGGGATTCCCCATTGGGGAATCAGGAAAAGAACATGAAAATCATCTGGAAACTGAAGGGGGCTTAACGTGACAAGTAAACAGACCTGAAATTTGGAATCTACTTTCGAAAAACGCTGGAAATTCTTTCACTGGGGTTTATTATTCAATTGGCTTGCGTTCATGATTTGAATTTCTACTAAGCTTTGGAGTGTGCGTGTTTCACAGGTGATAGAGCGATTATTGAATTTCAGGAGATGTGCATGGAGCACGTTAATCGGTTCTCAACCAAAATACCTATTTGCATTGATCAGTTGATCATATTTGTGTGCCTCCTGAAATTCAATAATCGCTCTATCACCTGTGAAACACGCACACACGGAGTACGGCGGACGGACGGAAACATTTTTTTTGCAGATTTGGATAAAACACCCTTTGAAACGTAAACCATTAAATTTTCAGGGGGGTTAGAATTTTTTTTTTCCCGAGCGATTACAATGGTTTATTATTGAATAATAAACCAGAAGATTGCTATGGAAGCAGTGGATCACCTCCGTGAATTTAGGCCAGAATGTGGCCTGATAATGAATTTTGTTACGAAGGAAGCAGCATTCTAGAGCCATCATTGAATTAGTTTCCATAAATAGTAAAAAAAGGTATTAAGGGGGAGGGAGAGAAAGGGATTAAATGGTCATTTTGATTGGCTTAAAAAGACATTGATTGAATTTGGTGTGATGAATTTCGGGTTCAAGCCTTTCTCGAGAGAGGCCTTTATCTGAATTTATATTAGTGAGCATTAAGACCAAGAAGATAAGTGTCGCAAAGATGGAACGAAAGGAAACTAGAACCTAAAACTAAAAAGCTTCTTGGGGATTCCCCATTGGGGAATAAGGAACAGCCCATGAAAATCATCTGGAAACTGAAGGGGGCTTAACGTGACAAGTAAACAGACCTGAAATTTGGAATCTACTATCCAAAAAACCGTGGATACGAAATCTGATTGAAAACAAACAGTTTTTGATTTTTGTCCTGATAGATTTGGAATCTGGACGTTGAGTATAAATTCAGTTATGAAGACAAAATAATTTCTAATACCTGTATTAGTGAGGAAACAGAGAGAAAACTAATCCAGTTTTTTTGGTTTACCGCTAGGTATAGGAATATTAGAAGATGGAACAGTGTTTTGCAGTACGGCGACCCTACTTAAGTTGACCCCGGACTAGTTCATCGTGCCCGCCTTTTCATACAGAACTTTCTCGTTCCCTGATGTTCAGCGTGTTAGTATTCCGTTCTCAGGGATCATATTGCGCACCGGCTCGATTCCAGTCGAAACTGTGGGACGACATTTGAGAAGGTAACATGAGCGAAAGAATGTTTACACCAACTTTCTCCCATGTAGGTAGAAGCACAACGTCGTACCTTTAATGGACTTCAATAGTTGGCGATGTACTAACTATTCTAACTAAATTCTTCATATCCTCTAAAGATATACCAACGGAAATAATAATAACCAGTACAATATTACACCAAGTTCTATAACTCCAGTATCTATATAATGATATTATAAAAAGGAACTCGATTGATTTCGAAAATTCTTCCGCCATTATAAGGCTTTAACTTTTCCTAGTAACATAAGCTATACAGGGTGTTACATTTCGTGACGGTCACAGGCCAGAAGAAGATTCTACGGAAAATTTCTGATCGAAAATGCCTCTTAGCAATTTTTGTTTAAACCCTCGGAAATGGAGATCTCCACGATTTGACAATGTGTCCTTTTCAAGCTGATTTTTCACCCGTTTTGCCGGCTCAAAAAAGTTGATTCCCCTCTAGGGCGATAGGAAATTTAACGCTCTTTCCAATAGTGGAATCAGATTTGAAATCGCACGCAAAATGTGGGATATATGGCCGCTTTAATGCGGTAAGGTCTAAGAAACGAGAAAAAATCGTAAAATTGAAAAAACCGGTGTAAACAAAAATGCCATGAGACATTTTCGATCAGAAATTTTCCGTAGATCTTCTCCAGGATCACAAGTTATCATTATGTGGCTGCAATCCCTAAAATCTTCACTTGTACAAATAATTGGTTCCTCCAAAAAACGTGTGTTTTCTGTGAAACGTTGAATGTAACATAGTATTAAATTTATTTCATAAAACATTCGATACTGTTGTTAGTAAAGATTTATTTTATTCAATAATGTTTAACTATTTTTAACCCTTAATCTTATTTAGTTTGAATTGTTTCCAAGTTATCATAATGTCCGGCTGCAATTCCTAAAATCTTCAATTGTACAAATAATTGGTTCCTCCAAAAAATGTGTGTTTTCTTCAATAGTTAAGGGCTGTCTAAGTAATAATACTGTAGACAGGGTCAGCGTTAAAAAATTCAGTGTTTTAGCTTAGGCTCTCCGGCAGCTGACCCAGTCACTAATGCAGCCAAAAATGAGTTACATTAACATAACATGGGAACTGCAGTTCTTCTCAATCTCAGTTCCCAATGAGAATGTCTACCGAAATGGTCTTAGATGTTTTAAGAACGTCGTTACTCACGTAACATAAGCTATACAGCTATACGTTTTTTCTGTAAATTCTACTTAAAACTACTCGCATTGGACTTCAGTAGAGAGGTTATGAGGAGTATGACAATTTTCAAATAAGGGTCACGGTTTTCACGCATTATCCTAGATTTAGCAACATTGAATTGGAAGAGTTCATTTATTTATTTCATTTTTTCATTAATTAATACGTTCTCGGTTTATTTAATGAAATTGAGACTTTGTAATCAAACGAACGAATAAGTCTACACTGATAGTAAACATTGTTGAGATAATCAATTTTCAAAAGTTCGACCGTTCAATTTCACTCATTCTTTGAACAAAAGCGGCTCATTTTCAAAAATCTGATAGAAAAATTTATCTTAAAAAAAAGGGTAATTGTTTACTTGTTCCTATTTTTTCTGATAGAAAATTAGGCTTTTATCTTAACTTCTTAACTCCCAAAATAATTTTGCTCTCTTCGACCAATCAGTCTTTACCATGCACTGATAGATATTAGGTACCTATCTATGAATGGTTGTAGTAAATGGGAACAGCGATGCCTACTACTATTAATGCTATGCGATAAAGGTATTGTAATGAGAACCTTTGTAAACTAGGCTTTATTATTCACAATGAAAGTAGGATTGAACATGTCCGAGGATTGCAAGAAATAAAGAAAACATATATGACGATGATAACGATTATAATGAATACTGGATGAATCATCACATTCTTCCTTCCTTCAAAATTCCAGTTCATAATCCTTAAAACGGGCAGGTGCTCGACGCTTTCTTGTAGAACGTCGCTGTGGATTATCATGTTCCTGGGGCCCTATATCTGCCGCCATTTGTTGGACGTCCACTTGAAAACTTTGTCGATGGCCTGGTAAGTCTGGTTTTGAATCGTATTATTACGTATTATTGGGCTATTATTATGGAGCAGGCGCGGACTCAGGGATGGGGCACAGGGGCACGGGCATGGATCAAAAATACACTAGATATGATAGAAATATTTTAATATGTTTTAGAGATTTTGAAATTTAAATTGATAGTTGAGGAGCATACTTTCAAACAGGCACATATCCATTCCGACAAAATGTTCAGGAAGTGAAAAAAACGATTTGCAGATTAGTGGAGATGTTTTTCTGCAGTTTCTCTTCGGAGTAATGTGTGAGAAGGCACAGATAAAGAAGCCTCAGAATATGAATCAATTTCCTCCAAACACGAGGCTGTATATCCATTTTCACTTTGGAAATGTGCCCTTTTGATCAAAACTCATGGATTTGTGCCTTTTTGAAGAAAAAAAATGCATTCTCCATTCTGTAGGTTCAACGTCAAGACGAAGGCGCAATGCTTCTTTTTGGATATGTGCCTTTTTGAAAACCCACGACTTATCGCCTGACTAAATTCGGAGGATATGTGCCATTTCGATTGCTCAGTTTTGAAAAAAATGTAGGGGACGCTTTTGCTACCTTTTGATGAAAACACATAACTTTAGCCCCGGAATTGACGTGGATGTGTTCTGTTTAGTTCGGAAATGATAGGGGGATCTGATTCAACTCAAATTCGGAGATAGAAAATTCAGAAAAAAACGTTTTCTCCCAGATTTGGATATGTGCCTTTATGAAAATAAGCTCCTCAGTTGTCTCTCAAATACCTAAATAGCTATTGGTTTTATTTCACAATAACTAAGGACATTTTTAACATAAAATAAAACGTCTAAAGAGCCGCCAAACTCGTGCCGCCGTCCTAGGCCTTTGGTGTATGGCGTATACGGCCACGTAGTTATAGAGTTACAGCTTTTAATAAACCAAATGTCTTCTACTGTTGGTTTGTTTGACTTATTACACACAGTTGTTTTGTTCGGATGTGGATTATGATGGTAATAATATGAGGAGTACATATAAAAATATAGGCCTAAAACGCATAATTCTGCCTTACTTTTCTTAAAATTTTACCCAGCTTTACTGTGGGGTTTTTTCTATACCCCCAGACCCTCCGGTAGGTTGCCCCAATTACATAAACCCTGGATCCGCCACTGTTATGGAGTCATCATTTCTGCAGTGGATTCTACGCAGGTCACTGTTTATACACAGCCTGTACATAACTTTCTAAATAGAACCAAAAGGATGTAGAACCCTCCCTGAAGGAAGTTCATGAAATGAAGTAAGAGACCTTCAGTACCTATTCCGATCATCGGCAACAAAAGTTATGATTAAGTCGATTCCATGAAAACGGAACTCCGTTGTTACGTCCATCATTTCGTAGCGCAATCCCCGTTAAATGGGACAACAGATCTACGCATATGTATTACAGATATGAATAAACCTTCGTGCGGTAATCGGCAACATTTAGCAATAACGGAATTCCCTTTGAAGGAATCTTTGTTACTGTTAATAAAGAACAAGAATCTAATTGCCAAATCTTCCATTTCCCAGGGGGCCAGCACGAATGTTACTCATTAGAAAGATAGGGGCACAATGAATCCGGATCCCCCGGCCGTAGACGTAGGTTTTCATGATAACACCGTCACGTATCTCGAAACCTCCCGCATCTGAGCGCCGCGATGAGTCCGCACTATGTCGTAATGTCGAACAACTGCAACCTTCACTTCCTGAAGTATCGTAAGAGCAAAGCGACCCTCAAACGTACCTATCGATATTGAATTTAAGTACGAAACACTTCAAATTATTACGCAGAGGTTTATTATCTTTGTATTAGAATAACTCTTCTACATAAATCACTGATTTTTATACAGGGTGCCCCAGGAGTTATGCATGATCCGACTCCTACGTGTTCTACAACTCATTTCCGACCAAAAATTCCTCACGAAAATTTTTGGCCAGAGGTTTCGTTTCCGAGTTATCCGCGATTTAAGAGTTTTTCGTGTTTTCGATCTTATGTCATTAAAACTGTCATAACTCCCTCAATTTTGGAGATAACTCAAATTTGATGACACCGTTGGAAAGAGCGTTAAATTTTCTATCTATTTGATGTCAGAAAACATTGTTTTTATTGCATTGAAGACGTGCGATTGCTGCGCGAAATGGCAGTTTTGTCAAAATCTTGAAATCGCTTGTTTTTCATCTCGCCTAGAAACCCCATTAATGCTTGACGCAGAACTGTGCAGGCCTAGTAAAACGTGCGCCGTAATGTCAGCTTTCCAACAGTGTAGTCGTTGTGGTTTTTAAAAATATTTTTAGTTGATTAAATGGTGTTTAACTGCAGAAAAATGTGTGTTTTCTGTTAAAATTGAGGTTTTTTCATAAGTCTCGACAAAAAAAGGTTAGAGGCGGGATATGCGTAACTTTTCTGGCTGCATCGAATCTTGACAACGCCAGACCTCTCAAGTGACGATTTAAGTTAGTTTTTTCGGATGCATTTATTTTAGAAACCTTGTTTTTGTGAACAGCGTCTACGGCATTTCTAAGCTGTCCGGCCAAAGTCAGGATTATCGAAGAGCCGAGAGACGGCTATTGTTTGTGTCCATTTACGATTGATTGCGATGAGTTGCATTCATATTTTTGCTAACACTATGGACCATTATCAAACCAGGCTTCCGTATCATTACCAACTCTTCCCTTTCGTATTTTTCCTCGCTGTATTCAGCGTGGTTTCCCACCACTCTCAATCTTCAAAATTGAGGGAGTTATGACAGTTTTAATGACATAAGTTTGAAAACACGAAAAAAATCTTAAGTCGCAGATAACTCGGAAACGAGACCTCTGGCAAAAATTGCTACGAGGCATTTTTGGTCGGAAATGAGTTGTAGAACACGTAGGAGTCGGATTGTGCATAACTCCTGGGACACCCTGTAGATTAGACGTAGTCCCTGGTGCATCATTCCAAACTCTCCATTTATGTTTCGACGTGTTTGATCGATTTGCTACGGAATTGACTACAAGGAGTTTCAGCTGATCATTGATCTTGTAATTGACGTATAGATGTCCGAAGGCAGTTGGGTGGCTTTGTCCTGAATTTAACTCCGCGAGCAACAACCTTCACTAGATAGCCTTGAATAAGGATCATAGAAAGGCATTCATACCACTGTTATAAAATGAACTCATGTTGAGGAAGTAGTGTGGAAATAAGGTTGAAGGGAAGGTATCCAGGAAGATGCCGTGTGTCATTAAGGGTTAAGGGGACCCTGGTAATGGTAGATGTTTAGCCGAGCAATGGAATTTTTAGCGTTTTGTCTCTCTCGAAGAATTTGCATTAGTGGAAATGAGGTTGAAAGGAAGGTACCCGGGTTAAGGGGACCCTGGCAATTGTAGATGTTTAGCCCAGCAATGGAAGAATTTTAGTATTTGTCTCTCTATCGACGAATTTTTTTACCAAGGGTAGATGTTGAGACGAGCAATACAATTTTAAGATTTTGTCTTTATCGATGAATTTGCATGACTTCGCTCGTGGCTTCCCAATGCGAAATGAGGTTGAAGGGAATGTATCCAGGAAGATGTTGTGTGCCATTAAGGGTTAAGAGGACCCTGGCCATTGTAGATGTTTAGCCGAGCAATGGAATTTGAATTGTTTTGTCTCTCTCGAAGAATTTGTATAAGTGGAAATGAGGTTGAAGGGAAGGTATCCAGGAAGATGCCGTGTGTCATTAAGCGTTAAGAGGACCCTGGCAATTGTCGATGTTTAGCTGAGCAATGGAATTTCAAGCCTCTCTCGAAGAATTTGCATAAGTGGAAATGAGGTATAAGGGAAGGGATCTAGGAAGATGCCATGTGTCATTAAGGGTTAAAGGGACCCTGGCAATTGTAGATGTTTAGCCCAGCAATGGAAGTTCAAGTATTTGATCTCTCTTGACGAATTTTTTCAAGTGGAAATGAGGTTGAATGGAACGTATTCAGGAAGATGCCATTTGTCATTAAGGGGTAAGGGGACCCTGGCAATTGTAGATGTTTAGCCGAGCAATGGAATTTTAAGTGTCTTGTCTCTCTCGAAGAATTTGCATAAGTGGATCTATCTGGTTTGGATTCTAAACCTTTTCATATATTAAAGGAGAAATTAACTGCGGTTGTTCGCCTGGGGAATGCCGCGGAAGTCAATCCAGACGAGAGAAAGAAATCGATCAACCGGCGAAAGGAGCAGACGAAAACAAAACCTGCTCCAACGTCCTTGCGAAGGCCGCCGCCTCCAGTCGACCTCTCGGCCCGCCCTCTTTCCTCTCGTCTTCATCGGTCCTTTCTCTTCTCCCCGCTTTCATCCGTCTCCTCTTCGTCCTCCGAGTCCTTCTTCCGAGGCATCCTCCACTTCTTCGGCCCAGAGACGACTGCCACCTCCCGCGCTCTGTTGCCATGGCGAGGGGGTAACGCTCCCCCGGCAAGGAGGGAATCCTCCTCGAAAAAGAGATATAAAGACACTTGCTCCGCATCTCTGCACCACACGTCCACGAGTATGGCGAGAGCTACATTTGCTCTGGTTAGTTTCGTGAATTTACAACTTAATCATGTTTTCATTTAAGTGTTTCGAACAATTTGTGATACCTCCCTTATCGTTTTTAATTACTTCCTTCGCGAACCGACATAAATGTATACCACGATTTTGGTTTGTTAAAATTTCATCCGAAAAGAAAAGTGTAGTGATTACCACGAACGGACTACAGGTGTACCTCTGCAGTGCTTCACGCGCCCACATGGATTACACGCAATTACTTACGACTGATGGATTACTGCTGATTAGTAACGACTTATGAATTAACTGCTGCTTAATAACACCCGACACCTCAATGAAGAATACCTATGTGTTTTGTCTCACACTTTTTCAAACTAAAATAGAGTCAATCACCACTTTTGTGACATCTAATACACCTGCATGAAACATATTGAACATTTTATAAAACATGATGAAATAACTGGAATCAGGCTACGTTATAAAGCTTATTATACAAGCTAAGTTATGCCTGCTGAGGCACCACTTTGTTGCCCAAACTTTTAAACATCATGCCTATAAAAATAACTACCAACGTATTAATGGAGAGTAGTGTGTTCGGCTATAAAATTCTCAAATAAGTGCAATTTTTTTTATTTAACCCACGGGTGCTCCACCCTTGTTTGTAAGGACTGCAAATCCTCAAGTACAACACTCACCGCTTTGAAGTCATGGAATTTGCTTGAAATTAAATTTATAGTAACTTTTTTCATTTTGAAATTTGAAAACTACAAATATACATGAAAAACATCAACACAATGAAGTAACACTAAACGTTTTTGTCTGATATTTCGTTCTAAAATCAAAAACAGGTACGAATATAAGAGGTATTCATTACGTAAAATCATCAAAGTTTCATTGTTGCAAGCAATATACCGAAACTGAGGATTAACCGTAAACAGACCAAACGTGAAATTAAATTCACCAAACTAGATAAATCATGTAACTTAAACTGCGAAATCCAATACAAAAATGTCTAGTAAAAAGATTTTATGAAAGGACGATATTTATAATTCTAAAATATCTACCAATGACATAATAATATTCAAATTTAATATCAAATCAAATCAAATTTTGTTTGATGGAGACTGCTTACTTTATCGTGTGGACGTTGTCCATTGGAAATTAAAACAGTTATGTTAACATCAGTCATAAAATGATATTAAATACACTTGAAAACACTTCCACGATGTAATTTTTTAAGAATTGAATAAAATATAGCTGTCCCTGTTGGTAGTCAGTGTTGACTGTCGTACATGATCAAAATTCACGGATAAATAACATTGTTATTTTACTTAGGAATTACCAACGGAATACAAGTTTACCTCTGCAGTGCTTTACGCTCCCACATGGATTACACGCAATTACTTACGACTGATGGATTACTGCTGATTAGTAACGACTTATGAATTAACTGCTGCTTAATAACACCCGACACCTCACTGAAGAGTACCCATGTGTTTTGTCTCACACTTTTTCAAACTAAAATAGAGTCAATCACCACTTTTGTGACATCTAATACACCTGCATGAAACATGTTGAATGTTTGATTAGATATGATCAAATTATTGAAAGCAAGCTACGTTGTTGGACCTGTCCGCTGAGGCGTCACTTTGTTGCCCAAACTTTTAAACATCATGCCTATAAAAATAACTACCAACGTAGTTAACGGAGAGTAGTGTGTTCGGCTATAAAATTCCCAAATAGGTGAATTTTTTCAATTACCTCAAGTACAACACTCACTGCTTTAAAGCGAATTTCCCCAAATTGTACATTACATTGTCATGGAATTTGCTTGAAACTAAAAGTATAGTCACTTTTTTTCATTTTTAAATTTTAAAACTAAAGATATTCATGAAAAACATCAACACAATGAAGCAACAATAAACGTTTTTGTCTCATATTTCCTTCTAAAATTAAAAACAGATACGAATATAATAGGTATTCATTATGTAAAAATCAACAGAGTTTCATTGTTATAAGCAATAAATCAAAATAAAGGATTAACTGTAAATAGACCAAACGTGAAATGGAATTCACCAAAATAGATAAATCGTGTAATTTAAACAGCAAAACCCAATACAAAAATGTCTAATAAAAAGATTTACATCAAAGTACGATATTTAAAATTCTAAAATATCGACCAATGACGTAGTAACATTCAAATTTAATATCAAATCAAATCAAATTTTGTTTGATGGTGACTGCTTACTTTATCGTTTGGACATTTAGAAATTGAAGCAGTTGTGTTAACATCATTCATGAAATTATATTCAATATCGTCGTTATGAACATCTCCGTATGGTGAGGTTTTATAAGAATTAAAACAAATTTAGTTGTTCGTGGTCAGGTTTGATTATCATTCATGACTAAAATTCACCGTTCGGTGCATTGTTTCATTACTCAGAAATTCCGAATTTGAATTCACCCAATTTCATATTCCCAAAAAGCTTTGTAACATGAAATGCATGCAAAATACTGCCAACCTTAGATGTATCATATCACAATTTGTTACCTATGTTTATTGGTAATCAGTCCAAGTCGGTAAGTGGCAATAACGATTCGTAAAACTAATAAAATTCTAAATTGTTTCTCTATATTTCATTTAATGAGCTACACATTATGATATTTTATAAATCTAAAAACATTTTATTAATAATCTACATAGTAAAACACCAACCAACGATCCCAATCAACTCATATAAACATCGATCATATAAACTTTTCCCTCGAGATATTGAATTCCCTACTCCAATTCTCAAAGAATCCAAAACTTTTGCATAGTTACCTTACACACCCTCACTGCTAAAATTTATCTCTTTTCGTACAACTGTAACGTTAACTTAAAATAATGAATTTTAACTAACTGAAGTAGCAGACGAACTGAAATGTCTTTATTCGGTTGTTGGATAGTAAATATTAAGCACGTACATACTTTAACTGAGTTACGTTCCTCAAATCTCTATATTTTATTTAATGAGCATTATGATATTTTAGAAATCTAAAAACATTTTATTAATCTACCTAGTAAAACACCAACCAACGATCCCAATCAACTCATATAAACATCGATCATATAAACTTTTCCCTCGAGATATTGAATTCCCTACTCCAATTCACAAAGAATCCACCAAGTTTTGCGTAGTTACCCTCATTGCTAAAATTTATCTCTTTTCGTATAACTGCAACGTTAACCCTTATAAACTTAAAATAATGAATTTTAGTAAGCTGAAGTAGCAGACGAACTGAAATGTCTTTATTCGGTTGTTGGATAGTAAATATTCAGCACGTACATACTTTAACTGAGTTACATTCCTCAAAATCGCGATTAAATGAAGTTTTGAAGAATTTTACAAGTTTCCTAAAACCCTCAACGCTTCACAGTGATTTTGATATGAATACAGCTGTCCCTCGATAATCCGACAGTTAAGGGACCGATAGAGTGTCGGATTACCAAAAATGTCATATTATCAAAGATGTTTTGTTCTTAATGCGTTTCAACACAATAAAATTTAAAAAAAAAAAAAAGGAAGAAACAGTGAAAGGTACATGCGATTTATTAATACCAGGATTCAAAATGACAGTACATGTAAGTTTTTAAAAGAAATACAGAAAGAAACGGGAGATGCATGTTGCTGCCGGCAGCGCGTCGGACTACCGAGTACGTCGGATTAAAAAGTGTCGGATTATCGAGGGACAACTGTATTACCAAACAATGACGTTTTTCTTCAATAAATACTGTCACAATTTACATATGTTAAACCGTAGAAATCTTTATCAAAATTAAGAAGAAACTTTTGAGGAACATGTAAATCCATTAAAATAAACCGAGACATTAAGCAGATTATCAAAGATGTTTTGTTCGATCCAAAAACTATTGATCATCGAAATCAGGAGTCATGAAATTTACTCATAGATCCGGGAAAATGACTACACATCAAACCGAACAATCCCTGAAAATTTCATCAAATACGATCGGACTATGCGCGTGCTGCAAGGTAGTTTTGCCCAGAGGCTAACCGGGGGTCATGAAACTATAGGATTTGCTGACAGGACAGACACACAAGACAGACACGGAACCAAAATTGTTCAGAAAGGTCTAAAACGCAAAATGTCACAATTTTTGATTTTGGAGACAAAAAAATTTTCACATTCCGAATGAAAGAAAACAATGCTTCCGCTACCTTGGTAGACTCGGAAGCAAAAACGTGTCAGTGTTCCCAAACAATAAAGTTATAGATGTCAGAAAGATGTGTGCTAAATTTAATATGGCAGAGCTTTTGTTCTTTTTCCTTTGCTATATTTTTTCATCTAATTCATTTTGGATAGTTCTGTTATACTACATTATTTTGTTATATCTACTTTTGTTTTTTAAATGAAGGTTATGTTCACATTTCGAGAATTATTCACCAATCAACATGTCTGTAGTAGAATGGGAGTACCAAGCAAACCATGTTTTTCAGATTCAACAGTAGAATCTTGATCTTTATGGCTTCTCTCATTCCGAAAACGAGTTTCTTAGAGTTAGTTACGATTCATCTTAAAAGAAATAAAACTATGTGAAACAGCAACCCTGACTGCAGTCACAGCAAAGTAATTACCATAAGATGCAACAGCAGTAAGAAAAAGACTGTTTGATAATCCTTGGTTTCGGTACAAAGCTTAGAATGACAACGACTTAAACAGAGACCGCGAAGCTGAGAAAAGGAAAGTTTTGCTTGGAGCTACAGGAGGCACTCAGCAATATTCAGGATCTATCCTCCGAGTCGTTGAATGCCTATGCCGTCAGCTAATCCTTTTCTCTGCTTCTGCGCTGATGTTTGAAGTCTGCTTATCTATCAGTTATTACAAAAAGAGTATTGCAATCAAGTAGGTTTTACCACTACGCCGCGCTCTTTTCTCTCAACCCTCTGTTTCCTGGACATCTATTTACTGACAGCTTCTGTTCCTGAATCTCTGAAGAAATGAATCACCAATTTGAATAACTCATCCTTTACTTTTGCTCCCTTTTCGATCGAAACTCAATCTACCTTCAATTGACTGTATCAACCACCAAAATTCCTCTTCTTGCAGGCGGTGATATGGTTGCTGGCGGCACAAGTTCTGTCGGTGCCACTACCAGCGCCAGAGGCTAAACCGGACCCAGCAGCGGCCCCAGAACCTGACAACAATCGGCAGAAAAAACAGTAAGTTCGAAACAAGTTGTTCATGAGAGTCTGAATATAAATAAAGATGCCATTTAAAAACAGGCTACAGGTTGACAGGTTGCCCCTGTAAGCCCTTCAAATCCACATTTCTCATATTATCACAATGCAAGTTCTATCAGGCAGATTTCCATTCCGATATATCCAGTTATTTAAAGAACGAATAGTAAATCATTGAGATGTATAAATTTTCTGAGAAAGTTTGTTAAATTCTATATTTCGAAGATGAGAAATCTAAGAACTGATCTTAATAATAACCAAATAACCAAGAAGGAGTCAAGGAATGATTTGATATGATGATGACGAAGACGATTCGGCAGAATTTCATCAAATTCCTAAACGGTAATACGTGAGATTGATCTGATTGCAATCATTAACAAGGATGTTAATTCTAACTAATTAACCATTGACATTGCCACCATGTTAATTACCCCATGTCCTCTTGTAATTTCTTTTGGGTCAATTCACATTCTAAGAAATCCTTGTAGAGCGATACGTAGTACAATATTTTCGTCGAGCTCGGATGGCATACAAGAGTTAGGGATTCCATAGTTACCGATGATTCGGAGTGAAACTCGCAGGTGGCTTTGGCTATTCCAAACCAAACCCGCCCATACGCCGATAGCCTTAACACAATCGAAGCTAATCATGGATAAACATTAACATCATTGCACTAATCCATGAATTAATTAGAGCCATTAATCAACGGTACTAAAATCTATACACTAATATACTTCTCAAACAGTGCACTCTGATTCAGGATGAAACTAGTTATGAATGGAAGAATTAGTCACCAAATTAGTACCCGACCAACAATCAATCAAAACATACATGCAGCATGACTATAAGAGCGAATTTTCGTAATTTTTCCCGTTTTATTTATGGCGATTTTTACTTGGAGTATTTTGAGTGTACTTACAGAAATTTTTATTGATAGAAGAACGACAATACAAACTTTGTCTCCAAATTAATCTATTTTAAAAGAGCCTTTATATGATTTTTATCGTATTCATCAATTTTTACTTGTATAGTCATATGCAGAAACAAAGTTTCATCGATTTCGGATGACTCACTAGTGTTAAGGATTTAATATTTCCCTTAACGCCACTGATGATTCGAAGTGAGCTTTGGCTGTTTGCCTCTAGCCCTATCTCGTTCGGAGAAATTATTGGATTAATTAATTACATTAATCGGAATTCATTACACCCATTAGTCAACGGTTCTTGATCCCTTACTCTAATGTACCACCGAGTTAAGCGTTTACAAAGATTCTCAAACAGTGCACCCTCCCTCAGTCCTCTTGACAACATGGTATTACAATTCAGATTCAAGAATCAGTCACTTAATTAGTACCAGATCAACAATCAATCAAAATACCAAAAAGGTTTCATATATGCAGCATGACCACAAGGGCAAATTTCCGATATTTTCCGCTTTGTATTTATCGCTATTTTTCATCAATTTGAGCATTTTAAGTGTTCTTACAGACATTTTTAACGACAGAAGAACGACTATACAAACTTTATCTACAAATTAATCTATTATAAAAGAGCAATTATATTCTTCTTATCGTTTTTATCAACTTTTTATCTCGTTTTTCAAGTTTTTTTATGTTTATCAGCACAAATTTCATTGTTTGTAAAATTTTTCTAAGTAATATTCCTTTAAACAAATCTGGATTTTTTGTTTTTTGTTAGGTAGGGTTGTTTTTTTTAATTTGAGCGATACATTGAGTTTTGTAAGTGTTAGCCTAAGAACTCATTCTGTTAAATTGCTCAATTTCCGCTGAAAAACAAATTTTTTATTTCACTTTCAAGGAGAGTTGTCTGATATGATATGTACATACTACCCAATTGTTTAAAAACGAAGCTTTCTTCGGAAATTTTGATTTTTGAAACCATTAAAATGCCTTAATTTCCTTTTTCTGGAAATGGGTAATTGAATAGTTTATTGACGAAATATCACTGTACTATATTGTACAGTATTTGACCAGAAAATGCGTACAATTTACTTACCTAACCAACCGTTCATGTTTTGTTGACAACGCGATGAGAAGGTCAGAGAACAACTCGGCGGTCGTTCCCTGAGGATTTCACTTTTCCTGTTACGCCAGTTTCGGTTTCCCAGGATGAAAGACGGAGTGTTATTAGGGTCATTCCAAACAGCCAGGAGCTTCTTCAGTCTTCACCTTAATTCTCGAGGAGTGACCTTTTTTGTAATGACAACCGCTAATTTCAAAGGTAGAAATACTTTGAAAGCGTCTATAATCCATTTTTAGATACGTGCGGTTGAGCAAATAATAGTGACAAGTTCAGTTTTCTTCCAAAATACTAAGGACTTTTCATGTAGCGTTGGCCCACAAGTATTTCTCCAATTTCCATTATTTGTTTCTAAATTTCGTTAATGGTAACATACTTCTAATACTGTGGGCTGGCGGCATGAATGAAACGTCAATGGTAAACCCTCGCCAACCTTGGTCTCGGCCGAGCGGTTCGCTTACAACCCAAGAAGCCGGCTGGTATACGTACTCATCACTCATCGTCTGTCAGTGAGATGAGAAGTGATGCTTCGTATGAATGAACAATCTCTCTCTTCCTCCCCGAGATAGGTGAAGGTCGCCACAACAATCGGCAATATCCTCGTTCCAACTGTTATCTTCGTAACGAATTGAACTGTTCGGCCGCCGAGATGATCTATTGAGCTGTCAGTGCAACTTGTCGGACGTCAGGTTTATCTCTCCCCTTCTTAGAATGCTGTTAGTTTGAAAAGTTATAGCCATGCAGTGTGCCAATCAGAGTTAATTTTCCCGATTTATTAAGGCATTCTATCCATGTTATTTTAAGCAATGGTCTTAGGAAATCAAGCTATTGCAATAACTCCACAAATTTTGGAACACAATTTTTCTTTAGAAATTCTTCGTGGGAATCCGTTTTGAGGTATTCCGGAACAATTCCTGGATTTCAAAGCTTATCAAAGAAGTATAAACATATAAAGAGATCCGCAAACTTTACCCACGTATTCTGCTACCAATTTAAGCCAAAAACTGCCTCCTAGAGTCTTTTTTACTCATATTGATTAATTAAAATCCGGTTCCTTTTACTTTAAAGATTTTCGGTATTTCTTACATTTGGTCAGGAAAAAGGACACAACTCCTTTAATATGGAGAGTATGAACAAATCTGAGAACACATCATTGAAAAGAGCGCCGTATTCATCGTTTTCATAGACTCTGACATACATTTTGGTTTATTATTCAATGATAAACCATAGCAATCGCTCTTGAAAAAACAATTTGTAACCCCCCTGAAAATTTCATGGTTTACGTTCCAAAGGGTGTAGAGTCCGAATCTGCAATAAAAAATTTTCCGTCCGTCCGCCGTACGTCGTACGCACGATTTCTCCCAAACAGACATCTGAAATGTTCAGGAAAAATCAATATTGGTCCGACAACGTTCTCAATTTCAAATCATGAATGCAAGCCAAATAAATGAAATTGAATAATAAATCCCAGAGAAAGAATTTGCAGCCTTTTTTATGGAAACCTTAAAATGTGCAAAATGGGCGCGAAATGTTAACTAACACGAATATGGAAAAAAATGTCATGTTTTAGTTCATTTGCTATGTACAATTAACATAATCTTTTCTTCCTAAGCGCGTAAATTTCAGTACAATTTAACAAAGATAACTTAAATAGGAAAATTTGCTCACACAATCATGCTGCGTGGCTTGAACTTTTTTTGAATTCTACTCATGTCATTTTTTTAACCGGAACCCACCGTGTGTACAAAAATTGCTTACTATCACATTTACGTCAAAAAGAAAACCATTTTCATAACACATTCTGCTTAACCACCTATTTTAGACTTTTAAACGAATTGGTTTGCAGTGGTTATCAAGTTTCACCTCATTTCAATACAGTTAGAGTCAAATTTTCATCACGATGTAGTTCTGAAACTTCAGAGTAACTCATAGTTATGGCCTTTTTCTTAGAAATATTCTAGAAAGAAATTTGAAATTTATTATCAACTGTAATACATAAAATTCAAAGATTTCAAGCCGTTTTTAATTTGGTCTCAAATTATTTGCTGAAGGTCGTTTGGAAAAAAATGTTTATTGGATTGGATGTTTGTTATTTGATAGTTAACACTTCCTGTGCACATAATTGCTCAAATTTCAAATCAATTATAATAATGACGTATAAAGTGGGGGAAACTCGCTTGCATGGTCATCTCGAATACTGAAACAAATTTGTTTTCCCTGTTTTGAGTAATTTTTTTTAGAAAAGTTTGGTCAACTTGAGCACTTTATTGTGTTATGAATCCAGGAAATTTCACCGTAATCGCATTGTCCATTTTCACTGAACGAGACCATATAATTGCGTTCATGATTTGAATTTCTACTAAGCCAGGTGAAAGAATAATATTGAATAATATTTACCTCGTCCTTGGGACGGTTTTGAAAAAATGTATTTTCGACTTTCTTCTGAAAATATACAAACTGATGCATAGTTATAGGATTCATACGCAAAAAACAATAAAACAGCCAAGGCAACTTGATCATTTTTTGGGACAGTAGTGTGAAGCCTCACATTCGACATCACGAATAAATAATTTGAAAATTAAACAGTAAATACCTTGCCTTGAATAGGCACTTTTCTGTTGTACTAGGTAAACACGCTCTTTTATAGAACTGCGTTGAAGGTTAATTGATTCGGATAGATCAGGCATTTCCAATAAACGAAATAAGATTTTCAAAGCGTGAATGCTTATTCACATGAAACTTTTATAACCCAATTCTTTCCTATTCTACTATAGTGAGGTCTACTTGGATACGCCTATGCCTAAAATTCGTAGAGTTTTCATTATGTCAACTTCTTTCTACGATAGGTACCTGCAATTTTCCCTGTCTAGTCACCTCTTTTCATTCATTTTCTCAATAGGTTTCATTTGATTTGGGAAATGCTTCATTTGGTTTGGAAATGATTTCATTTAGCTAAGAAATGCTATAGTATCAACGTGGGGACTTACATTTTTGAAGAAATGTGGTAAAGAAAGATAACTTGCAAGGACATCTCCTCATCAAAGAGGTCGTAATTTATGATTGCTGAATTTGAATTATATAATGGACAACATCAATATTGGCCCCTAACCAGAACAATGTATTTCGATCACGCCAATGTGCTGAGATAGATCAGACATTTCTAACAACGGAGTGAGATTTCAATACGTGGATGATTATTTCTATAGCATCAACGCAGGTACTTACATTTTTGAAGAAATGTGGTAAAGAAAGCGAACTTGCAAGGACATCTCCTCATCGAAGAGGTCGCAATTTATAATTGCTGAATTGGAATTATATAATCGACAACATCAATATTGATCCCTAAACATGACAATGTATTTTGATCACGCCAATATGCAGAGAGTTAAATATTCTGTTAGCATTATGGTAATCAAATGAGCTAATCGTACGCTATGAATATTGCGGTCGATGTATGTTGACGTAACGGACGCGCTAAACCCTTGTGCATGCATAAGCACTTATTTCCATTCCGTTCAAATATTCTTTTCCTGGTCATAGAAGAAATTTTGCCATATTGGCACCGACGGGGTGAAAGCGTAGTTAAGGTCTTAAGTGGCGGGTGGGCGTGATCAAGCGCCCGTAACAAAATGATCTACCTATGAGATCTTTTCGCTTTATGCATCCGCATCTGACCTTTCCGCCTTTAATCTTCGTTGAGAAACAATGATCCATCCTGGTTCCTCATGGATGTGCTTGGTACGTTCGCGAAGTTGGTCGTTTTAGGGGAACTGCAGCGACAATGCACCGACGTACTCTTACATAACAATACTTATGAACCTGTAAGAGGATTACGCCTATGAATCCTCCCACAATCTCAAATGAAGTTAGCGTCGATCGTCGAAAATTGGCCAATTAACTGGAAAGGTTTTTTCCGAATAGTTCCGTTCAAGAAACATGAACAAAGGACCATAAATTATCACGGTGTATGTTATGTTCAATAGGTATAACCCACCGTCGAAGAGGTTTGATTAAATCGAACTCATAGCTCAACCCGTAAGAGTGTTGCAACTACAGAGAAATTTCCTTTTAGTAGTAAGGACACGAGTTCGAATTAAATCAGAGATATTAATATTTATGGCCTGTATGCATGTCCACAGTTGAAGGGCTACTGCGATGAATTATGAGAGGACAAGAATGGACATTCTTGTGAATTTTTCAGAGAAGCTGATTCAATGTTTCAAGTCTTGGGGCTCGAATCAGGATTGAGATAAATAAAAAATTGCTACTAGAACAAAGAACAGTTGTATAGTCAACAAATAACAAATTTTGGTGAATTTTGAACAATTTTTTTGGTTCAAAAATTAAGAAAGCATTTTTTTTGTCCGGAGTTTGATTGTTATTTCCCAACGATTGGGGGGTCATCAATGATGTCGACGTCTTCTTCTCCATCTGCGATCAACTGTTGGTAGAAAGTTTTCGCCTCTGGATTGTCCAGGAATTGGATTAGATGTCGCAAATCGTTGTTATTGGCTGGCTTTATAGGAATTTTCCCATAGTACGAAAGGTGTAGTATGTTCGTCTTGAGTGATTTCTGTAACCTGCTGGATTTCTTCACGCCTTTGCAGAGTATAGATGAGGCTTAGCACCCAAAGAAGGTGCTTTTGTGGAGAATGAGCTTCGGTTTGTCGTGATCTCTCTTCAAGATCCTGATGGGTCTTGTGTGCATTGAACATTTTGTGACGTAGTTGAATGAGCTAGAGCGGGTAGAAAAGAAGAGTTTCCAACACATTCATTACAAAGGTAGGTTTATTCAATAAGTAAATTTTTGAGCAAGTAGATTATAACCTATAAGGGCCCTTAGGAAAGAATATCGAAAGAAACATTAAACAATAACTGTTGTCAATCGTAAAAATAAAAATTGTGATCTGGCCTGAAATCGAATAGGCGTTCGCTTGTAGATTTTCCGCTGGGTGGCTGCGTTGCGAGAGGACACGAGGTGAGTCAAGATGGGGGGGTTGTAGAATCCAATGAAAAAAGTAACGACTGCCTCTTGATGTCCTGCAATCAAATTGGTTGAAGGTAAGCCATTGTTCGCAAAGTTGGGCGAAAACCTCAAAACTCACCAGAGATTATCCTCAAATCTGCAGACAGATGTGTTTGGGATACTGCGACCCAGAACGAAGTATCTTCTTTAGATTCGTTGAAGAAAAGCGGTGTGAGGTCCTCTGATATTGGCGTGTGACTAATGAGAGTAGGCACCTGGAATCCTACCACTACCAACCGATTGCAGGAATCGGGTGTCGCGTCGCAAGAAACAATCCAGAGTTCGAGACGAGGCAGCGCGGCGATAACGAAAGACGAACGGAACAAAGCGAAAGAAAAACTTGTCAAAACAAATGAACTAAATCCTACCTATTTCAAACAGTAGTTGCCACCCAAGAACTCCGTCCAAGTTTGGAATCTAACATCTTTCTCGCAGTCTATTACTTGGAAGGAGAGGGTTTCACTGTACTTCCTCTGAGAACTTCAGACATTTTGACATTATTAAAACGGATCGCACCACTACTCACTGATGTATCACAAAATCACTGCTAATCATTGCAGACAATAGCAAACACAAAACGACAAATAATTATGCAAATCAGTTGGTACGGTGGTTTAGGAACGACTGAAGAAAGGATTGTAAAATCAAGCAGAGGAGGGATGGATTCGGACCATGATCGTTCTTGCTTGGAGGCGCTTGAAATCTCATCATTCTTGCTCGGAGATACGTATTGAAACCCCTTAAAATCTCGTGTACAACGACCTTTCTTTGCCGGGGGACTCCTCGATGTTAAACTATTTGTTAAACCCAACAGTTGGTATGGAAATCTCAAGTTTGAAAAAGTGGATTCTGATCGTTTTTTGGTGTAGCCCTTCAGTTGGTTATTATAGGTGTGAGACCTCGTGCTGAGGTGACAGCTGAAAATGAAAACGACTGCAGCAAATTTTATGAAAAGATGCCCTTTTTGGTTTATTATTTTCAACAATATGCCTTAGTAATCGTATAGCAAAATTTTCTATAACCCACCTCTCCAACTTTCTCACTTTACGTTTCAAGGTGCGAAGATTCAAAATTCCAATGTCCGTCCGCCATACAAGGCCTTAGAATTGATATAAAAGATTGATTTTTCTGAAGTGGACACATTTTGGTGTCTAGTTGGTCTTAACTACTAGCGAGCTATCACATAAATGCTATGCCTCAGATTATGCTCTAAAACATTCAAAAACCTTAGCGTTTTCACAGGTTTCCATAGACCTAAGCATGTGGGGTGTTATTTCCCAATAATTTTGGAAGCAAAATCGATTAAAATGGGTCCAGACCACTCCGAGCTCATTTGATTTGAAAAATCTCATTTTAAGGGTGAAAATGTTGAAAACGTGTGACAATTTTAATCATATTGATTGATTGCATTATGATAAAATTATGTTACATTTAACAGAAAAATTTAATGAGCTGGTTTTAGGATTTGATGATAACTTTGCCAATCATCAAGAAATCTGTTTCATGACAATGGGTTCCACTAAAAAACAATACGTGATAAATGATTCTCGTTTTTCTTAGCATCCTTGTATACCCTCCAGATGCAATCAGAATAATGAGCTTTACTGTGGGAAAACTTTCAAAGATCCATTACGCTGATGATTTCACATTCATCTTCGGTACGTGCGTTTATGAATCGTGCTGCTATTATTTGGCAGTTGCACATTAAATGAATGTGTTACATCAATCATTGTGATTTTTATTATTTTATCACAATTATTGTGATTTTGCTTGTGAGTCTACCAAGGTAGCGGAAGCATTGTTTTCACTTTCGGAATGTGAAAATTTTTTTGTCTCCAAAATCAAAAATTCCACTCGCATTTTGCGTTTTAGAACTTTCTGAACAATTTTGGTTCCGTGTCTGTCTGTGTGTCTGTCTGTCTGTCAGCAAATCCTTGTTACGGGCAAAACTACACGAAGTTATGGTCCGATTTTGATGAAATTTTCAGGGATTGTGCGGGTTGGGGTGTAGATAGTCCCCTATAGGTTTCATGACCCCCAGATCAATAGTAGCCTCTGCGCATGCGCAAACCTTGTTACGCGCATGAACCAATCGATAAAAATTTCTTGTTTGGTTTGACTCCTATGAGTTTCATGCATCAATAGTAGCCTCTGCGCATGCGCGAACGTGAAATCCTTGCCACAAGCATAACTCCGGGAGTTCTTGACTGATTTCGATGAAATTTTCAGGGATTGTTCGGTTTGATGTGTAGATGATCCCCTATAAGTTTCATGACCCCCGGATCAATAGTAGTCTCTGCCCATGCGCAAACGTGAAATCCTTGCCACAAGCATAACTCCGGGAGTTCATGACTGATTTCGATGAAATTTTCAGGGATTGTTCGGACTGATGTAAAGATGGTCCTCGTGAGTAATAAAGAGAAAATAAAGTTTTAGCCTCGAGCTTGAAGTTTTTTCTGGACATTATACAGCCACTGTGCGGAGGGATGACGGCAGTTGGGTACTTTGCAACGACGCTGCAGTCAACCCAACATTATTTGATCCGTCATTGAACGATGCTTATATTTTATTTTTAGAAATGTCATAATAATTATTTATCAATTCAGTCATCTATCCATTCAGCGTCAATGTCAATTTTTATTATTAGGTATATTTTATAGTTTGTTCAATAGTTGAACATGCCTACCTTTATTTTCTCAAGTTATGCTCCTGCATAACAATAAATTTACCCTAATTCAATATTTACTTCGCCTAATTGAACGAAGTTCTTTAGTCAATAATAATTTTCAATGATCATTACAGTCATGTTATGGATACGAGGAAGCTATGTGCCACACCCACTTGGCAGACGTTTTTACTGTTGGTTTATTGATCAGAATCGTGAAAATGTGCCGATATAAACTATCTTACATTCCTTGCTAATAGAGTGCCTTCATTCTTCTTCTAGCAATGATGCACCTTTATTTGCACGTCATTCAAAAGATAATCGAATTGCAGTTCTTCATGGAAAATAATACCTACTAGTAACCAACACTACACAACTAGTAACCTCAACATTAGTAGAGAATCCCCACCTCTTTCCAGACTTGAATGCATCAGAGATGAATGCGTCAGCTGCCCGATTGCCTAGTGAACACTTAGAAAAACACTTTCTACTTGCCTACAAACATTAATTTCTCCGTACAAATTATCATGCAAGAAAACAAACCTCGTGCCGGTCCCTCAAATACCACCATTGAAAGGCGAACTACGTGCTTTGATTTCCAAGAGGGATGATTCAGTTGAAAAAACTGCCTCCCCGCAATCCACCAAACATTGCACAAAAGGAGAGTGGTCGAGTGTTTACAAGAGTGACTATCTGAAGTGAGGTTCCTTGACAGATAATCTTCAGAAGCCAATGAAATATTTACGAATTTGACTGTCGACGTTTAACTCTTGAGATGAAGATATCGTTGAGGTGTCTTGCGAAACGGCATTTTTCGTCAGTTGACCTCATTGATTTTAATCAAAGAGTGACCTCGATGCAACGAGCTCTTTTCAAAAGCCATTTTGCATTGCATGGAATCCCTCTCTCTTCCGACCTGAAAGGACCTCACATACTCATTACTATTCTACCCTCATGCAAATTGTTATATAACCGTATATATCTCACATCGCTTCATAAACACTGGGATTCAAAGTTCGAATGCAACGTGAATCATTTACGTGATTTTTATCCAGACACTCAACTATTTGCTAATAATGTGCTGTTTACCATCTCATTTTGATGCTGTTATATCAGAGCAAACAGGCACCTGTTGTACAACTTTCAAATAACAAGATATCCCTTATGTCGGGGGTCTCTAAACTACGCCCCTTGGGAGGATTTGGTCCGGCCTGCTGCCCGCGGAGAACATGGATGGATAGAAAAACGCTGCAAATTCTTTCACTGGAGTTTATTATTCAATGATTCATGATTTGAATTTCTACTAAGCTTTGGAGTGTGCGTGTTTCACAGGTGATAGAGCGATTATTGAATTTCAGGAGGCACACAAATATGATCAACTGATCAATCCAAATAGATATTTTGGTTGAGAACCGATCTAAGTGCTCTATGCATGTCTCCTGAAATTCAATAATCGCTCTATCCAGAGCTTAGTAGAAATTCAAATCATGAATGCAAGCCAAATGAATGAAATTGAATAATAAACCCCAGTGAAAGAATTTGCAGTGTTTCATGCATATCAGAATGCTTCAACCCGTGTGTCGGCTATAAACCCTTTTAGGAGTTCACTCCAGTATCCACATTCACTACATCACTAGGTTACTGCAAAAAAAAGTATTGTTTTTGTTTTGATCGCAGTAACCTAGTGATTTAGTGAATGTCGATGCAAATGTTGGCACCATAAATCGGGCCATACATCGGGAATGGTTTGAGCTACGGACCTGGGGAGGGGCTCATTCGATTCCTCGTGGAAAGTTCTTCAAAAAGAGTACAAATTTAGCCCGCCTTGACTTTTTTTGAGGTTTTTAGGGATTTTAGAAAACATTGACAACCCTTAAAGGGCACTTTAAATTAAGTGAGAGAGCTGGCAAAAGGACTGGGGAGTTGACGGACCAATTTTGATTTTTCTGAAAATTTCAGATTTTTTGCTCCATCCAGCCGTTTGGGAGAAATCGTGCGTACGGCGGACGGACGGAAAAATTCGTATTGCAGATTTGGATTCAACACTTTTTGAAACGTAAACCATGAAATTTTCAGGGGGGGGGGGGGGGGTTAGAAATTTTTTTTCAAGAGCGATTACAATGGTTTATTATTGAATAATAAAACAAAATTACCAACTACCCTTAAACAACGATTCTTGAGGCACCTAAGAGAGAAGATTTAATGAACAAGTTTCCAGAACTATTCTCCAGGTTTATTAGCACAACAGGGCCAGCAGTGGATTGTAATTCATTGAGCTGTTGTTCCGTTCGATTGGAGAGCGCAGCGCCTCTTCATTTACATGATTGCTTTGAAGACAAATTGGCTGTCGAGGTGTCCCACATTCTAGTAAGAAGCTATTGTTGGAATCAAACCGCTACATGCCAAAGACACTCGTTCTGCTTATCATCGGCAGGAACATTTGCAAATACCAGCCACCATTGTAAGGAGTAGATTTTGATGGTCAGCTTAGTTTAAAAAATTAAGAGTGAAAATATAAAAATCCAAATTTATAAACTAAAGCGAGAATGATTTGGCAAATATCGCACGAAACGAGAGCTTTGAGTGATTACAGGAGTGACTTTCTGAAGTGACGTTCTCTGACAGGCCAAATCAGAAGTCAATGAAATATTTACGAATTTCACTATCAGCATGGGCACGTGCAGAAGAAAAAGGCAGAAATCAACCTGAAATTCAAGAAAATTTATTTGGTTCTGGGAAGAAATTCACAGCTTCCTGTCCACAATAAAATACTTCGATATGAGCGAGTGATTAAACCAATATGAGCCTTCGGCTGACCGTTATGGGGCTGCACCAAAAAGAGCAAAAGTCAAAATCATCCAAACAGTCCAGAACAAAATTTTGAGAAGCATAGTAAATGGTATATTCGAACAAATGATCTGCATCGAGTTAGACCGTAAGCTTAAATGGAAAGAGCACCTTGAATCAACGTGAAATTCAAGAATGTATTGGCTTCTGGGGAGGAATTCACAGCTCCCAGTCCACAATAAGATGCTCCTCTTTGAGGAAATTATTGGACCAATATAGATCTGCGGCTGTTCCTCGAGGAGCTGCACTAAGAAGAGTAATGTCAAAATCATCTAAACAGTCCAGAACAAAATGCTGAGAAGCACAGTAAATGCCCCATGGTATACTCAAACGAATGAGTTGTATCGCGACCTCAAGGTAGCGATGGTTGACCTAGTCATAAAACAAGGAGCTAATCGGCTCCACAATCATATCAACGTCGAAGCCAACACCTGGACAACAGCGATGACATGCGACGACTGAACAGGGCCAAACCGTTGAACCTAGTTGCGAATCGCAAGTAGTAGAGAACTCTTTCGTGGAAGTAGTGATCTTTGAACCACCAAAAGTGTACCAAGTGAATTAAAGTAAAGTTACTAGATGTATTACATTCTTCACAGTTGTAATGATAAAACGCTGCAAATTCTTTAACTGGGGTCTATTATACAAATATGATCAACTGATCAATCCAAATAGGTATTTTGGTTGAGAACCGATCTACGTGCTCTATGCATATCTTCTGAAATTCAATAATCGCTCTATCAGCTGTGAAACACGCACACTCCGAAGCTTAGTACAGATACAAATCATGAACGCAAGCCAATTGAATAATATATCACCTATATATCATCAGCGTTTCATGCATACAACTCGACGCTATCGGCATCACTAGGTTACAAACAAACAATAATAAACCAAATAACGCAAATGTTGGCACCATAAATCGGGCCACACATCGGGAATGGTTTGACCTACGGACCTGGGGAAGGGCTCATTCGATTCCTCATGGTAAATTCTTCAAATAGGTAAATATTTAGGCCGATTCGACTTGTTTTGAGGGTTTTAGGGATTTTACAAAACTTTGACAGCCCTTAAAGGGCACTTTAAATTGAGTGGCTCAAGAATTGGGGCGTTGTCGGACCAACATGGATTTTTCCTGAAAATTTCAGATTTTTGCTCCAGCCGATTGGGAGAAATCGTGCGTAAGGCGTACGGCGGACGGACGGAAAAATTTTCATTGCAGATTTGGATTCTACACCCTTTGAAACGTAAACCATGAAATTTTCAGGGGGGGGGGGGGGGGTTAGAATTTTTTCTTCAAGAGCGATTACAATGGTTCATTTTTGAATAATAAACCAAAAAAGTATCAAAAAAGAAAAAACTATCAGCATTCTACTCTTGAGATCAACGTACTGAAGCGAGTACGATTTGCCAAACTTGTTAGCAGCTATATATCAGCATGAACTAACTTTTCAAGACTGAATTCAACCGCATTGCAAAAAGGAAGGCAAGCAGTTACAACAAAAACAGAATGAATGAAGAGGAGTTGATTATTCGACTCTACCGACAGTGATGTGTGTGAAACGAGGTGTTGAGCAACGGCCTTCCATAGAGTTGATGGAACATAATAGGAGGTGCCTTCAAACAGACGAGAAACAATGTTCACTACGTCAGATTAGATTCGCCATGGTTACGTGGCTAGTCAGAAATGAGGGCGATGAATCGGGGACCTGACCCGATTAGAATGATGTTGGGCAGACATTAGTAAGGGAGGAGAACAGATAGAGGAAAGGCGTGAGATACTCACTGATTGTGATACGAAATATTGTTCAACATTATGGGAGATATACGAGGTGTCATAGCCATACTTTCTCATTACCGTGATTCCAGCTCTTTTTCCTAGATGAGAAGTTCTACTTCATCATACCTTTGGAAACTCCATACCCGATAACACACCGTGAGGTTTGCATTAAAGACTTTAAGTTAGTTATCAAAAGATATATATTTGGCCATGAGATTTTACGATAGATTTTGTTGAGATGCGGAACATTGTTCAACGTTATGGGAGATATGCTGAGGCAGGCTATAAAGTGCTCCCTCCAACAATTTATAAAACAATATGATGAGGATTAGGTGCATTCAAGCTATCCCTTCATTATCAGGGTAATTCTACCTTTTTTCTGGGTGGGAAACAGTTGGGCCCACAATGAAGTGGTAATGAGATTGACTTAATTTGCGTTCAATGATTGTGATATAAAATATTGTTCAACATTATGGGAGATGTACAGAGGCAGGCTTTAAAGTTCTCCAGATTTTTATAAAATGAGGATTAGGTGCAGTAAAACTATCCGAATAATTCAATCTCTTCCAGACGAGAAACAGTGGATGGCACAATGAAGTGGAGCCTAGAGAATTTGGGTTCGTGTTTCGTCACATTCTACAACTATTCGTCATTATAACACTTTAATGACGTGTGATGGATATGGTTAGTTGGCCCTTCCCTATTCTTGAATCCGTCACGGTGGGAACGTCTGGGGTCATCCTCTGAGCGTGGCGGTCATTACCGCATTCAGCTCAACGGAAGGGGCAATTATACCATTCCTTCACCACACAGACGCCTAAAGTCGATGTTTCTCCCGAAAGTATCACGTATGAATAACAAAGTGCCAACCATCTAACAATCAAAGACTTGACGGTGACAACGTAATCACCTCATTTCGATTCCCGAAATTGGAATTCGTGAGCTGGGAGATTATCATGATTAGGCACCTAGTCAACCTGAGAGAAATGGGAGTTAGTGGTATGTCATGATAGGAGAATGCGGGGTACAGGTGGATAATGAGACAAGTGACGCAACGGGAATCAGCTGGGATGCAGTCGTGGGAAAAGTAGGATCGAAACGAGGTGGGTAGGTACCTACTACCTCCGGTACTTCTCCCAAGCTGGAATTACACGAACGGCCGTCGAACGAATCAAGTTTGAACAAGGTTACGGTAAGGCACCGAGAGGGGGATACATTGGGGTTACGTGAACTACAAAACGAGCGATGAGTGTTGGAAAGCAGATTTCGTTTGAGTGTTGCCAGCCTCGGAAATACGAAAGAGAAAGTTGACGACATCTCGAAAACCTCAGAAAGTACCAACATTCATCGGTTTGTGGAGCCTGTAAAAATAAAACCTCAAACCTTCACGAATGTAAAAGTAAATAGCAGCGGCAAAAGGCTGGCAGATCTATGCAAACCTGTAGCCCAAACATGCAGTCCATGTATGTGCATATAATTCATATAGAGACTGAAAATTGGTTGCAAGAGTTGAAAAGTTGCCACCTCAAAATTGCTGGAATACGAAATGGCGACCTCGCAAAAAGAGGTGAAATTGGACATTTTAAACTTTTTGAGCCACAGAAATTTACATATCTACCATAGTTGTGGAGCATTAGAAAAACACAAAAGACGATTGGACATAAAAATGTATGAATTATTAGCTATGAACATTTGAGAATCAGGCTAGTAAAGGAGTCCATAAAAATAAAACCTAAAACCTTCAACAGTGTACAAATGAAAAGCAGCGGCAAAGGGCTGACAGATTTATGCAGAAAATTGGTTGCAATTTCAGCAGAAAGTTTAGGATTCGATTTTGAAAAGTTGCCATCTCAAAACTGCTGGAATACGGAGTGGCGACTTCACAAAAAGAGGTGAAATTGGGCATTTTAAACTCTTGAGCAATAGAAATTGACATATGTACCATATTTGTGGAGCGTTAACCAAACGCACAAAGCGAGTGGACATGAAAATGTATAAGTAATTAGCAAAAACAAGAATGTGATGAACATTTGAAATTCGACTCATAAAGGAGTCCATACAAATAAAACCTCAAACCTTCAGAAATGTACAAATGAAAAGCAGCTGCAAGGTGCTGGCAGATCTATGCAGACATGCAGTCCTTACAAGTAGTCCATATTAGTCATATCGAGACTGAAAATTGGTTGCAATTTCAAAAGAAACTTTGGGATTAGATTTTGAAAATGAGGAACTATTGGTCTGCCACCTGAAAATTGTTGGAATAATAAATGGCGACCTCACAAAAAGAGGTGAAATAGGACATTCCTAAATTTTTGTGCTATAGGAACTGACATAAGTCCCACAGTTGTAAAATGTACAAATTATAATAACTATTAGCTAAAGACATGATGAACATTTGAAAATCAGGATAATTTTGGGGAGTCCTCCCCCCCCCCCCCCCCCCCCCCCCCCACTTCATTTTTGGGCAAAAGTGGGCAAGAAAGTTTTGAAAGAAGTCAAATTGTACCTTGTACATGGAAATGATGTGGTTCGCCATCTGCAACCACACAAAACGTTTTAGATTGAATACATCTTGGGAAAGTAATGTGAAGCGTTGTATTTGAGTTTTCCAATTTATTATGCCCTCTGGGATGACTGAATGTGTAGAGCACTTAGTTCAAGAACGATATTGTACTATTAATATTGTAATAAACACGGAAATAACAGTGCAAAATTGTATCAATGTAATTGGAAGGGGAGTAGTGTAGTACTGGAAACATGTGTTGGACTTACGATATAGAGTTATTGATCCCGAAATATTTCTTTTTGTGTTTTGGGACTCGATACAATTAGATTGTTAAAATTTTGCTCTGTATTTTCGTGTTTATCACAATTTGGGGGACGCTCCAGGATTTGAATTCTACAAATATGCGACGATCTCGTGCCTCAACGCGCCGTGAGGGAGAAGAGGCTGAAACTTTGTCTTCAGTACCATCAAAAGCGGCTCTAAATTGTAATAAATTCGAAATAACAGAGCAAAATTTTAAAAACGTCAGTGTGTCGAGTCCCCAAACACAACGACAACTATTTCGGGATCGAAAACTCGTTACCAACAAGTCCAACACTTGTGTCCAGTACTGTAATATGTATCACTGACCGTGGCAAAGGTTATTTGGTTATCCATAGAAAAAGAATGTACATTAAATGCAAATTTTGCGTGTTAACAACGTTCTTGCCAGCACCCCTCAACTCACTCAAGAAGCTAGGTAACTTGAAAGCCCTTGATTCTGGCGTAGACCCTGGGATTCCGCTCTGGTTCCTCTGATGATCTCGGCCACCAGATTGGAATCTCGCTCATACCTCGACGCTCAACTCGGAAAACCTAAAATAGGTATCAACTAGTTATACCTTTCATCCATTTCCGGGCCGCCGTAGCTTCCTTAGCAGCGTGCTCATTAAAACCATCATCTCATCGAAACTTTCGGAAGACGAATTCGTTGACCAGTAAAATTACAACAATGGTAGGTAGGTGCTTAATGGATAGTAGTGCGTCCTTGATTCACATGGCTGACACCCAGAAATCGTAATGGTCCAGGTGAGCATATTTTTCACGAACTTAGATCGTGCGTAAGTGTCGGAACAGTTAGCGCTGATAACAGCTCTTCTCAGGTTGTGGGACTTGGGTTAATTTTGGAGATTAAGCAAAAGTTGCCAAAATGTCTGCTGGTTGGGTGAGCAGTGACAGCTATCCAACTTGAATCACCATGCAGAATGTTCAGTATAATCGGGGATATCATACCATCTTAATTCACTCTCCAAGAGTAGCGCAATGGCAAATACCCATAACGGATCTGTCCATGCAAGTTTGAACATTTTAAATGTTTTTTAAATGGTTGTCGGTTGGGTGCATATTTTACACTTATCAGGCTATAAAGTAACTTTTAAGAATTGAAACTAGGAATATAAAATTTGATTTAAGAACTATCAGTTTACAGGTTAGAGCTGATATCAACAAAAAACCTTAAACTAGATATTTCACACAAATGATCACTTCACTACTGGTAACGCCTCCAAAAAATGTACCGGAAAACGGGCAGTTGACGATAAGCTAACAACCTACGTACAAAGGCATAACCAACCACTTATTGAGAAGTTAATACAGAGAAAGGACAGAAAGGAGAAGGAATGTTGTGTTAATTAAAAAAATAATAACATTTCAGAAACTTGTTTATAATTTGACTAAAATTGGGGTGGAACAAAACAATAATCATTTAAATCAGATGAAAATATAATTTAATATAACGATTTATCACTATGAGCCCCCTCCTTTCACCTCTTCTATAATGAAAATAAATCAACTTTTTAACTGAATAAGAAAAGAATTGGACAACAATTATTTTTGAAAAGGGATTGAGAGGACTATAGCCCTATCCAAAGAAAGCGAATGTTAAATTGTCGAGGTTTGTAACAAAAATAGACTAAGATCTTACAAAAAACTTGTCTTTCATGCTTCGCTTGTCCCGTAATCCCAGGTTCGATGTAAAAATAACTTATAAATATACACTCAGTGAAAAATGTCTCCATACACCCACTTCGCTTTTCACGAATATTGTAGCTGCTTCTCACAAACCTTGAAAAACGGGATACCGATTGTATGAATGTATTCACAGACATCTTAAATAAGGATTTTCAAGTCAACTAAGTTTTCAACTGAACAAACCAGGAAAAATTGACAACAGACGTTAACGAGTCCGTTTTTATCAGGGCAAAAAGTGAACGTACAGTACAAGGAACAGCAAAAATCGATTTCAAAAAATGGAGTAGTAGTTCGTGAGCTACTATTTTTGCAACTTTCTTCCAACAAACGGAAGTTCATCAAACAGACGAGCTTTTCAAATAAGCTGGAAGGTATCTGAGGGCACTGGTTGGTCTTAGATTGGTCTAGAATGGATTTATTATCATTTAAATGATTAACAGGAGTACAATCCAGTTCTTAGAGACCGACCCGACAGTCCCCCCCGCTCAACACTCCTTCAACTAACCTTCGGGTGGGCTCCTTCCGCCCTTTGTCATCCCGACATCACCACTTTTCCGTCTGCCCGAAGGTGTCATTCGTGTACCTGCCACCTTGGTAAGCACTAGCCTTTCTGGTGATCTGGTTGAATTTACAAGATTTTCCCAGGATTTGGTTAGGCTTAGTAAGTACCGTTTATGAACACAAAATGAGCTCACGTAAACCCTTGTTAGCCCCCCCTCCCACATTCACATTTTTTGAGTCGTAACTTACATTGTATGGATGAGAAAATGGTTTATTACTCAATGTTGGAGCGCAGTTTCGTTCGGAATGAATTTTAAAGTTGTGGACGTATTTTTAAAGGTTGAGAACCTCCGCTCGTCACTAATTATTATTGGAGTGTACCTTCCTAACCAACGACCGCATAATTCGCTCACACTTCGACTTGTTACGCCATAGATGCAACTTTTTACCCACGGGGCCTTCCGCAGCCCACGAACAATGAAATCGACTGTTCGGTTGTTCACCTACTTGAAGATAATGGCAGAAACTCATTCGCTCCGTTAAGTTTAGGTTCGGCGATGGATTGCTTCAGGACTTTCACGACATCCAGGCGCTCATTAATATTAACGCGGGACTTTTTTCCCTTAGTAATTGTTTTCTTTCAAGAACGAAGCTCCCTATGGGTCAAAGGAATGAAGCAGTTTGAAGCAGGATTGCAGTTAAATAGGAGCAGGTACACAAGCTACTGTTGTATGGATACAGATGTGATCGTGAGCTTGTTAGTTTTGGTTTATTATTCAAAAATAAACCATTGTAATTGCTCTTGAAAAAAAAGGTCTAACACCCCCCCCCTCTGAAAATTTCATGGTTTACGTTTCAAAGGGTGTAGAATCCAAATCTTCAATTAAAATTTTTCCGTCCGTCCGCCGTACGCACGTTTTTCCCCAAACGGCTGGAGCAAAAAGTCTGAAATTTTCAGAAAAAATCCATGTTGGTCCGACAACGCTCCAATTCTTTAGCCAGCTCTCTCACTTAATTTAAAGTGCCCTTTGAGGGTTGTCAAAGTTTTGTAAAATCCCTAAAACCTCAAAAAAAGTCAAGGCGGAATAAATTTGGACTTTTTTGAAGAACTTTCCATGAGGAATCGGATGAGCCCTTCCGCAGGTCTGTAGCTCAAACTATTCCCGACGTATGGCATGATCTTATACTGCCAACATTTGCATCTTCATTCACTACATCGCAGTAACCTAGTGATGTAGTGAATGTGGATACTGGAATGAACTCCTAAAAGGGTTTATAGCCGATACACGGGTTGAAGCATTCTGATATGCATGAAACGCTGCAAATTCTTTCACTGGAGTTTATTATGAAATTTTATTCATTTGGCTTGCATTCATGATTTGAATTTCTACTAAGCTTTGGAGTGTGCGTGTTTCACAGGTGATAGAGCGATTATTGAATTTCAGGAGATATGCATAGAGCACGTAAATCTGTTCTCAACCAAAATACCTATTTGATTGATCAGTTGATCATATTTGTGTGCCTCCTGAAATTCAATAATCGCTCTATCACCTATGAAACACGCACACTCCAAAGCTCAGTAGAAATTCAAATCATGAATGCAAGCCAAATTAATGAAATTGGTTAATAAACCCCAATGAAAGACTTTGCAGCGTTTTTTAGGGCTCGAAATGTCTCACCATAATGTCTTCTGTGATAATAATGGAATTTACCTTCTACACAATGTGTATTTTCTACGTTTGGAAAAATTTGATGCCTTTCTTATAATGATTGCGTTTTTGTGGAAACTCCTTTGTGTGCTGTTGACAGCTTTTTCCAAACCCTTGCGTTTTTGCTGAATAAAATACTTGAATCTGTTTTGTGTATGTGACAAATAGGCGTGACTATTCATGTCGAGCTGGAGAACATCACATGCTCACAGCGGAACTTAAAATGTGACAACCTAGGTACCTCAAATCCCGGTCATCAAACTCTGAAGCGCTCGGGAAGCACTAAAATATCGTTCGTAACTTTGAAAACGAGTTCGGTGCAATATGGGGAAGTTCACCCTCTGCATAATCAGTGATGACCGTCATTCGACTTTCAAGTCGGGAAGATCGAGTACAACATGTGGACATGATTGCATGTCCGACCAAGTTTGCAACACAAAATAGAAGGGACAGCCGGTTTAATTTATTCGTAGTTATTTTAAGTGGAAGTGTCTGGAATCAAGAAGAAGCTATTAATGGAGGTTTGGGTACCTGGAGGTTATGAAGGTGAAATTCACGACGCGGAAGTCCCGAGCAGCGAGTGTCCCGCACGGCACAGTCACGACCCCGTCGAAATCCGAGGAGCTATTCACCTCAAGTTCAGTTACAATATTATGGCATCAACGTGGGACGCGGATTCAACCGTTTTGCGCCCGACGTTATTCAATAAGTCGATACGAGTGAAAGACAACTAGGAAACAGGTGCCTATCTATTCTACTTATCACAGCTAATATCCTAAATAACAAACGGGAACTTTGAAGGGAAATAGTCACTCGTTATGTAACTTAAATCCTTTCGCCTCGGCCATTATCTTCATTAGGTACCTAGTTAATTGAATGAATAATTCATCCCTTGACGTTATTTCGAAACATTACATAAACATTTCGAAATACAGCAAACAATAATAACACTAATAACATTTCACGCGACGCATTTTTCCTAGTTTATATCAGAATGGAAAAAATTCTGGTTTCTATAAATGGTTGTTGGAAGATAATACACGTCCTTACGTCCCAGGCTATTAAACGCATTTTCCTCTTTTAACGAGTTTACTAATTTTCTCGATATTGCAGAAACATTGAATGTGGCAATTAGGAAATATATTTATGTACAAATTTCAATGTTTCTCCATAAAGTATAAATAATAAAAACTAAAATAAAAACTCTTTTGATGAATACACATTTTTTTCATTATAAGAAAACAAACGTGGATCGAACCGAAATGTTAGAAACACTTTTAGCTTTTCCAAGATATTTCCATTTGGAAGTTCAAAAACCGTGTTTTACTAAGCTAATTAATTGAAAATATGTCAATTCGAAGATTAAAATAAGAAGAAAAATAAGGGAACGGCTCAATTTTCATCAAATATGGCTAAAAATACCTCTTACATGCCCTGCAATCGTGCTTCAAGGAGATAGACAAATTAAGTATTGACACATGGAAGATGCTTCATGAAGCGGATTCCAATAGAATTCCTTCCTTTGTTCCAATACACTCACAGATCTAGAAGAAGTAGTATATCTTATAGATTATACTCTTATACAGCCCAATTTGCATAAAATATGGCTAAACATACCTCTTACATACCCTGCAATCGTGCTTCAAGGTAGTGTAGACAAATTAAGTATTTGTGAAGACAAATTAAGTACACGTGGAAATTGCTTCATGACGCGAATTCCAATACGATTCCTTACTTTGTTCCAATACACTCATAGATCTAGAAGAAGCATATCTTATAGATTATACTCTTATACAGCCCAATTTTCATCAAATATGGCTAAACATACCTCTTACATGCCCTGCAATCGTGCTTCAAGGAGATAGACAAATTAAGTATT
Organism: Creontiades dilutus; assembly: GCA_031894815.1. Taxonomy (NCBI): domain Eukaryota; kingdom Metazoa; phylum Arthropoda; class Insecta; order Hemiptera; family Miridae; genus Creontiades; species Creontiades dilutus. Next base: position 18,472 of record JAVIWC010008494.1, on the reverse strand, counting down.
GACACATGGAAGATGCTTCATGAAGCGGATTCCAATAGAATTCCTTCCTTTGTTCTAATACACTCATAGATCTAGAAGAAGTAGTATATCTTATAGATTATACTCTTATACAGCCCAATTTGCATACAATATGGCTAAACATACCTCTTACATACCCTGCCATCGTGCTTCAAAGTGGTGTAGACTAATCACTAACGAGAGACAATTCAAGTTTTGTGGAAGTTCATGAGGCGAATTCCAATACAATTCCTTCCGTTGTTCAAATACACTAGTAGATCTAGAAGAAGTATATCCTAGATATTAAATTTCTGTCTAGATATTTCTGTTCTGCCTTCTCTTCATTTGTACACATTTTCGGAGATGCTACAAATTTGCACCGTTCGTATTTGTACACCCTGAGAAATGGGTGATTCCTGAAATTCGTATTTCAGTATAGTCACGCGCTCTCTTCTCTTGAGCACTGATCAACTTTACCTTGAACATCTGCAACTTTACCCGCACAATCCAACAACATTTCTTTTAAATCACAATTCAGTGTTGTTTACTCGAGATATAGAACGAACATACACGGACAGACATATATGTATAAACAGATTCAATTTGTTCAGAACGCAGCAAAACGCAAAAAGCTAGTGGCAATTTTGATTCTAGAGAATTGTAGGGGAATGTTGTATTTGGCAGAACACAAACCTAAACCCTTCGCACTAGATAGGTAGATAGATAATTTATTCAGCTAGGCAAACAGAATTGATACAAATACACACGTGTGTATGATACAGTTTTTAAGATGAGCTACTCGCTTCAAGTTACTTCCTCAAGATAGGTTTGTCCTATATTGTTGGGGGACGTCTTGGCTATTCACTCATGAAGAGGGTAGGGTAATAGTTCCGCAAGTATCCATTTCAAAGCATTAAATGCTACGTAAAAGTTGGAAATAATACGACCTGCCTTCTGGGGTGCGCAATACGCTTATTTTCAACAAACGGCTCCCTTAATCATGAAATTATCATCTCATGATGTTTTCTACAACAAATGCTCAAGTAAATAAATTAATAAGGCTGAACTCTTGGGGTGAAGTCGGACTGCGCATCAGTGGTTACTTCTTGAATGGTAGTACCATGGAAACATTATCTTAATTTGATATTTGACCCTACGCAAAATAGCTATTCTTTACTTTCTATTCGACCATCAAAAACTAGTTTATTCGCTACTTTTCAACCCACCTTAATTCTCTCTTTTAAAAAAAAAGTTATTGGAAATCCAGACAACAATTAATTGCAACATTTACTGGTTTTCACTAAAGAACTTAGTATGCTTGGTATTGATTGAATTGCGTCTTTTGTTTCAGTATCGACTATGGCCCCATTGACCGAGGAGACCACGGCTGGGGACCTCCCGAGCCCAAAGGGGTATGGAAGAAGAAGCTGACATGGAAAGAAGAATGGAAACAAGTTTGGAAAACAGTCGAAAAACAAGTGTGGAAAACGGTGGACAAAAAAGTTCAGGTTCCTGTCTGGGTGGAAAATAAAGTACCAATCTGGAAGGAAGTAAAAGTTCCAGACTGGAAGAAAATCCAAGTGCCGGTTTGGAAGGAAATCAAAGTCCCAGCGTGGAAAGAAATTCAAGTACCGGACTGGAAAGAGGTGAAGGTACCGATATGGAAGGAGGTACAAGTGCCGATTTGGAAAGAAGTACAGGTGCCGGATTGGAAGGAAATACAGGTTCCAGACTGGAAGGAAATTCAAGTGCCAGATTGGAAAGAAATTCAAGTGCCAGATTGGAAGGAAATCCAAGTCCCAGACTGGAAGGAGATCCAAGTACCAGACTGGAAAGAGATTCAAGTACCAGACTGGAAGGAGGTTCAGGTCCCTGACTGGAAGAAAATACAAGTTCCCGTGTGGAAAGAGATCCAAGTTCCAGCATGGAAAGAAATTCAAGTGCCAGACTGGAAGAAGATCTGGGTTCCCGAATGGGTCAAAGAATGGGTACCTGGGGAGAAGAACGTAGGTAAAGATGAACATGGTTGGGAATACACGGCCCACGATGTTTGGAAGAAGAAACTCATCTGGAAGCCAGAGTGGAAGAAGGTTTGGAGAACAGAGAAGAAACAGATTTGGGTTCCTGAGAAGAAACTCGAATGGAAGACTGAATGGAAGCAAATTTGGAGGACAGAGAAAAAACAGATTTGGAGGACTGAGAAGAAACAAATTTGGAGGACGGAAAAGAAACAGATTTGGAGGACAGAGAAGAAACAGATTTGGAGGACAGAAAAGAAGCAGATCTGGAGGACAGAAAAGAAGCAGATTTGGAGGACGGAAAAGAAGCAAATTTGGAGGACGGAGAAGAAACAGGCGTGGAAGACTGAAAAAGTGCAAGCCTGGAAGACTGAGAAAGTACAGATTTGGAGGACGGAAAAGCAACAAATTTGGGTCCAGAAGAAGAAGCTTGAGTGGCACGAGAAATGGATTCAAATCTGGAGGACGGAAAAGAAGCAGGAGTGGGCCGTAGAGAAGAAGCAAGTCTGGAAGGACGAGTGGAAGCAAGTGCAAGTCCCCGAATGGAAATCGACGCAAGTGCCAGAATGGAAAAAAGTGTGGAAACCAGTGTGGGAAAAGGTTTGGGTCCCCATACACGAGGAGCACCACGAAGAAGAACACCATCATGGTTGGGACTGACACCACCGAATCAAACGCTCAAGTCAAAACCAGACGAACTACCTACCTACTTCAGTACCTTGAAAGTCGTTTTGTACAGTTAATTTTTTAATTTCATTTTCGTCACCTGTTAAGAAATGAAAGAGTGTTGTATTATGACCTTGTACAGTTTTGTATTATTTAAAATTAGAATATTGTTTTTTTAATTTATGAAGTTTTAATTTCAATTCCTCACCGACCTCAATAAGATAATGTAGGTTCACTAGTGGAATGGAGAAAAAGCGCTGCAAATTAACACACAGAGGTTTATTATGTCTTTCTGGTCACTGATCTTTGTTAGATTCAGTCTGTGGTACATCAACTGAACTTGAAATGATAAAAGCAATAATGGATGGCAGCAACCATCTCATCACGAGTGGTTTGGTGTTGCATGCAAACCCTCAACAACCAAGCCAAACATAACCGGGTTCGCCTGGAGTAGAGACCGGAGCGTAAAGGAATATCTGGTAACGAGAAGGCAGACGAGCTTGCAAGAAGGGGCTCCCAAACCCCAAAGGCCTACAGCCGGGAGTAAGTGTGCCAAAAACTGCCTTCAGAAGGACCATCAACACGTGGGTCAACCAACAAACCACAAGTAGACGATTCAATATTGAAGGACAAGTCCACAGTAAACACATGGTGGCGGAACCCAACACCAAAATTATCGAAAGGCTACTTGGCAAAAACCGTAGGGAATTAAAACAATGGTCGGCCTTATAACTGGCTTTGCACCCCTAAGGTTTGACCTACTCCCACAAGACATATAGGAGTCAGAATATTCTTTACTACAAAAGACACACTAGTATTCCTTTCCCGCAAAACTCAAATTTCGGATCACTCCTCTATATCATGTTATTCCATTCAAGATGAAAGTACTTGGGTTAGCGCCAGCCATGCGGGTTAGCTCAGACATCCCGTTGAACTGGCTCTTCAACTCTTCCGTCTATCTGAACGATTTCCATTACTAGAAGATGATACTGAACGAACTAATGATAGTACAGCAACCCGAGTGGTCTCATTTGATTCACAGAATAATAATTTCTATTTGAATCGAACAGAAAACCGCCCTCTCACATCTCAAGTTCTTGATACTTCGATTTTTTATAGTCGAATAATTAATTATAATCTCTTAGGTTTGATTGAACAAAATGCCGTGATTACTGGCACATCCCAGATTGATGTTGGATTTTGAGCCAAATTTCGTAAACCTTGTAGTTTCGAATAGAAGATGTGAACGGACGATGTACGTAAATCTACGTATTCTGAAACATAAACCTACAACTTTCGAAGATTTTTATATCTAGATCGACGACACAGGTCCATTACTGAAAAAAAAAATAAAATAAACCAAAACTGATGATTTGGTTTATTTTATTTTATTTATTTATTTTTTTTTTTCAGTATCGAGCAATTTTGTTGATGAAAACTTTTATGAAATTCTAATCACACCTACTGCTCATAAATTACCGTTTCATTAAAAATAAGTAAATGAAATAATAAAAATAAAAAACACGTGCTGTCTTAATTATGTCTTGATATTCCTGTACAAATAAGGATTTCAAAAACAACTGTTGAAACATAAAATAGATCTTCCAAAAAGTACTTTTTATTAATAAGGAATGTATTAACAGTCTAGGGAGGTGGGGTTAATTAATGATTAATAAAAATGATAAAGGATAAACATGGATAAAAGGGAGATCTCAATAAAAGTGTAGCCATTAAGCGAAACTGAACTGGACTATATTTTACAGGCTGACGTCCAATACATTAAGCGGCCAGTGTTGCCAACAATTAATAAAATGATATATGACAGGAGGGTAAGACTATGTTAAATCTCTTAGTTCTGCTCACCTGCATCTATGCAGTGAAATAATAACTGTGAACGATGGGGATATTGTGACGATGATGCCTAACCCTTTTCGATACTACATCCTAGGGAACAAAATGCTGTGATTAGGCGCAAAGTGCTCTCAGGAGTGGACAATCTATTGTTTCCGATGCTTTGACGCTCTGTTTGCTCCGCTGTACTGAATACTATTTCACGTGGGTTACACATATTTTGCGCTGGAAACTTTCCTTCACTCATGTAATATTTCTATTTCAAAACAAATCGGTCAGAACAAATGTAAACATCAATTTTAAACATTTTTCAAGGTGTGATCCATTTGAAAACATGGGACAACACACAATGCCAAGTGCGGCGAAGCACAGGACAAACGAACTCAATAACTTAGCACCCGAACAGAAATAACACACGCGTATTTTGCTGATAAACAATGTTATGACGATCGTGATTCAGCTTGTCGGCGATAAACAGAGTCAAAATTGCATAAAGAGTCGACATCTAGCGGAATTCTGTGAAACAACGAGTTAGGAGACCAACCGGAAGATGGCAGGGGGAAAAACGTATATATTCGGGAGTAGATCCTCAGCGGCGTTTCGGAAAACGTAAATATACGGGCGTAGGCCCGCGAGAGCATTCAGAGGAGCCCGTAAATATACGGGCGTAGGCCCGCTATTAACGGTGAGAGCCCGTATATATTCGGGATATTGGATCAATGAAAGGGTTAATAGACGAATATCGGCTCGAATAGTTTGTATTGAGTTTTTGGATTGCATCAGCGTATATTTTTTACCACAATTTAAAACTCCCTTGATCAGTATTCGGTAAATTCAATGGAACTGTCAAGTTTTGTCCAAAGAATAATAATTAACTCAATCTCGATGGTGTTTATTATCAAGCTGTCAATATTTCGCTTCATAAGTTGCTTTCAAAAACAACTAAGAACATTAATCATCATTGATACATCAGTGTTACAATCATATACCACAGACTCTCTTGATTTTACAGTCTTTCTCATTTTTTTTAACAGGCATTTAGTATGTCTGTATTGTTAGCTTTTTGTTCTGTGTATTGCTATACTAAGAAATGTGTCAATAGTCTGCTCAATTGCATTATACAGTGAAATAATTTGTGATATCTTAGGTTTTTAGATAACAGTGAAAGGTGGGAATATTGTGACAATGATGCTGTTCAGATGTATCTGAAATAGTTTTGTATCATGAAGAGTTTTTCGGTGTTTGGGTCATTGAAAACCACACTTGACTCCTATTCAAGGCCCGCATGTAACAGTGACCATACTTGCCACTTTCGGTACCTCATTGTTTGATAATCCCGTTTGTATGTGAACATATTTAAAGCCTTTAATGGACTCCAAATCCCCAAGCTGCTTTGTGCCGTTGGTTTTTCCCAAGCCCTTTTTTCTGGCAAACGGTCAGTCACTCGTACTCTCCCCCCTAGCACCCTGAGGTTTCCCGGGGTAGTTGTAAACCTGTCCCTGATTGGTTTCTACTATCCCCCTCTCTCTACTCCCCACGATTCCCCACTCTAAATTTTCTTCCCTTCCCCTCCAAACAAAATTTTCCCGTTTTTTGGTAAACAGAATCCCATCTCAGTTCTCTCCTTCGTTTTTAGCTTGCTCTTACACCCTTGTTAACTCAACTGACTTCATATCATATTTATCAAAGTGACTTCATTTTCACAACTAAGTAGTGACAAAGCAGCATGTTTAGTGATATTGTTGACAACCCGCGAAACCTCAACTTCGGCAGAAGCGCCCTAAAGCCGGGTTCACATCCATCCGGCAAGCTATCCGGAAAGTGAATACGAGCAGCTGATTGGTTGGACACTAGCTGGGGAGAGGGAATATTTTTTCCGGACAGCCAGTTTTGAAACGGACTGTACGCATCTGATTTTTCAAATATTTTTCTTGCCGGATGGCGCAGTTCACTACTGCGCATACGGAATGGCGTCGGTAACCGAAACAGCTGTTGAAGGGAGCGCGGGAAACGAGTTGTTGGCATGTGTTTGGCCGATTCCCCTCCATCCCCTCCACTGCTTTTTACTAGCTTCCCCTATCCGTATTTCCGAACGATCCGGATGGATCTGAACCCTGCTTAAGATTTTATTCAACAGCACCTCTATTTATTTTATTGATTCACTATATCGACGAATACGAATTGAATGATGTATTTCCATACTCGTTCATTGAGCATTTACGCATTGATTTGAAATATAGCCTCCATCAGTTAACCGCATAACCGTTTATATCTTCTTTGGGTTCACCTTAACAGATGCCTTCTTAAATGCCCGAATATCAGCTCACATCACTATATATTTTTCACTACAATTTAGAACTCTCTTGATACGATAAATTCAATGGAATTGACAAGGTTTGACCATAGGATAATGATTAACTCAATCTGAATGGTGTTTATTGTCAAGCTTCCAACATTTCGTTCCATTAGTTACTTCCGAAAACATATAAGAACATAAACCATCATTGATACAATCATATATCACAGACGCTTTTGATTTTACAGTCATTCTAATGTTTTCTTCAAACAGGCAATTAGTATATCAGATACAGATTCTGTCTTGATAGCTTTTTTCGTTCGTTAACACGGACGGGACAACATTTATATTAGCCTTAACTCAAATAAAAAGAAGGAAATTGACAAGAAAGTCTATTTCTACGAAAAATACATCAGTGCACTACAGATGATGGTGTAACAACCGAAACCGGTTTACAAGTGTTTGTGTATTTTCCGCGAAAATATGCTTTCTCATCGATTTCGCATTCTTATTCAAGATGGATTTCCACAATCTCGCCGCGTTACTTACCCTTACCTCTTCCAACATAACCCTGAGTACTGTCATACAGTTTTGTACAAATAATCGTGGTAGCAACACTAGATTAGGTACTTAACAGTTGAGAGGTACGTTAAGACATGACTCAGCTAAGAGCAACGAGGTTGTCTCAAGATCATTAATCTTCAAAAGAAATCACAGCCGAGTTCCACGAGCCACAGACGACAGTCTTCACTTTGACGTCTCGCGGAATGGTAAGTTTCTTCATTCCACTTACGAACTCCACGTCGCCGAGCCCGAGCTGCCCGTATTTGTTCCAGCCGCACCCCCAGAGCTCTCCATTATCTGAGTTAACCATTATAATAGCAATATAAGGAAATGAACCGACAAGAAAAAAAGAGTGGGAAACTTATTAGCATTATGCTTAATAGTAAGGTGGTACACAACAGCATATGTATGGTAATATGTTGAGGGAGTGAGGGTGTTATAACCATAGCTGATATATTTCAGAGAAAGTAAGTTACTGAAGATACTTAATATGTAACACAAGCTGACTCAAATTACCTATTATAATAGCAATATAAGGAAATAAACCGACAAGAAAAAAAGAGTGGGAAACTTATTAGCATTACGCTTATTAGTAAGGTGGTACACGACAGCATATGTATGGTAATATGTTGAGGGAGTGAGGGTGTTATAACCATAACTGATATATTTCAGAGAAAGTAAGTTACTGAAGATACTTAATATGTAACACAAGCTGACTCAAATTACCTATTATAATAGCAATATAAGGAAATAAACCGACAAGAAAAAAAGAGTGGGAAACTTATTAGCATTACGCTTATTAGTAAGGTGGTACACGACAGCATATGTATGGTAATATGTTGAGGGAGTGAGGGTGTTATAACCATAGCTGATATATTTCAGAGAAAGTAAGTTACTGAAGATACTTAATATGTAACACAAGCTGACTCAAATTCCCTTCAATGGTGCAATGTACAGTATACATACTGGTATTAGAAACACACGAATGGAACCACTGAAATTTAAAGCGATAAAATAAATCACCTACCTATTTTTCACTTAGACGAATACACCTACTCATTTGTTAAGAAAAACTCGATTTCAAAAGGGACTCAAGAAAACAAAATTCTATTGCAATTTCATAGCTGATTCTTTCGTTGCAATGTAACAGGCGATTTGTACTATGTGCAAGGATCTTATCATTCTGTCAAACTTCTAGTCCTTAGGGGAAGGGAACAGATGAACGTAAAGCGACCAGATTTGTTGAAGGGATGCTTGTCAATAGCGAACACAAAACATCAGTGTTATTTCGAAATTCTGATTTTTTAAATATTTCAGCGCTTTGATTTCACTCTTTTAGATTGACAGAAACTGATTACTAAAATGCAGTCCCAACCAGACCCCAAAATGCGATTTTGGATCGTTTCATTAACTAGCACAGCAATTTCAGAGAGGAGGTCTGGACGGCGTACAGATAGACAAACAGGCCAAAAACAGGCAAAAACTCATTATCTTGGAATTTAATAACTATATTGACTTGGGAATGGTTTCATTCGATTCAGAATGAAAAAAGTCTTTAGAATAACCTATTTTCTACGATTCTCTTCTCTAATTTCGAAAATTTAAAATCACAATTTTATTGAAAAATGTATCAACTTAGAAACAATCAATTAACAACGTGGGAAACATGAGAAATATCTTAAATGAAAGATTGCTATGATAGTGCAGAAGAACCACTATGCATTAAGTAATCACACAAATCACCGTATGTTATAGAAACGGATCCTACTTACATTAGGAATTACATGATCTCCAATAGTAAGGTAGGATGCGAAGTGCGAGGCATTAATAAATTAGATAAGAAGCGATTCATGTTTAAACAGACGCTATTCATAATGAAAAACAAACTATGAGTGTTTACTTCTATGAGTCGGATGAACTATGCATTTTATCTACTCAAGTGATTAGAACTTCTAAATTCGCATAGGCAGCTGGAAATTTCACTGCAGGTTCACCTTTACGTATACAACAACCTAAAACAACCCTTAGACCAAAGCATCGTAAAGCTATCTACTGCGGATCCAAAGTATGCAGGAAAAACTAGTTTTATGGCAGTACTTTCTCCTAAACCTAGTAATCCTAATATGCGGTTTGTTAAAACTTTGTTATAATCTCCGAAATAAACGTAGACGGCAAAAGTCAAGGACCGATGAGAGGCTCCAGAAGGGAGTCAACCAGTGGGATCCTGACTTCAGCCTTACCTACACCAAACTTACCTAAACTGTCCTCTATTTACAAAACCTAAAATCCTGCCCAATCACTCCTCGATAAGTCAAAGCGACCTCTCTCTTAAAGAGTTTCTCGCTCCTTATCAAGGTAGAGTGGTTGCAGCCTCCCTCTTCAAGGGATATTCGCTCCTACTCTTATAAATTCAATTTGCTATTATAGTGAAGCTGCCTCCCTCTTGAAGGGACTCTAGCTCCAATAATTAGCGAGAGTGATTGAAGCGGCCTCCTTCTTCAAAGGATTCTCACTCTCACCACATACATACCAAATGTTCTTAAACCCTACACATAGAAAGTTAAGGAATGAGCCTTAACAAGGTTCAATTTTTTTAGAAACTAAAAACACATCCAATGACTTATACTATTGCTCGGATTGTTGAGAGTATAACAGTAATTTTCAAGTCATAGTTAATGCTACAAAAATGTATTCCATAAACCACAAAAAATTTAAAATTTTCCTTCAAATTCACTCAATTTTCTTATTTAATTGCTTTTGACATGTACTAACCATATTTAAAAATTAAAAATAATTTAGGTTCGATTTATACAGGCACCACACATCGGAAAATGGCCAGTTTTGACTAAACAACAAATTTTAAGAGAGTTAAAAAAAAATTCTTTTTTCTTGGTGGTTACTATGGTTCTTTATAGAACATAACAAAACAAATAGAAAGTAGAACCAATTTTTGCTTGAAATCTAAATGTCAGCCATGATCTGCAATAATTGGTTTTTTCTCGCAAAAAATAAAATTTTTTAAATTGTATCCTACTTGTATTGCACAGAAAATATGGATCCTACATGAGCGTTTTTTAAGTCAGCGTGCAATGCAAAAAACGTGCCATTAATAGGCCATTCGAGACTTCCTCCTAAACATGGATATTTCATCTGAATTCCAATTAACGGTATGAAGGTCCAATAAACCCAATTTAATTGTGTGCTCATAAAGTATAAGACAGAAATTAGGGTAAAAGACATTGTCGATTTCGGGAAATTGGTGTGAAAAACGAATATAATTAACAATACAAATTCATAATAACGAATTTTATTCATTTTAAATCGAACTGAACTATACAAAAATAGATTTACAAGAACGTAATGATCTACAGTTCAACACGTTTACATTTCCATTTTATCTTCTAAATCCTCTGATTCGGTGACACCCATTTTATTTATCAACATGATCGAATATTTGTTGAAGTTCGCTAATTTGGACAAGTCCTGATATTTCTTCTGTATCCCTTTTTGAAGCGACAGCAGAACGTTCAGCGGTAGAGATCGCGTTCTTACGATCAAATGTTTGACCCAGATCAAGTAAAACTCGATGAATTTGGACGAGTCAATGGTGCTGGCGATGAAATCCAAGAGTTTCTCAACGTAGATTTCCGGTAGGTTTAGGGCGCAGATTTCTACGTCGGACGGCGGCACGCTTTCGAAAACTTCTTTTATGAGCGGTTTTTCGTTGAGCCTGAGTGACATCATAATAGCGTCGCTGTAGCGTTTTTCTTTTTTGGCAATGCGAATAGTGGCTGGGGTGATGCTCTCGTCCAAGAGGTAGGGGTCGAACAACGTTCTATTGTCCAACGAGTATATGAGCAGCCCTTCAGTTGAGGCGACAGCCCAAGCATGGTTAGTAGGAGAAAACTGAATGGAAAACACTTTGATTTCTGGTTTGAAAGATCGAGCAGCCATATCCGTTTTTTGAGCCCCAGGTAAACTGATTTTGTTCTTACCATCTTCACGCAATTCAACTAGATCCAAATTTCCAAATTCAGTCATTTTCCGTCGATTTATGAAATCATCAACGGCATCCAAAGATCTATTTTGAGTCACTTCGTACCTTTTTACGATGAGCTCTTCACTTCGACTGTAGATGCAGACATACTTGGAATGTCCTCCTGCAATAATGAAATCTCCATCGGCCGAATAGCAGATGGAAGTGAAGGCTTTTCCTTGTTGGGATTTCTTGGCAGTGATCAGATCTGTATCAGCACGACCTGAGGCCAAATCATTTTTTCCTTCGATGTATCCCGTTTGACGAGCAGTAGTTGGATCGAAAAATGATATTTGACAGTCTAATGTAGCGACAGCGAATTCCTTTCCATCTGGACGATATGCTACTGCCAGGCAATCTGACCCCAGTCTGATAACTTCGTTCGTCATCGAGGAATCGATAGCGTTCCATACTCTCACAGTTTTATCCCAACTGACTGATACCAATTCGGTGGAGGTAAGGCCAGGATTGAAGTCCAGAGATACAACAGGGCCTTCGTGTCCAGCTAAAACTTCCAAAAGTCGTCCAACTTTCATGGACCACAAATATACCTCAAATACGTCTTGTCCTCCTGCAGCCACAAACTCGCAGCTGGAATCGATGGCGAGGCTGGCAAACTGTACAGGCCGAGGAGTCGTTAACGTTTTGAAATTACGATACCTCATCAAATCGAATGCCCTGACAGTCCCATCAACAGAGGCAGATACCACAAATTTCCTGTTACGGGCGAACTTCACAGATGTCACACCTGTTGAATGGTCTTTGAACGTGACAAAACAAAAACCAGTAGTAGTGTTCCATAGTTTGACTTTACCGTCTTCTCCTCCAGTAGCGATATACTGCCCATCGCCTGAATACTCCAAACAAGATATGGCGGACGAATGTCCCTGCTGTTTCAGGATGTACGACTCACTTTGCCACTCCCAAACTAATAATTGCCCGTGGTTCTCACATCCGAGCCCTATCCAGTCACCAGTGCCATTGAACGTTATATAACTTATTGAAGTATCTATAATACTTAGTGAATGAATCATATTAACTTCTGGAAGTTCATACAACAAGAAAGCACCATCCGTTCGCCCGTAAACTAGAATTTTCGACTTTTTATGGAACGAAACAGTTGTCACTTTGGCAGAATTTGTTTTAACGTACTTCTTAACGTCTAAGTTATACCTTAAGCGTTCAATTTTAGTTTCTTCATCATCGCTGCTTTCTTCGTTCTCCTCTTCAAGTACTGTATCTCTTAATTCGCCCCTCAATAAATCGATTTCATCGTCATCCTCTTCGTCTGGACATTTTTTCTTAGCTTCAGAAGGCTCATGACGAACTCCGACTATATCACTAAGTTCCATATTTGATTGCCATCGATCGATTCTTCCGTTGGCACTTATAGACCACGCGTTCAGTGACTTCTCCTCGAAGTACACACCAACTAACACGTCACCGTGACCAGTAAACTTGCACATGCGAAACTTTTTCGACTTCTTCATTGAATATATTCTCGCTATGGTGTCTTTGGAGCCACAAATCAAATGAGCCGAATTTGACGTCCAATCGATGCAAGTAACATCGTCGTACGCTCCGTGGAAAACTTTTTCAAGCACGAAGGGATTGTACTCGCCTAAAAATTTGCCCGGAGCTCTGAAAACGTTGATCGTCCTGCCTTTGGCGAATGCGACGTACCGGCCGTCGGGGCTGAATTTCACGCATCCGATGGGGTATTTGAAGTGGTAACGATAAATCAACGACCGGCTGATGAGACTGATTAAATACGCTTCTCCTTGGTCGTTGACGGCTATCAGAATAGTCGAGTCCGGCGAGATGGCGAGTGTGGTGAAATTGAATCGACTTTCAACGGGTAACGCGCAGGATTTGTTGTTCTTTAAATCGAATAACGTGATCCTGTTACCGACCGGGCTGATGAGCGTGTTGCCGTCTCCGGTGAAAACCAAATCACCCTTTTTATAGACGGCACCGAAAAGATTCGAGAACTTGAACGAAAACTTCATTTTCAACTAGAATATTCGCGATAAAACTTATCTATCACTGCAATAGTCGGAATGCAAAAACACGACTAATGTACAACACGTTGACACAATAACTGGTTCACGGTAAAGTGAAAAAGAACTGTCATTTGCTTTGAATAATGCAATATTGTCTTGAAAACCGAATGTCTTGCAAGTATGTTGATTTGATTTATAAGAAGGGCATTTTCACTAAAACTGCGAAGTGATCACAAATATACAAACTGATTACAGTTGATAAGACGTAAGCACGTGGTCGCTTTCGTCACTTTCGCTTCTGGTTCGAACAACATTTCTATTAGCGGTGATCTTCTCCATGGAGGAATCTTTGAACTGTGTGCAACGTAGCGGCTGGAAAAGTAACTACTACCGTGCAGGTTCTCCACCAAGAACGAATAGACGGTAAAGTTACCAAAGGATTAAATGGTAAAGCATAATTATTGGAGAGTTCCTAGGAGATTTGCCAACACCGATACGATATTGCAATTACAAACAAACGGGAAGATTGCTGCGCAACAAAATTTCAGCCGGCAATACAATTGGTCATATTGCAATAGGATGGTGGTGTCTTTATGGAAGTTAAAATGCCACCGATGCAATCTGAATCATCGGGGTAACCTAATTGTAAACCGCTTCGTATCAACATTTTCAACATTTCTACCTACAAATTTGATTTCTAAAATTGCTAAATTGAAATTTCATGCCAAGAGAGAGCAGAATTTTCATTTTGATTCAACATCATTTTATTAGGTACTTTATAGTTTAAGAAAACACTAAGATTTCGATATTTAGTACCTACGAACTAAACAACTTGTTTTGCTTCATTTAGGAATTCATTATAGCCTCTTGCAAACTGTGCATTCCTTTTCGTTGAGTTTTCAAAGAGCTTAGCAAACAAAAAGACAATTTTGATTTCAAGTAAAACTTATTTGAGCACATTTGTACATGTTCTCTATTAAATCAAAAACGAAGGAGCAGATGCCATCATCCTCAAAAAATCTGGTTGGCATCCAAAAAAAATGAATTCGCTCATGTCATCCAGGAAAATCTCCCATAGAGCATTATAAAAACTGTCTAACTGCAGCAACCCTCAAAAGAAAATACAATCCGTTAACATAATATTCAAAAAGTTTCTTCTTCCACCCTGCATAACTTCCTAAAGTACGATTCTTTTCTGGATTTAAAATGCTAACTTTGGTAACTAGGTAGGTATATTCAAAATGTATGGTCCACAGTAGTTAGTTATCTACATCAGGCATTTAATAATTGGTTTAATGATTTAATAGCTGGAACTCACCTAAAAGTACAATGGTGTGCCCAGTGCCACAGAAAACTGATTTCACCGAAGGAACTTCCAGAGGAAATTCAACTATGACAGGTAGATAAGCCACTGAAACACCACTATCTAAATTGTCTGTAACATAAAAGAAAAAACGAATGTCATTAATTACATTTATGACCAGGTTATAATCAGGAATCTCTAGTATTTCGACTGTCCCATAGTGGGCCAATGACCTAAAACATTGGCCCCAAACTTTAAAATCGTGCATTCTAACGTAGTGTGTAGCAGAACAAGTATACACAAATGAAAAATATACAAAAACCTTTTCTTTCATTATTAAAAATGCTCATTATTGAAAATAAAAAATAGAAATATTGCAAAGCCTTCTTTACTTCTAAGTTTTGGCGAAAATTCTCATGCATGCTTTCTTTTTTTTTTGCAATTTTTGTGTATGAAAGGTAAGCATTCTTACCTTGTGGTCGGGGATGGCCGAGTTGTCCAAATTTGTTCCAACCCCAGGCGTAAAGATCACCTTCAGAAGATATCGCACAACTATGCCAACCACCTATAAGAAACCTAAGGTCAGTACATGAAACTAACAAATTGATGATAATTAATTATTAATGATTTGGTCATCCCATCAAACACACAAACTCTCTATAAATAGATATCTATATTACTAAAGATGATATTACCAACACAATTTGAACGTACACCTTTAATATGTTAGAAAGTACTAATATTGAGGACAAAATGCATTTCAGATCATGCTAAACGAAGAATCCAAATAGGATTGGTGTACAAAAGATACGTGAATACCTACTTAATAATCGATTTTTCTAAATTCTCTGCTGAAATGTATTGTATAAATATTCGACAAAATGTAAGCTGTTGAATTGGTTATAATAAAGTAAGCTTACTATGGGAATGTAAAGGAAAGACGACATACCTGCTGCAATAGAAATACATTTGATGCCAGCAAGACCTTGAACTTCAGTGGGCTCAAGCGTTGTGTCGACGTTATCATTACCCAACTGCCCACGTCTGAAAACAACCGTAGGAACACCTCACTAAAATATACGCAAGATCTATAAAGTGTATTCAAGTTACTTGGGCCATTTTGGAGAAAAAGGCAAAAACTGCTCATTCTTGACAATGGCTTTGGAATCTCTCAATAACGGATATTTTAAGCTGCATTTCTAAATTTGGTTTGAAGAGGGATTGGATCGAATGTCAGTACCAGGCAAAGGCTAACATTTTATTTGCTGTAGGACTGAAAGCTGATGGAATGCTCACAGATTGTTATCAAAGCTTTTGAAACCAGCAAAAGTGAAATATTTTTGAAAAATAATGAAGTGGCATTAAAAAAAAACTCAGTTCAAACACCTATACCACAAGTAAAAACGCTGCAAATTCTTTCCCTGGGGTTCATTATTCAATGATTCATGATTTGAATTTCTACTAAGCTTTGGAGTGTGCGTGTTTCACAGGTGATAGAGCGATTATTGCATTTCAGGAGGCACACAAATATGATCAACTGATCAATCCAAATAGGTATTTTGGGTTGAGAACCGATTTAAGTGCTCCATGCATATCTCCTGAAATTCAATAATCGCCCTATCACCCGTGAAACACGCACACTCCAAAGCTTAGTAGAAATTCAAATCATGAATCATTGAATAATAAACCCCAGTGAAAGAATTCGCAGCAGTTTTTCAAGAGCGATTACAATGGAAAAATATTCTATTTGAAAATTTTAAAATTTCGTAAGACGAAGAATGCATATCAGAATGCTTCAACCCGTGTATCGACTATAAACCCTTTTAGGAGTTCACTCCAGTATCCACATTCACTACACCACTAGGTTACTGCAATCAAAATTAAACAAAACAAACAAAAAAAACTCTTGTGTTAGTTTTGATCGCAGTAACCTAGTGATGTAATGAATGTGGATGCAAATGTTGGGACCATAAATTGGGCCATACATCGGAAATGGTTTGAGCTACGGACCTCATTCGATTCCTCATGGAAAGTTCTTCGAAACATTTTTTATTGCAGATTTGGATTCTACACCCTTTGAAATGTAAACCATGAAATTTTCAGGGGCGGTTAACATTTTTTTTCAAGAGCGATTACAATGGTTTATTATTGAATAATAAACCAAAAAGGAAGGTACATGATACGAGTACATTGAAGTAAAATGTAAACAGTATAGTGCCAAGTATTTACTCACACCACTCGACACTCACAAACCTGTTCCCCACGTCATGACCTGACCAGTGGAAGTGAGGAGGATGCCATGTTCGTGGCCACAATCCAAATCTACAATGGTGCCACACTTCTGAGGTGTAGCAATGGGCTCAGATGGGAGGGTGTACGCCCGGCCATCGTCCATCAAGGCTACCACCATTGTGGTACCAACAGAAAATTTAACCACTTTCAGTTCCAGTCTTTCCACTGCAAAATATAGAAACAAATGGATTAAAGAAATTGAGACTGTTTTAATTAAGTCACTAAAACCCATTTGTTCATCTCAATTCAGTTTGTTATTCAAGTTTGTGTTTCACACACTTAAATTCGAATAGTGGGCAATATATAGTTCCCATAATGGTTAGGTAGGTATGCTAAATTCTGGAATTACGTTCATATAGTTATTAATACAGTATCAAGTACAAATTAGGGCTGATAGGGAAGGCTCTAGTTGTCTAATAAGGTGAGGCCAAGTCCAGAGAAAGGAAAAACTGGGTGTGTAATAAAGGGTGAGTTAGAGAGGGGAGGGGGTTTAGAATTTAGCAATTAAAAAAGACAATTGGCAGTTCTCAGCAAGCTTTTTCAGAATATACATGGAATGATGCTACTCACAGAGCATTATTACACTGTTAGCAGGGTTATCCATTAAAACAAAATATTAACAATGCATGGTAATGGAAGTATTATCAAAATCGAAGCAGAGGCAATCAGCAGCTTGGCCTCACAGTTCCCACCCCTGCAAGACGAAACAGCTGATCTGGGTACTGTCTCCTGTCCTCACACTCTCATAATGTTTGAGCTGTTGGCTTGCTTCAGATGAGGACAGAGCGGTAGACACAGACATCTTCTCAGTGACGGGCCTATGACCATTCTGGCCTTAAGGGACGAGTGCATTTGCACTTTCTCCCACAAATGGTACCGCAGGCACGGGGAGCCCCAGGCTACTGGTGCGCAGACTATGTCAAAGCACCACCAGCCTGCCCCCCAGTAAAGGTTGGATTCACGGGGGTAGTGCGTGCAATTCAATATGCTGACTGACCACTGCTGTGCGTGTGGTGTTGCACATTCTGGCATTGAGAGAGATGCAGCTGTGCCAAAAACTCGGGTACCAATCTGCTCAGTTGGTTGTGTGGCTAGACAGACGCCACTACCTGTGCGTCAAAACAGGAACTTGGGTATGACCAGGGACCCTGATTAGGGGGAGACCACAAGGCAAAATTGGATCAGGACTCCTAACTCGACGTCGGATTCGTCATGTAGAGATATTGGATTCTTCTGATCTCATTTATCTTCAGATGAAATGTCATGGCAATGGAATAGCACCCCCAGTTTTTCCCTGAGGACAGACATTATTCTGGTCTCTCAAAAAATCGAACACTGTGGAAACTCCATCCCCAGGTGCTTTCTAATACGACCAATGATTTCAAGGATTGGGCAGTGGCACGTTCAAAAACGTGTACCTATTTTTATGACGAGCATTTCTGCAAT